>JAJEKV010000847.1:0-78762 GCA_021234155.1 Isoetes taiwanensis | reverse complement strand
AACCCCATCACATGACATCTAATTCCATATCCGCATATCGCAGAATCGCTATAAAAATTTGACTTTTGGTTCCATGACAACTAAACGCCATCAAAGCTGCTTTCCGGAATACACGCTTTCCAATACTATCGCAGACTAAAATCTTAGCCCAAACCATTGCTACAAGCACCTCTCAAATATCAAACTCAAACATTGAAGTTTATCATTGAAACCTTATCATTGGAACCTTATGTAACAAACATATGATTTCCATGAAATGGTAAACCATAAGGCTTCATTAACCCACCCTAAATAGAGCCACATGTCAAATGCTTGCATGAGGAGATCAAATGCTTGCATGAGGAGATAAGAATCCCTTACCTTGGCAGATTCTGTCTGCAGATTAATAATACAACCATCCAACGATAATGATAAATAGTTTTGGACATAATGACAGCAATGGATTACAATTTTTGAAGTTGCTAAATAAGGCAAAATTTCATCTATTTCTGATATCTTGCAAGCCTAGTTTTTCATCAGAAACAAAATTAGAAGGTGTAAATAAAGCAAAACGCCCCAGGGCCAGGCATTAATGCTAGGCAATCTTTATTAAGAAAAGGGAGAATTAGCCCCCTGTGGTTAAATGGCTTCACATATGGAAACAAAAAGACCAGAACCATCATGTGACGCAAATAATACACCATCATTATCGTACACACAGTCCTCTTCTTAAACCAAAGAGTGTCAACTGTGACAAATCTTGAAAGAACATACATGTATATTACTTATGATACATTTATCTCCAATCATCTTTTGAGCCTACTCTTCATCTTCAGCAGCAAAAATCTGGTTCTGTGGTTTTGTTAGTATTTTGATGCCTCTTGCTGCAACGGAAGTTCTCTAACCTTATGAACTCCTCGCATTGCATTAACAGCAAACTTGAAGCATAAGTGCTGCCCCAAGCTTGGTGATGAGCGTGCCTTCTTAGGCAGCTGTTGCCCGGCTGCCAATGAGATAATCTGTTTCTGGCGGCTGCTCTGCAAGTCTCTTTCCTTCTGATACCGCCAAGCTGCTTTGAATGTACTGTGATGCCCAAGTCCCTCCATTGCTGGGAATAATACCGTGACAGTATGTTGCAGTTGTTTACAAGTGTACTTCGTCTGAATTGCCCAACAACATATTTTAGATCTTCTGCACTCAACGTAAATGCTTCCAACTTCAACAAGTGCCTTCACTATAATGAAGTTGAATTAGAGAACCTTTTTTGGGAAGCAAAGCCCAAGATAACCAGTTCCTCACCACAGAAGTCTCCAGGTTGCAGAGTACTCACATTAAGGGAAACCCGCTTCTTCCACCATCCAGTTGTTACACTTTTCCATGATCACAATAATAAATAGCATTTCTGTTATAGGGTCACCTTCCCCTTTATTATATAGGTGCCTTCTGTTTCAAGAGCAGCTTTCAAACGTTCACACATTGCATCCAGAAGGCGGTCATCCATTTTGACAAAAGAGTGGCACCTGTAAACCAAGAACAACTATTGTAGAGCTTAAAAAGGTAGCATGCTTTTCTTTTTCAAAATCAAAGTGGCAAGAAGATTTTGTATCTGTACCCTTAACAAGGTTCAAACAAATGTCCTTGATGTCTCAATCGTCCATAGGTAGGCTTGTAAAAGCATCTTCATCTACTCCTCTGGTCGCCACCCACTTTTTGCTGGTCATATCTTCGGACACGCACCCGTAGATCTTGGGGTAGCTGTCTTCGTGGCTCATCCATTGTTCAGCATCTCGCCGCTTTTGATCCGGTTTCCTCAGGCGTGCTGTTGATTGATTACAAATATCTGACACAAACAAAATATTCTTAAATCGCATGACATTTGACCTCCACCATCCTAAAACATAACTTCTCACCTGCATGTTACCAATAAAGTGCAAAAGAACCAGTCCTACTGTGCGAATCAAGATACAAAATATAATTCCCAAACATATATTACTTGTTCCAAGGTTCTGACTAATGCTGCACAAGACAAAAAAATGTAACAACATTGTTCTGGAAACTGTTTAATTGTTATTTCTATCTGCAAAACCAAACCACTTCCAACACTTGGAGGTTATATACTGAAATATTACACACTGTAAATGATATCACATTTGACCTTTTCTGAATATGAAACTTTTATAGGTCTAAAATTGGCTAAACATAACAAGTGCCAAAGACCAACTGTGCGCGTGCAAACAAGGGCCTCATCATTCACGCAGTAGACTCACGATGGAGCCCACTTGGTTTTTACAAGCATCAATCAAGCGAGATGTAAAATGCTTGAAATGACAACCCAATAATGACAACGAAATTGAGAAAGCTTTCATGCCGTGGGCATTGAGAGATCTCAGTTATGACACTAATGGGATCAATCAGAAATAATGTAGATATATAGTTGGCGTTCTTTGTCATGACACTTCATTTGCATAAAATGCAGCAAAGCTAGATTTATGTAATTATATTATAGGTTTTGTTTCTACAATTAGACTTACAAGGTCAAGAAATATTGATGTTGAAGAAAGGCGCTTTGCAAAATGCCTATGCTGCTAGCTAATTGGCTTGTCTTTTAAATAACTCTTGTATTCTTGTACCTCCAAGTTCCATGAGCCCACCAGAAACAGTAGAAATACTTCTGAAGAGTTAGTCCTTGTAGTTATGTTGTTGTCAAGTGCATCGCCTGTATTCCATAATTAAAAGCCATTGGTGGTATTGCATGTCGCTCTAATATTGGTGAATTTATCCATTCCCTCTTTCTTTGTTTGGTGGCTTCCACAATCAAAATAAATCGCCTGCATCCACTTTCACGCAAATCCACCTGTTTTCTCCAACAACTATCTTGCCTTTCAATTGCAAGCAGAATTTTCCAACATGCACAATTACTGCAAAAATAGTCAAAGACATTTCTCCTCTTGTAAAACTTCACAGTCCATGCACTTCAAAATAATGTCTCAGATAAAGCGGGCAATCTAAATTTTGTAATGATTTTACAGATTTTTAGAAACAGAAACTCTCTTCATTCCACTTTATAATCAGAAAAGTCCCCAAAACATGGTATACAAAGCTAGAATGGCAATACTTTTGTACATAATTTCCTGAAAGGTGGCAACTGTGGAATCTTAAAACTTTAGATTCCATTAGGGAAAATGATGTTTGAGCGATATAGCTTCATCCTGATATGCCTATTAGATAGATAAAGAGATGCACCAGCATTTAGTGAGTAATCAATCAATAGTAACAACATAAGAGTCTGGAAAAGTTTTTTTATGCAAAACAGCATACACTGCATTTTCTTATTTTTACCAATAGTGCCTGATGAATCACGCATTTAAGGTCCATTTGCATACTAATTCCCTTTACTATGCTCAAGTCTTAAAGTTCTTGTTTTTTTTCTTTTCTCTTTTCTTTTCTTTTTTTGGAAGCACCAAAGAATCTGTGACAGCATTCTACAACAAACCAAATTCTAAACAAACAACCAAACATCATTTTGCCACCAGTAGAATGCAATGATAACAAACTATGTGCATGCCTTAGGCAGGCGATACATTAACTTCTCTTGGAATATCTTGACCTTATTAATTACTGGGAGTAACACATGACTAGCAAACATGAATAACACCAAGTTATATACGCTGTGAGCTGTCTCGGTGACAAATCCAGTGCTTTTCACCATTTTCTTAGTTAGCGGGTATATTAAAATAACCATGAGGAGGTATTGGAAAAAACAGCAAATCTCAATGCGTTCTTTTGTATTGTAGCTGTACCTTTCCTGGGAAAACAACCAGATGAACTGTTGAACAAAATACAGACTCAGATGAAATACTTGTGGAACAAAATCCACAGACAGCTGTGCTAATAATATACATACAATGAATGAACTAAACATAGACTAGAGCCATGCCCATGAATGAAATGGAGCATAGATCCATGTTTGAACAACTGACATATCATAGCCTGTTGGTAAATCAATATGTTTTTTAAATTACACTCATATGGCAGATGCATGCAAACACGTTCAAGAAATGTTGTTTGGTGGATGGCTGGAGAATTGAGAGATTGAGAATAATAAAGGATGCAGTGTACCTACCTGTGGAAGAGGTAAGACAGCAAATGATGTCCAACAAAAGTCTCGTAACAAATATCTTTTAGCAATTTGTCTAGTATCCACAACCATGCCTTTCAAAACCTGTGAAGATGGTGCAATGAATCCCGTTCTAAATTGGAGTGCTATATGGAATAAATAAAGCATCTGTTAGTATGTATAGCGTGATACGATGGCCAAATCCTCAATTCGAATACAAAGATCTTCCAGCAACAATCGGTAGATAAAAGAAGAAAGGGTCAACAAATACAACGACCGACATGACAAAACAAAAGAACTTGTTCACTGATGCACAAACTTGCTTCTTGGGTCCAAGATCGGACATTTGAATTCTTTTTCTGATTAACTGATTTTGAACACACTTGGTTTCCTTATTGCATAAATGCCTGCGAAGCATTGTCCCATTTTTCTTCGAAGATCCTTCTGAATCTTCTGTTTTCAAGGCTATGATCTGAATTGAATTTTATACTGATTATCAGCTTTTGATCTTGAAGAATTGTATTTGTCTGTCTCAGGTCATTGGAAAACCTACCAGAAAATAGCAGATAAGTAAACTGTGATGGCAAGTCGCAATCTATATCAGCGCAACATTACCTGACAATAGTCTTCCCATTTGGTAGCTATGGCTTTCATATGCCTGCTAGGTCGAAAAATGAGCGCTGACTTTATATCCAGATTGGATCGAACGGCATTGTTCAGAAACCAGACCTGATTGGAAATAAAATAAAGGAATAAGCGGGAGATGCAACAGGAGAATAGTCAATCCAGGAACCAACTTTGGGAATCTGTTTGGAGGACCCATTAGCAGATTCAATCAGTGTTTGACCAGAATCAATTGGGTTGGAAAAGAAAATTTTCTTAATGGGCTACTTGTGCAAGCGAACCTAGGAAGGAGCTCCGGCGACCAGAGGTAACAAGCTGCCAGCTCTGGGATGCAGCACAGTGCAGCCAAGTGTGGATTTTTCCAGATTTAGCGGCGCTTCGAAGCCCCCTCTTGTTTGCTTTTGGGACGTACGTCAGGCTTTTTGGAAGGAAATATTAAACGAGAGCCATCTCGGTCTCCCAAAGGAGAATAAATCCATTTGCTTTTGTGCACAAAAAGACAAGGGAATTCTCACCAAATTCATTAGCATTCACACACACCTTAGAAATGGGCACCATGAAAACCAAATCACTATCAACCCCAACATTTGCAAATTCCCCTGGGTCAGTTCCACTGCATTCTACTCAAAGTGATGCTTCCCTAAGGCTTCCTATCTCGCTCAGTTTCATCTTTCATATTTCAACTTGTTTACATTTTTAACTCAGTGTTAGATGTATCATTATTTTATATATATATCCTTGCCTCTGCACTGAACCATATTTCATGAACACCATATCATGCGTCCATTATGTTTGGCAACAAGCATGTCCTGAAGGAACTATATCCCCATGAACACACGAATCACACGTCAGTATATTTGGCGCTTTCAAGCTGATGTTAGAGCCAACAAATGGGATGTGAACTTCTTGTCAATGGATGAACATTGCCATCAGGCACTCAAACTAGGGTGCAATAGTGGTACAGGTATGTAACTGCTACTTACAAAGCATAGGATTGAGTCAACATTAGATCTCAATCATTGCTTTTATTACTTTGGATATGAATGCATGGTACAATCCTTTTATAAAAATAGAGGATATATGGTAGCATTATAGGCTATGGTGCACATTTGTCCCATTATTGTTACTATATACAAAGAAATTTATCGCGGCGCTTAGTATACGAATTCTCTCTCTTTCTAAGTCTATTGAAATTTGTGTAGCAAGATGGTGTGAAAATAATTCTCATCTCAAACCATGATGCTTTGCCTTCAAATTGAAGAAAATAGTGTTATTTCGAGCATCTCAAAATGGGGTTAAAGCGAGATTCACATTGCGAGCATCAGAGTTAGACAAATGTTGTGTTTAAGGGTAACATTTAAATAAACCCATATAACTAAAGAAATGCCATTTCAATGTTGAAGTTGTTGAGTTGGTTAAGATTAGATCTTAATAATGATAATCTAAAAGGCTTATGTTTCAAAGCCCTTTTGATCACCAATTATGTAAGATCAAAGGGCTACTTTTGAGAATGATCAATTCCTTCACTAAATCGCATTACAAAGATGTTTGCTCAATGCCATTTTTTTATGGTTTTGCATTGCTGGAGTTCAGAACATTTGGGGTTTTTACATTTTTTTTACATTGGTCAATCTAACATCAATCTAAAAGCCCCATCAACTCACTTGTTTACTGGGTCAAATTAATCAATTTACGGTGAAATGCCATATTCATGGTTTAGCATTTAAATGTTAAAAAAAAAGGCAATAGACACTTTAACAGGTGTTGTTTAAAAGGATAACACAATTGGTTTTCTAACAAAACAAAGAGGCGGAAAAGGACAGACATCGCAGTCTCCAGCATGCAACTAGCATGCCTTTACCAAACAACTATGATATAATTTGAACCCCCAAATTCCAGGTTCGATGACTGCATCATGTTCATGCATATAAAATATGTGAGCGCTTCTCGACTGTGCAGCACATGTTAAGCACTAGATTCATGTGTTTACCTGGAAATGATCCTCGGTTAGAGCATTTATTTACAAGAACTTATTCTCAATAATATTCTAATGTGTAGGTAACAACATATGAAATAGCAATTTCAAGTTCACAGTTATTCTACTGTCTCAAGTTTCTATTGCTTTACCTCAATTTTTTATAGTAGGGCCTTCTTACCTGTGTCTTTGCTTCATATATGCTGCCTACAAATAATAAGGGGACTTCTTCAGTATTTACTTTCTAGATCTTAGTGATTGCTTAATGTAGATCTTATTAGTACTTCTGTTATAATCTGTATGCTTATTATAAGTTGCCTGTTCTGATTTACTAAGACCATTTATTTCATTCCCATAACCTTACGCCTCTCAGCTCATTTTTTTTTTTTGTTGTGTCAATCACAACTACTGCAATTTACATTTATACAGAAATGCGACAACTGATAAACACTATTCTGACAAAATATATAACTACCATAAGCTTCACCCCAGTAAAATTTGAAGAATGTACCTGAGCTTGGTGGTAGCAGGAACCTGAGGATATGGAATGAAACATGGCACGAACAAAGACGTGTTTAAAGAATGACATGGCAATCTTGGGCTGTGTGTGAATCCCCACCAAAACAGAACAGGAATCTCATCGTTCGGAGGTGTGATTCCAAACATTAACAATGATATTTGTAATATTTTGTAGAATGTCCACTGTAGCATTGGCATGTATTTAAACGTCAGTGCTACAGCGGACAATGTAAAAAATAGTACAAATATCTGCATCCCAACCGTGGACATCATACATAGTCTGATAATTGAGCTATAGCTGTCATAATTCAGCTGCGGATAATTGTACGTAGTCTGATAATCGAGCTATGGCTGTCATGTGGGTGAGGAACCTTGTCTGCCAGTTAAAGGGGATAAACATCCTCCCGTTTATCGATGTAGGGGCTCGCAGGGTGTTTATCCCTTCGTCTATCTTATGATTATTCCAACGCCATGAGCAGCTACATTGCAAATGCTTTGAGATCTTCTACACGCCTAGGCCTGGCACGGTTGCAGGCTGCTGCGATTTCTAAAATTGCATTCCTTTACTACTCAGATGTGGTTTCAGTTACCCTGGAAGCCTCGTCACTCCTTATAAAATTGTTGAGCAGCGGATGTCTTGAAACATGCAACGACTGAATTCTTGGATAAAACAGAACAACAAATGACCAATATGTTAGCTGGCTTCCGAGAAGCTGTATACATTCAAGGGCACTTGGGCGGTACCTTCATGGTCGCCACCATTCCAAAGAGAGAGGTTGGCAAATAAGACAGCATGTTTGTCTGCATGTTTACAATGATATAAGAGTTCACTGGCAGCCATGCCAGTGATATCCTGCTTAATGATCTGCAGATTGGCTGATGAGCTGTGACAAAAGATGGCACCATATATTCCACTGATGCAGCGCCAAATTTGGGATAAATTCATCTTTCCTGCATGTAATTCAAACCTACAGAGTAGACTTCGATATATTTGCCACTGCAGGGCCACTGTTGTACAAGGAGACCTCTATTTGCTAATGGATTAGCATAGCTCTTAAAGCAAAGCAAGACTTTTTGGTCATTTGATATTTACGCCTTAGGCCATCTCTGGTAGCGTAGAAAACAGGCAACTGCAGCTATGGCGAAACCCTATGATTAGAAGGGGCGGATATGGTGCCCAGAAGCTTTTCCCTTGCGAGCGGTGCAATTTTAAAGAAAACCAAACCATCAAATTTAGTCTCTGCAAGTGGCGCCCTCCGCTCCAATAGGACAGATCTGGATTCGCCATAGCCAGACCTCACTTCATGGATGAATGCGGCAGAGCTGGCAGACTCAGAAATATTGAAGACTTTGCTTCCAAGCAAATAATAACCCCTGCATATTGGGGCAAAGTATGTATCTTCCAAACAAATAAATATTGAGGAATCCAGATTTTGTTCCAGGCATCCTGCCACCTTCTATTGCCTTGAGCTCGCCGGAATGGCGCAGAGGAAGTGGGAGATCAAACTGGACAGAAAGGATTCATTTCAAAGCAGATAAAAATAAAAACGTGGCATCGCACAGTTTTTCTTTTTTTTTCTTAATTTGGAAATGCAATATAAGCATACGTGTCGACACCACGTGTCCTCAGCCCAGAAATATATTACCTTTATTTTTTTAGAACAGAAAATAAACTGCCTTTCACGACTTGTCCACTAGTCAAATACAAATGTTACATGCCGAAGACTATAAAACAAAAAATTCTAATAAGATATGTATAATGACATTCAACAAATAATATCTCTAAAATGTTGCGAACTCTTTTTCTTATTCTTCAATGGTCTAGTGGTAACACTAGTCCTAAATACAAGCATGTCTTGATTTTGAGCCACCCAAAGTGCATTCAATTTAAAGTAATTGAGGCAGGACCCAATGAAGAAAAGGTGTGTGTGCTCGCTATGGGATGTTGCTGACATGACATAAAATAAGCAATATTGGTGCATTCACGGTAGATGATTGGGGAAGTGCCCCTTGCATGGTGTGTCATATGTATACGAATGTCAATTTACTTTGACATTCCTACTGGAAAACAGGGCAAATCTAAGGAAACTCTCCATGAGAGGTAGAATAGAAATACAATAAAGAGAAAGAAATTCTTGTGTGAAGAGAATAATAAGGATCCTTGAAACGTAAGCCATCTGGATCCTTCCACATTAATACAACCCCCTTTGTTAAAATTTCATTTCTTAATAGAGGAATTCTCTAGATAGATAGATAGATAGATAGATAGAAGATCTTTTAACATCCACTCTGAGACCAAATTGGCCATAGGACCTAAAAAACAAAAGGGGGCATGGAAGCCCAAAAAGTATAAAGAAAAAAGATAATGCTAATGGTAATTTGTGCTACTTAAATTATCTAGACATAGCTTGACCCAAAGATTGGAAGGCCATTGAACTAGAATAATTGTTATTGCCTCCCACAGCACATTGCCCATTTCTTTTGTAGGCGGGTTACCTCGACCTTAAAAAGCTTCCTTCTTACGGTTACATAATTGAAGAATAGAATAGAAGAGGAGAGAGGTCCTCTTAGGGTAGTTTCCCACCGCATAATTAGGTTAGTTGTGTTAACCATTGGTTGGTTTTCTCTTAACATAATGGAAAGTAGGTTGTGATTTCCATTAAAGTCATTAAGTTAAGACTAACTTAAAGATTGTGAAGATATGCATTCGCACTATACCACCATTATGCACACATTTGTCCCATTATTGTTACTACTAGTTATGGTGCCGGCGTTCGCCTAGTTAATTCATCGATGTAGCATTGGTGAGCACAAATTTTGCATTCTTACCACATTTATTTCATATACAAAAATTTGTGCATGCCCATTGCAAGAACCGCTTGAACTTTTAAAAATACTCGTGTTTCAACATGCCAAAAATCATCCTTCTTTTCCAATTTGTTTTGAATAACGATTCATCACTTCATGTCTCAATACAAACCCAAAGATGTAACAATGGTTTTCCCTTGATACGTTACTTGAATATAGGAAAAGAATGTGAGCAACTCTAACAATCAAGTCCTTCGCTCTATACTCCGGCATGTATGCGTTTTACACACCAACAAAAAGAAATCTAGTCCGAGTTTTTCATTCATATAATGAATGGTATGTTTCTAAAATAAATCTAATCCCTTGAAGTTTGGAAAATAAATGTTTACTAAGAGTTTAAAAGCTTATATGATTAACAAAGAGATCAAGCAAGAGAGAAATGAATTTTTTCGGCTCTTTCTAAGTTAATATATTTGAAAAAAAAAGAATGATATAAATAGGTAGAGAATTTCTAGAATATAATATTTTGATATTATGGTGACATTTTGAATCAGGAGTTTTGGGACATTTACAATATGGCCAATTAAGTGTTGAATCTTGAATGTAACAATGGAGCTCCAACATCGAAATGGGATGGTGGTTACACTAATGCCGCACATTGATATTTCAAACAATGTAGATGACAATCTTGTTGGACCGCACTACAAATTAATGAGTTATAGAAACAATAGTGGCAAGATAAGAGCTTTCATGCCTTATGTGCTTTGTATGTTAGAGACTTAATATTGTGTGCTATTTGGGTTGCATGACTCGCATGGATTTGTTGGTGTTCAATTTTTACAATTGTTTTTTTCCCAATTTGTTGCTTGATAAGCGACGATAATTTTAAGCAATAGTGTAAATATAGTTGCATTGGTGCTCTGCACTTAAAACTCCATAGATAAGGAGTGGAAAACTTTTGTTCCATCCTTTGTTTTTTTAGAAAGGGCACCATGTGCATTACGAATGTACACCTTCAAAATTTTGAGGTCCCCTAACCATGAATAGCTAGCATTCCAAGACGATAGAGAAAATACACATTATTTAACTAAAGAAACATAATAGGATAATTCAACATCAACATGCCACATAACATCTACTTCAATGCAATTTCAAAAATTTGTCAATGCTTTATCACCACGCATTGCATTTGTAGAGTATGATAACCATTGATCCAACATAATCGCAAATCCATATGCATATAAAGAAGATAGTCTATGGTGGAAACATGGGAGCATCTTTTAAAGTTTACAACAACGTTGATGGAAACAAATATGCATTGACAACCTGTTGAGTTCAGTGAAGTGCTTTTAAGAAAATGTGCAACATGTGCATTACGACCTATCGAAGTTTTGAGTGTTTTATAGACATACACAACAATGTTGTGGGACATCCAATAGAAAGTTCTAAATGTCTTGTGGAGATATGCAAATGAATGATACGATAGAATGAAAACATTTGAAAACATCATTACTATCTTTTGCACTAATATATACATATTAGCGAATAAGTGTCTCCTTCAATAATAGTTAATCACCTCTACTATAGATGTTATATGAAGGAAATTGACGTCATATAGCTTCATATATTTCCCTACATCGGTAATACATTACAAAAATATGTTTCCAATCCATACATTTCTACTAAGATAATACACTACAAAACATGCTGAACTCGGTATAGACATTTATGCCATATAGAAGAGGTGGTGCAAACGATTGCCTACATGCCTCAAACCGGATATAGTATATACGAAGGCTACAACAATTCCACATTCAATCAATGAAAAATAAAAATTTGAAAATCACTTTGACCGTGATCATCAAGAACTCATCTTAGCAAACAAAAGTTAAATCGGAATTTCACACTTTTATATGCACTAATTTAAAACACTTGTACATGCAACGTTCGTAGGCGATGTACCTTAAAAGCATCTCATACTTAGGAACGTATTGTTTGCATTTCTTTTTTAGAAGTGCCCAAAAAAACCTCATTGGCTATCGGGTGACATTTAGATGACCATAATGGCCAAGAAAACCCCTTAGCTAGAACACAGCTAGAATCTTGATAATGCAAAGAAAACAAAAGAATCATGTCTACACAAATGTATTACAATGGTGTAGGCGGTTTTAATGATGGAATTATCTCATGACCAAGCTATTGTTTACTCCAAACAAAGCGAGAATGAAAGGTCTGATCACATTAATTACTGGGAGCTCACCTTATTTCCCTGCGTGCTCAACTCTCTCATGTCTCTGCGGCCTTTTGGTCTCCTCCCGAAGCTCTACTCGCTAGGGTCTAACCCGGTGGCACAAAATTTCCAATATGGAAATCTTGCCATGTGAACCAATCTTCTATTCGAAGTTCCCGGCCTTGGAAGAGATAGAACCTAAAAGAATAAAACAAATAATCATATATTTGGAAAAGCCTATATAACAAAAAATCTTAAAATTGCCAAAAACAATAGAAAACCCCAAGGTTTGCAAAAGGTCAAAATCATCCTCGTATATATGGAGCAAGATTTGTATTTATAATTTCCAAGCGAATCACACGGCCATTGCTCAATTCTATAGAGTTTATATATTTGCAAGCCAAAGGCTGCAATTAGGAATAAATAAACATTAATTCCTCTATCACGATATGACATAACGGGTTAATGATAAAGAAGGCAACCCCGAATTTCGCTATTCTGATGGGGCCCACGTGACTTGGGCAAAACAACATAATTTTTACCTTAGACTCCACCTTATGAGAATGCAACAAGGGATGTCTTATTGTGTTTTGCTGCAACTGATAGCGTATGGACCACAAAACATTAATTGTCATGCGGAATTTAAGAGACGCTTTAGGAAATTTGGATTAGCAAGATGTTCCACTGTAATAAGTGGAGAATATGTTTCCAGACAATTCCATGTTCTGACGAACTTAACCAAATGTGGTCTCAGTATTTAAAGGGTGGATTTCTATCCAGGCATCAAGACAATAGAAAATAAAGATATGACATGAACACAAATATATATGCTTATATTAAATATCCCACCGGGCTACAGGATGGCGTACCAATGAATTAGCAAAAACTCTTCTAAGTGATGAATACCATGGTTTTGCTAACTCCAACCGACTTTGCTTTTACCTTGGATTTAATGAGTACCTTCCTTAGCCCTGCGGATTTCAACCTTATGCATAGGGGCATGAATAAGCATACGCATCAACACCTTATTCCATAATAATAATCCTTCTTGCTAATGAATAAAGAAAAGTTTCTAAGAGTAAGAATGCTAACATAGAATTTTTACGCTATTCTTGATAAAACCTGAGACTTGCGCAAAACAACATAATTTTTGTAGACTCCACCTTATGAGAAGTCAAGAGATGTCTTATTGTATTTTTGTCAATAACTGATAGCTTTATATGGGTACAAAACCATTAATTGTCATATGGAATAAAGGAGACTCACCTTTAGGAAAATTTGGATTAAGCAAGATGCTTCTCAGAGGTAAAGGAAGAATATGCTTCCTTGAATAATTCCAATGTTCGTGAACTTAACCAAATGTGTGGTCAGTATTTTAAAGGGTGGATTTCTATCTCATGCATCAAGGCAGGTAGAAAATAAGATATGACATGAACACAAACATATGTGCTGTTAAATATCCTACCCCAAGCACGATAGGCATGCCAATGAATTAGAAAAAAAGCCCTTCTAAGGATGAATGCCATGGTTGTTAACCCAATTGGACTTTGTTTCTACTGCTTTTATATGTATATCCCTGCCTCGCATGCCATATTTCCATGAACACCATATCATGCGTCCATTATGTTTTGGCAACAAAGCATGTTCCCAAGGGAACTATATCCCCCATGAACGCAGATCACACGCCGTTATATTTGGCACCAAGCTGATGTTAAGCCAACAAATGGGATGTTCCTGTCAATGAATAGACATTTGCCATCAGGCTCAAACTGAGTTATGCAATAGTGGTACCGGAAACATGTAAGTGCTACTTTTAAAAGCATGGGATTGAGTCAACATTAGATCTCAATCATTGCTTTGTAAAGCTTTTGGATATGAATACATGGTACAATCTTTTTATAAAAATAGAAGGGATATGGTAGCATTATAGACTATGGTGCACATTGTCCCATTGTTAAAGAAATTTGTCGCGGTAGAACATTTTTCCCATTCTCTTCATAGGAACTATTATAGGGAGATTTGTGTAACTTGAATGGTGTGAAAATAATTCTCATACCGAACCATGATGCTTTGTCTTCACCAGGAAAATAGTGTTATTTGAGCATCTCAAAATGGGGTTCAAACCGAGATTCACATTACGAGCATCGAGGTTAGACAATGGTACTCTATGTTGTGTTTAAGAATAACATTTAAATAAACCCTTATGATAACTAAAGGGAAATGCCATTTCAATGTTGAAGTTGTTGATTGGTTAAGATTAGATCTATGTGATAATCTAAAGGCTTCTTCAAAGCCCTTTTTGATCTTTAATTATGTAAGATCAGGCTACTTCTTTTTTTTTTTTTTTTGAGGAAAGGAAGGATTTGATATTAATCATAAATAAAAATATACATATAACAAGGCTTGAACCCAAGTAGAGATAACATTTGTCCAGCAGAGACCAAGATCAAAACCATTCTTGGCATCTTGAATGGGAATTTTCAAGTAGAACCTCAAATCACGGCCCGGATACCACTTTGCATTGGGAGAAATGCCTTTGGGAAGGGGAGATGGAATCGACATGGGACAAGGTTATGAGAGAAGTAGGGATGGCGAGGAGATCGGAAGAATGGGTGGCGGTAAGGGCGCGCACGCATAGCAAAGGGCGGGGCCATCCGATTGATCTCGGCCCGGGATGAGATGGCCAGTGATTCATCGGAGGAACACATATAATATCGATAAGACACTGCGGCAGCTTCACACTGCCTTTATGATAGTAAGTATTGGAATGATCAATTCCCTTCTAAGTAAAATTACAAAGATGTTGTTCAATGCCATTTTATGGTTTTGCATTATTTGGAGTTCAGAACATTTGAGGGTGTTTTTACATTTTTACATTTGGTCAATCTAACATCAATCTAAAGCCCCATCAACTCACTTGTTCTTGGGTCAAATTAATCAATTTGTAATTTAATGCCATATTCGTGGTTTATTTTAGATGTTAAAAAAACAATAGACACTTTACTTGAGGTGTTGTTTTAAAGGATAACTAATTGGTTTCTAACAAAACAAAGAAAGGCGGAAAAGGACTGGGGCGTCAGGTCTCCGACATACAAACTAACATGCAACTTTTAAACAAACATGAGTTTACTATGTAATCTTAGAATTCCCAAGCCCTGGTTTGTGCATGGCTTAATTCATGTGTAAAATACCACCCATCAAGCGCCATAATTTTGAGACCCCAAATTGGGGTTGGATAGGCGCATCAATATTCATATATAAAATATATAGCTCATTTACGTGCACAGCGCATGTTGACTAGATTCATGTGTTTTAAATGATCCATCAGTTAAACATTTATTCACGGAACTTATTCTCAATAATATTCTATATTAGAATAACAACATAAAATAGCAAATAAATATTGAGAATCGAATTTGCTTCGAACAAAATAATCACCTTCTATTCTTGCCCGAAGCTTCCGTAGGAATAAGCCTTGAAGGAAGTGGAGAATCGGAGCTTATTCGCGGAAGCGGATTCATTCATGAATAAAAACAAAAGCGTTGGCATCGAGTTTTTCTTTTTTCTTGAATTTGGAAATGCAATGTATAAACATGCGTTAATCGACCCCCGTCTCGGTAGTATTACCTTTACTATTTTTTACGACAGATAAAATAGCGCCTTTCGACGTCCACTAATAAAATACCATATTTCCCGCGAGACACCATATGGCCAGCGTCCATTATGTTTGGCAGCAAGCATGTCGGGAAGGAACTATATCCCCCATGAACGAATCCTACGTCGGTATATTTAACGGTGATGTTAGAGCCAACGATAGGATGAACTTCTTGTCAATGAATGGAGCATTTGCCATCAGGCACTCAAACTAGGGTTGCAATAGTGGTTTTTTGGAAACGTGTAGCGCTACTTTTAAAGCATAGGATTGAGTCAACATTAGATCCTGTCGTTGCTTTTAATCTTTGGACGTGAATACATGCTACAATCTTTTTATAAAAATAGAAGGGATATAGTAGCATTATAGACTACAAGAAATTTATCATAGCGACGAGGCCGTCGCGGTATTGGTTCCAATTCCATTATTGGTTCATAATAAGTTTGCAAGACACCCGATTATGGAACGATCTGAAAGAGATGATATTTGGCTTAAGGATGCGACAGGACTACCTCATGGTGGTCAAGTAAAACTAAAGAATTAAAGGGGTTTAGATTTGTCTTGAGACCAAATGACATGTTTTGTTCCGCATTGGCGAATTGTCTAATAGAAAGTCATCTTGGTTTCTGGTATGCTTTCGTGCCAATATATTAATTGAGAATGGCAATAGGGGCACACAAAATTACTACCGTTGAAAAAAAAATCATGATATTGATGCATGTTTTTGTATAAAATTACCAAGCTTATAATGTATTGTTCAATTAGTAGTTTTTGGCACTACGCTTGATACTATAGAAGATGGATATCAATTCCCTTGATTCTAAGATACATACATATCGTACATTTATGCCAAAAGAATAAAACTTCGATTATGAATTCAAGTAAGTTGTCGCTGGTATTTCTTCTCAAAATTGTATCTTTTCCATTGAATTCTATTTTGGAGTGCAGTCATGTCCATTTGATATAGTAATAACTCGAATATTCTAGGTGTGGATTAACAATGGTATGCTGTAATTGTAACTGCTACTTTTAAAACGCGGATTGAGTCAAATGTTGGTCTCAATCATTGCTTTTACATAAGCTTTTGATATGAATACACGACAATCTTTTTATAAAAATAGAAGGGATATGGTAGCATTATAGACTGCTGGTGCATTGTCCCATTATTGTTATATATACAAAAAATTTATCGCGTGACCATCATGTAACAAAGTCCGTGTGCGGCGGACAAGTAAAGACCTTACAGTTTTAATTTATCAGCGACTAATTATTTTTTGTGAAAGCAATGGGGATCATGCGTTATAGCGATAGGAAAATTCCTCCACACTAGCCATTCTTTGGTTTGGGAAGAAGCGAAAAAACTTGTCCTATTAAAATCTCCCGTAAAGCATATTTTGATTTCCAAATACAGTCCATATACTTTCCTTCCTTCATTTTTGACGGGAGTTTTCTGTGAAGAAAGTTTCAACTACGCCGTAATCGATTGAAGCAACAAAGCAAAAATCTTGAAGTAAATTCAATCGTGCGGGATGGGATTAAGGGGGTAGCTCAAAATATCTGAGCATTTTTGCTTGTCAAATGTTTGAAGCACATAAGTCCATTAGTTTTATAACTTAAGTGCAGCTATAAAAAACAATGGCAGAACTCAAATTTTTGAAATGGATAATCGATAAGGATTGAAATCCAATTAGTAGATTACCAAAAGGGCCTTTTTTAACCATCCCCTAAAAATCTGAAGAAAATGCTGCCGTGAAAGAAATTTCCATAATTTCTCATAAAAATCATACCCCTCATTTGCATATTTTGAAAATGTGCCCGTGAATCGTTAATGGTTCCATCACCAAAATCAAGACTCCTTTACATCTCCTTTGCAATAATAGCCTCGTATTGGTTTTGGGGGCTACTATCTCGGAATCAGTCCCTCTCCAGTGTCTCGATACCGGTGCGTAGGTTCTTCTTCCTCTCAATTAATGCTCTTGTATTAAATGACCATGACTTCCCGATGCCTCTTGAAGTGCCATGCGTAAATGCCATAAATGCAACAGCGTGTTATATGCTCATGGTTAGATGCCGCACAAATGCCGTAAATGCGATAATGCAGCGTGTCATGCGTGGTAATTTTCAAAAACCAAAGAAAAAGCGCCATAGCCATTTCTTTTAGAAGCGGCGAGATACATCCTTCAAAGCGTGTCATTTCAACAACAATTTGGATGGCTACGCGGAAAAAATAAATTTGGACAAAACAAAAATGAAAAATTCCATATCCAAGCAGCTTTGTTGTTGGTCATTTGGAAAAGTCGGTGTCATCTAGTATTTAAAATGTTTTCCACCCCGGACCAAATGATTTGGGTGATTAAAAAATAGATTATATGATTAATATTTAGTGTCTACATTATCGATAATGATAAGGATGAGATTTGGGGTCTTATCTTCATCTCATCTAGGTAATTATTAACACAAAGAAAACTTCAGAAATATAAGCGAGAAAATGAAATAAACACTCAATCTCTAGGAGTTTTTGCCTCCCAGCGGACTCGGATCTAAGCAAGAACTCGTTATCTTGCCGACTCAGCGACTAATCATGAATGCTTAATCTTTGACTCAATTTCAACTAAGAACAATGGCGCAACACTTCAGGCTGGATCAGACCAAAGACTCCTCTATGGTAGGAATTCTGATTTTATAAAAAACCATGTTGCCTTTCTTTAATCTTCCCTTTTGGTGAGAATAGCTTAGAAAAGATATGAATAGATAATGAAGATTCGGCTATGTTTAGAGAGAGGTTGGCCTTTTAACAAGGTGATCTAGCAAATGCTAATGACACTAATTGCACTAATAAAATAAAAGATTCCCAAATATTCTTTAAAATTTTGTTTGTTTGGGGTCAAATTATTTTTGATGAGCGTGGACCTTTATTACTCAAAAAAATACAAAGAGTACATGGGGGACTCAAAACCCGTGGAAGAAGATATCCACTAGAGCAACACTACCCACCACATACATGACATAAGCCGAGAGAACCTGAGATCACCATGAGCACCTGTTGTTTTGCTATGGTAGGGTGTGAATCTGAAGATATTGCTCCCCAAATAACACTTTTGATGTCATCCTTTAGGAAGAACACATATGCGCCTTCACAATGCATTTGGGGCATCGTTAAGCACTAGCATTATCTAAAAAGAAGGCTGTCCCCTTGAAGATGAGGAGATTTAGATCTCTTCCAAATGGACGGATGATCAAAGCGGTGCTAAGTGGAAACCCTCTTTGCTTGTCCCAAGAACTAGGATGAGCGACAATGGGACCTTTTTGGGGGTCAAATTATAAAAATGCCCTTTTTTTAAGATTGTGATGCCATTTACAGTCGAAAACAAAACAATTTAGAGAAACAACCTTCATTTTAACTCTCTTCCTACTAAATTTTTGTACAAAAAATTGTCCCCTAAAAATGGCACATAAATAAAAGAGTACATCAAATGACATAGCTAGAAAAAATGAGCCTATGACGGCATAGCACATTGGTTACACACAAAATGTTTGAGAACAGCTTGACTAGAAAATTGAGAAGGATATAAAAGAGAAACAACCTGAGCATTTAGAAAACCTTAACAACATGTATAAAATATGACGACAACATATGCATGTTTTAACATATGGACCTACCAAGCTTATAATGTATTGTTCAATTAGTAGTTTTTGGCACTACGCTTGATGCTATGAAGATGGATATCAATTCCCTTGATTCTAGATACATGCATGTCGTGCATGTTATGCCAAAGAATAAAACTTCGATTATGAATTCAAGTAAGTTGTCGCTGGTATTTCTTCTCAAATTATCTTTTCCATTGAATTCTATTTTGGAGTCGCGATCATGTCCATTTGATATAGTAATAACTTCGAATATTCTAAATTGTGGATTAACAATGGTAGAATCTGAGGAAACATGTAATTATGCTTGCTACTTTTTAAAAGCATAGGATTGAGGTCAGCAATTAGATCTCAATCATTGCTTTTGATAACTTTGGATATGAATACATGGTACAATATTTTTTGGTGTTTTATTTTTTTTTGGTGTTTTTGGTGCTCTGAAATTTATCGCCGGCCCGACCAAGATTGCGCCCGCTTGAACGTCTTTATACTTGTGGCAAAGGAGGGTTTGTATTAAGTCGAAAGACCGGTATGGAGCGTGAAATCGAACTAAATGTGTCTAGCAGAGAACTCTAACCTCCATATTGAAAGCAATGCAAAATATATACTAATAGCGAATATAACTTTATGTATGAGTTTGTTATGCATGTCAATGTCTTTTATATATATGTCAATGTGGGTTAGCTATATATTACCGCTCGATTAGGTCATCCGAAAATACTGACCTAAATATAACATCACACATTATAATTAAGCTTATAATTGGCGCAAATTGCGGAACAGAAACTTTTTTTATCTCTCTCTCTCTCTCTCTCTCTCTTAGGTTTCCCATGATCGCAATTTTGTATCTCTCGCCATATACGGGCGAGATAAAAGAACCCACATATAAGCTCCTCTCGGCTCGGAGGGAGCTCTTCTCGGGCCTTGGTAGTAGTTTCACAAGTTCTGGGAATCGAGGGGAGCCAGGATTCCATAGGCTGCGGGAATTCAATTTGTTGGCGAACCAATCTTCGGTCCATGAAATGGCCTTCTTTCTTTCATTTTCCCCAAAGCTGCCTTTCTGGTCAGACCTCGATTGGATTTTATTTTCCTCCATTTGCTTCCCAAATGTTGTTATGGTCGGCATTAACAATATTTTGATATGGATCCTCGATTTTGGGGATGATTGCAATGGTTTCGCACAATTATGCTTTCGGCATTGCATTGCGGCAGTTTTGCCTAAATCGATGGATTCATATCCGCGATTAGAGCTCTTAGACTTAGCTATGGAGGCTGAAACCATAGAATGCAACCGACTCATGACTTCTTTGTCAATTTACCTTGATTACGTTGGGGGCGGCCAGTTAAAGAGGCCTTCAAGAAGATTTTGGGTTTGCAGGGGCCTGACTACGGTGGGATAGCATTGACAACCATGCAGGTACTTGCCCTCTTATGGGGATGATATGTGGAGGCAATGTTACGGGATGTCAAGAGCATCATTCGATAAAATTTGTAGTCTTCTAGCCCCATATTTTGTAAAAGCCTGGCGGGAAAAGTAAGGCCTCCCATAGATCCAGAAGGGCTGTAGCTATAGTAGTTTACTTCCCTTGCTCATGGGGAATCTCCTGCATGTTGGAAGGAGATTCTATCTTTGTGGATCCAGCGATGCAAAATATGTGAGGAAGATCACACTAGCTTTGGCTTCCAAGAACATCTTTGTATAGGAGATTTGTAGCTATTCCATCAGGGCAGAGATTACTTGACATTATAGCAGAATTTAAGGAGGCCACTGTGCATAAGCGTGTTCTTTAGTTGATGGGAGCCACATATATTTGTCTGAGAAAACCAAGAAAAAAAAGATCATGCAAATGACTACTACAGCAAGAATAAAAGACATTCTATTTTTGTTTCAAGGTTGTGTTACTCATAGTAAATTGTTTGTGAATATGTCCTTGTATTAGAGTAGGATGCGTACATGATTACGGACATTTCGGAGAAGCACCATTTATAGCGGTTGGCCTCCAAATCCATATTACAGGAACCTATTGTTAGATTAAAAGGAAGAAGATCAAAGAAAGGAATGCCTACTTGAGGAAGATGTAGTTGTAAACATACCTCCTCAATTGCTTGGAGATTCTCGCATATCCTAGCGAGGCCATTTTACTAAGGTTTTTCCGGACCACGATAACAAAAAGAATCGATTCAACAAGAGAATCTGCAGAGGCGAGTTGTAATTGAGAATGGATTTGGTATTGTCAAGGAGAAATGGAGAATCTTAAAAGAGTCTTCTTTGTTCAAGCATCACAAGCCGACAAAATCGTGCATGCTTGTGCTTTTTCTATGGAACCATTTTTTGAGAGAAAGGGATTGGATTTGTTTGCCACTAACTCGAGAATGCCCTCATGTCGAAAGTACTATGAGACTCAAGACATGAAACAGGGAAGGAAAAAAAGGAGGGAGATCAGATCAGGCACATCCTACTCCAAAATCTGGAAAAGTAAATGAGCTGGGCTTCATCTCATTTGGACATGGTGTTGTGAGAACTTGATGTGTTTGGAATGATAAATTGAATGAAAGTTCATTGCAATATTTGTATCAGCAACTTTATTTGCATTGCTTGTTTTATAAAACTTTTACTTGCATTGTTTGTGGCAGAAATTTTCTTTGCATGACATTCTTTGCTTTGCAGAAACTTAACATAAAGTAGAGTACTCAAACACATCAGATATCAGTGAAACGAAAAAACTCAATTGTATTCATTGAATCGGGTTCACAAATGTATGCATGCACTCAAATGTAGTGCTAATGAATGAAACAATCTTGAACAATGAAAAGTAAGTCTCGAGTTCTAACTACACTGCATGTACTTAAGAAAAAAAAGGGATATCAGCAACCCCACTTCAAAGCTTCAGATTCAAGCTCTTCTGTCCCTGCTACAGATCCAAGCTCACTTGTCCCTGTCACAAAATCTGTTAGTGAAAAAACTAAATGAAGGTACTACAAAATGAAGTTACAGGGAACTGTTTGTCCTTTCTATTACTCCAAAAAACATGTACAACAGCAACATTTGCTGTATTTTTACAAAAAAAGGGGTGTTCCAGGGGATTCATCTTCCACAAAAGGAAACCTGTAAAGCTAAAGAAACCTGTAAAGCTGAAGAAAAGGAAGAACAAAACAAAAAAAGAGGCCGTCTTCAACATGCAACACAACTTGTCTCGGGTGTTTTGATCTCCATCATAACCCAAAGACCGAGAAAATCTTCATTAAAGGTAAACTCGACATGGACCTTCGCGAATCCGGAGCGTTCATAGCCCACTCGAATAACTTTCGGGCTCCACTCGAATGCCCATGTCCAAATCATCGCACCAAAGCTTGTGCAGGTTATGGAGTTATGAGTCTTTTCTCGCGTGATTCAAAGATGTGAAGCTCATTCTCCCTCGACAATGCATGAGGAATTTACAATCGCCTCGAGACATATTGTCCGAAATCCGAGGAGGAGGAGGATGGCGTGGAGAAGGATGGCGCCGAATCTGGCGCTCACGAACTCCTACGCCTTGGGCCATCTCCTCAGGAAACGTAGAATAGGAAAAGAAAATGTTGGCACACAAATCGAGGACATAATTTATAAAGTCTGCTATCTAATGGTAGTATGGTACAACGAAATTATGGCTCGATATCTAAGGAAAAAGGCAAATGCCATGAAATCTAATGGTCCTGAAATGTAATGGTTTATATGCCCAATTACGCACTATGACTGGTCGACAACTTGGCGGCAACTTTCTATGTCGGACTACAATTTCCCCGCCATCAACCTCGAATGTTGCAATTCCAATGGGATTTGGCGGGGAAAAAAAATACAACATCTAACAATAAAGAACAAAGATACAAGGCCATTGCAAACTAAAAATACTTACAAGCCTTTCAATTTCCACGTTTTGATCTTTGAAAGTTTTGCAATTTCGAAACAAAGTCTCCTTGGTCATTTGGCAAATGCTTTGAGTCATATAGCCATGGATTACGCAATTTTCGTGCTATGAGCGGATCTCATTTCTTCCAGCTCTTTACCAATTCAATTTTTTAGCATGGAATCATCTTTCATGAACTCTAATTTCTTGTCTTCTTTGCCCCAAACCGAAGTTGCCATTTCACTTGATTCGAAGCTATGTCCTCATCAATAGCCAATCTGGATCTCTTCCTTGAGATCGTTTACAACTCGGTACGCTGCACAAGCCGCTGATCTTGGACTTATTTCATGCCGCCTTCTTTATCAAGCGAGAATTGGGAATCTTGTTTGAATTTCCACCATTTGTGTTCGGGCTTGAAGGTGTTTCAAGGGGTTACGTGTTATTACATGGAGGGTCCGTGTTTGGAATCTCAATTGCTCTTCTGGAATCTTGAATTGGTTCCAAAGGTTTCATAGAATGATTACGGCATATAATTTTCTGGTATGATGAATGCATCTCCAAGACATGGAATGCTTCTTCCCCAAATGCACCATCATCTCCGCACGGGGAGATGCATGTGATTAGTGCAACTTGTTCTCAATTCTTCCATCTTCTCATACCCTTTGCCAAGAAGAGGGCTCGCCCCCTCGCTACGGGCCTTCATATATTTTCGTCCTTGAATTTAGATTGTAACTTGTCCCATTTATTCTTGACTGCCTCAATTCAACTAAACACGGTACTATGGGCATGAGTCTTTCCGAATTTCTTTCCATTGGGAATTGGAAAGATTGATGCTACCATTGTTATGTGCCTTGAATTCCATTAGATGGTTCAATAATGCACTGGATGGCTTCATCAGACCAATCAATGGTGATTTACGCTTTGCTTCCGGGACCATTGTATCGAATTTGGATCTACAACTACTAATGCTTGGGACTTTCGGGAAAGCGAGTCTTGACTTACTTGCGTTGCCTCAAAGTTTGTCCTTCTAGCACAAACAACCTGGGAATCCGACTGCTTCTACTCCTCTTTGATTCTTTTGGGCGGGAAGTCCATGAATTACAGGGGGAGACCGATCCGGTCATTTTCTTTGCCTTTCTTGGCTGAAATTCCTTTTCACGCCTTGGAGGAACGAAGGCCTTTGAATGATCTGAACCCTTGTCATGCTTTACAAGTACGAACTTAGAAATCACGCAAGCAATGAAGATAAAATGCAGTTTTATTGTTTTTGGCATCCAATCTTCATTACAAAAGGAAATCGAATTATCTTTGAAATGGAATGCGAGAATCTTAAATTCTTAGGTAGTAATGCATACCTCGGCGACAATCGACCTTGCTCCGGTGGGATCTGCGTAAGAAGCTCGAGGAGAACGGGAACAAAGATCCATCACCAACGGAGAGCAGAGGGAGATTCGTGAGAAATGCCATTTTAGCAAGCGAAAAACATTCCGCGTGGGGTTAAACTTAACGGTAGGAAACCGATGGGAAACGCTTGGCCCGTCCATATTAAGCAAAAAAAATGACTCTCGGGCATAAAAGGTGAGAGTGGGTTTTCCCCACTCTCACCTCCCTCTCGCATCTCTCATCACCTCTCATCGTCTCTCATGCAAAAATTCAATCATGTGGGAAAGCTATCTCTCTCTCTCTCTCTCTCTCTCTCTCTCTCTCTCTCTCTCTCTCTCTCATCCTTTGGTTGCAAAAATATTTACACTAGCTATGAGACACCCACTTGATTGATGACTTTAACAAGGTGGTTCCCATATATAAACAGGATAGATTCAATCTCAGATACATTTTTGTATGCAATACATATTATTCAAAGATCTGACACAAATTTAAAGTATAATATGTAAATTAATATGGCAAAAACATTTCTAGCATCGAAATTTTGGCATAAAACAAAACATTGAAACCATTTTCGGTTCGCGCCTTCAGTTTTGCTTACGTGATGCGATGGATTGTTTTTTACATTTAAAATTTTTAAACTTGGCGTAAGTTTAAACTACGCCAAAATGTTTTCGTAATGAGCGATTGTTTCAAGGATCGCGAATATTTGCAAAGCATTTTAGGCATTTTGTTAAGGGAAAAAAAGTTTTGCGCCATTGTTTGGTCCGCTTTTTGCGTGTATATTATTATATATAAGGAAAACATGTTTAGCCTTAGAATTCACCTCGAACGTTGGCTACCAGATTGAGTCAACATACTCCTTGGAAATGGTCAGCTGAGGTGTGGGTTTTGTGTTCGGGGCCTGACACCGAAATACGTGAAGTGAGATTACTCCTTCCCATAGTTTTTCGACCTTGGGTTCCTACCTTGTTTCTTAGAGACATATAGGTTCTTGTCCTTCCCTCCTTACGCCGAACAAAAAAACGTCGATGTAACATATGTGTAGTGAGCTTGCACCGTCGCATATATACACGCCGGTCTTTAGTTCCGGACGATTGTGAGTCTTTAGAATAGCGAGCGAGACAAGAATTTTAGATAGTAGCAGAATGGCAGCTGGGTCATGATCTACATCGTGCACCGCCAGATGGTCATGCATCATCATCCGGGGTGAGAGGGCCAGCGTGGTCATGGCAGGGCCGGGGGTTGCGGCGCGTGGAAGAAGTGTATGTCGAAATACTGGTGGCCGAAGGAGAGGTCCAGAGTGGGCATTTGTGAAGGAGTTTGGTCAGAATGAGTGGCAATGTGTATTTTGTGGGTACACGCCAATAAATGGATCTCCGACAAGAATTCGAGCTCATATTTTATGGGACTCTAAAATTGAGGTGCAAACTTTATCTTGATCTATCGACCTACGACAAGATGCAATCAAAGTGTTGTCTCGAAAAAAAAGAACATCAGCAAAACACACAGCCAAGGGATAGTCAAGAACCGTGCAAAGCAGAAGAGATCAATTACACCACCCCTTCTGCAGCTCCAATGTACCAAAATCGGAGGATGGACTAGGTCAATAGGGTTAAGCAAAAAAAAAAACGAATGGCGAGACAATTGAAATAGTGGAAAGACAAACTAAACAAATGAGGGTTAACCAAAGTGTTTAACATCGACTAACCAAGAAGACACAATTGAAGGTCATAGAGGCATTTTATATGCCTGATTGTCTCCACATGTCTTAGAATACAAAGCAATGAAAGAAGCCTTCCAAGAAGTTGCCAAACGGGTTGGCTTTCGTGTTGCCTTTATACAAGCATGCCAATAACAAAATGCTCGGCGAAATACACGGGAAAATGGTCGAGAGGGTGAAGTTGTGTCGTGTTATCAATCCAGGCCGGGCTTCACTAGTGACCGATAGTTGGAGCAATGTAAACAAGGACCACCTTATAAACTTCATGAAAGTCGATTTAATTAAAGTGGATCTCATTCCATTCCCACTTTTTTGGAACCCTTTTATTTTACGAAAAGGATGAGGGAAACTTTTAAAACCGCATTATTGCTTTTAGAAGATGCCGTGTGAAAAAAAAATGTTAAGGAAAATTACGTGGTCTACTTTTCTCGGTTAGCGAAAGTCGAGAAGATAAAGAGCACAACTAAAACCAATGAAAATGCTATCTCTCAGAAAACAAAGTGCCGATCCGCCCTAAATTTTTATTCATAAATAATTTCATTACATTGTATTTTACAATGGTTGAAGATACCATGAACGCTTCTGACACAAATATTACATCATCTTCGCGACACCACCCATCGAACAAAGATACGAGCAAGGTCCGAGGTGTTCCAAGTCACAAGAGCAACTTGAAGAGAATAGAAATCAACACGCTAGTCTCCACCAATGCATGTCAACAACCTCTTCTGGCCTCTTTCCCTCAATGAACAGGCCTTTCCATGGCTCTCGATCATGTCCTTTCTCGTCAAGTGATCCGTGTCGAAAGGCAAAATCAAGTTAATGCAAGTGATGCTACGGACAATACAAATAAGAAAACAACCAATTCTAAGGTCCACTTCTGAAGATTGTAGGTCTGAGGCCCTTTCTCGACTCTCTGAGGTCGCGAGTCGAGAAATGTAGCTTAGATCCACAAAAAAAAAAAAAAAAAAAAAAAAAAAAAAAAAAAAACTTTATCCAGCTTTTTTGAGGGCCTTTCACGACAAGGCTCCTCAGATGGCCTCTCTCGAACGCAGTCTCTGGGCCAATTTTGGGAAAAAGGCAGGTCACGAAGACTTTTTCTCGACTTCGCCGAGTTGAGAAAGGCCCTCAAGGCCCCTCTAATGGCCTTTCTCAACCCGAAGCCCAGAACGAGCTCGGCGCAAAAAAAACTTTTTTTTTTTTTAACTAGGAAAAAAAAAGTTTTTGAGGGCCTTTCTCGAGAAAGACCCTCAAGGCCCCGAGCCGAGAAAGGCACCAGAGTGAAAAACGCAAGTCCTAGAGCCTTTCTCGACTTCGCAATCTAAAACCAATATAAACCCTAGGCATTAAACCTATGAAAGATATACATTAAAAATATGTAAATCTATGTAATATACCTATGAAAAGCACATTGAAATGATTAAAACGAATGTAAACCGTGCATTAAACCTATTAGACCTATGCATTAAATCTATTAATATGTAAACCTTTACATTGTGTTAGGAACTATAGAGGATGACCATGTGCATCAAATAGTACTTGCCCCCATTTTGTGTCTTAAACCTTCAAAATGGGTTAAACAAGGTGTAAAGTATATCATGATCTTTGAAAAGTTAAATTTTTACCTTAGAATAAAAATATATGCCTAGAAAACGTGCACCATGGCAATATAATGTTTAACGGTAAACATAGTAAGCTATTACAAAAAAAGAGAATTGGGACGATAAATAAACGTCAAAATATAATCCTATTGTAGCATTTATTTTACACTTTTTTTTCAACGTATTTTTTTATCCCGCTTTTTTCTAATACCCCGCCTTTTTTCCCCGCCCATGCTTGAAATTTAAAATTTGGTACATACCTTTGAGAAGATCCTTTGTACCACTTGGACTCTTTGTTTCCAAGAAGATCCCATAGCCATAGCTCCCAATCGAATTGACCCAAAACGAAAAAACTTCACAAATTATGGAGAGTCGAGATCCAAAAATGCGAGCAAAGGACGAAAGAAGGGAGGCATGATGAAAGAATGCGGATGAAAAGGATCCGCAGATTCGTCCATTCTTCTCGGATTTCCAAGCATTTTCAACCTAGCATGCATACTCTCCTCAAATCTGATAAATTCAGCTCGCCATAGGCCCGATTTTCATTGATCCAATCCTTCACAAGCTTTTAAATTCTCATCCAAGCACTTTTCGACCGCCACAAGACCGATTTGCACAAAAAGCCGCCGTGTGAGATGATGGTTCTGGTCTCCCCTTTTACAGATCAAAGGTTTTGGAGATGGCACAATGTTTTAGGTTGGTTATGGCCATATGGTAGCACACAATTGCTAATCTACTCATAGACATGCCATCACACAATAAGCAAAACACGAATAAATATTTGGATCCCAAATGTTAGGTGGATATAACATCAGCCCCACATGGCATGTTGTTAATTAGGCAGTCCTCTTCATTGGATCTCATGCGCCCAATGATGTCTTTCTACATAGAGCCAATTTTTATGGTAGATATACCCATTGAAATAAAAGACGTAGAATTCCTCATTTATCATATCAGCATAGGTATATGCATTCAATGAAAAAATTTAAGTACCTTTTTGCAACCGAAACATTCGATCATTGAGATCGGTACCTGAGTACAATCAAGATGGGACCATATTTAGGTTTTGGAGCATCAACATTGTAGCATTGATATGGACAACGTGCATAAAGATTCATGCAAACTATAAAGTGGCTAGATGAGATGAAATAGGTTTTATGATAATGCAATCAGTATGCAATCTCGAATATGTTTTGGCATCCCAAATGCCTTAAAATACTAATGCCACCATGAGTGAACTTTGTGAGCTGATAACTAATCCTCTTCAAATCCAAAGATGAGCTGGCCAGACATTTATTGCAGCAGAGCATAAGGCCTTAGTAATGTGGCCCAGTAGGTACAGTAATAGAGGTCAGTTTTTACATAGTGAAATTGTTTTTGTTCATCTTTTCTTCAAATTGTCTTTGTTGGTTTTGAGTACCTCCAAATTCCTTTATTTCTCAGTTCCATTTTCATAATTATGAAGACCACTAACCATGCCTTATTGTTTAGGCTTTGAAAGATGAATACTGTAGCAAGACATATCTATTCATCCTTGGCTTGTGAAATGTGGGCCAACGACACATACCTATATCTTTCCCATATTTTCAATCATTGGCCACGTCTTTGCTTTCTGAAATATCATAACATGCATCAGTTGGCAAATACACTGGAATTAGCTCATGCTAATAGTCATTTGATGCAAATCAACCACCACATATGTCTGCTGCAAATTGACAGAGCTTACTGTTACACTGCCACAAGTATATGATCTCCCATGAAAAAGGAATTTCAGAATCATTATATAGAAAAAAAACTACACATGATGCAGAAATGTCCTCTCGTAAATTCTTCCTCCAACGTATACCTTTAGCATGGTCTGCTCACACACTTTCTGAATCCTCAGCAAAGTCAAATGTTGTATGGGTGCAAATGGATACACATAATCTTTATTCCACTTTGACATGCCTATCAGTATGTCTATCATGTTATTTGATATTCCTCTTGATCAACATTTTAAAGAAGCAACCAACATCCTCAAGCTAACAAAAAGACAAACAGGCCATTCTGTGGCTAACAATGTGTCGTCAAGAACCTCTACCAGAATGATTTTTCAATGTGATAAGAACATATAGTTGCAAGTCCAACTCTCCAATATTTGCATAATGCTAATGTACAGGATCGCAAAGTTTAGTACCAACATAATTGCAAAGTGCAGTACTGAATCAATTTTAGAAGCTCAACTCCAAGCTTTGAATATCTATCAACATTCTTTTCTAGAGAACAGTGAACTACCTTAATATCAAATAATATCAGAGAGGTCAGTAAAAAACTGTTTCCACATGCTTAGATGTGTCAATTTGGATTCAAATCTTAGAATTAGACCTAGCAACAACTCCAGTCTTTGAGGATTACAAATAGTGGGTAATATACTTCCCTTCCCTCTAGTGCTCATTTGTGTTCTATACAGATACCATAACTACAAGGAATCTCTAAAACACCAACACAATCATGCACTAACATAACCTGCCAATTCCTCCAAAGATGCAGATTGAAGATCTTACCAATTGTAAAAGGAACAAAGATAGGAAGATAGAGAGCCATATTTGGCATTCCTTTCTGAAGTCATAATATCAGCCCAACTAAATAGTCTCACAATGGAAAATTTTCCAAAACTTATGGTGCATTACTCACATTAACTAGAACAAAAAGAGATAGACACTTACTTTGCTTTGCTAATAACCTGATGATTTGTTTTAAGTCAACACTAATCTTTCATCTCATATTTGTGAAATCAGTATAGTGTTGCTGATATTGTTGTTTGTGAACTGGGCAACTATATCATGTTTGGATAATGGACATTGATATATTAAAGCTTTATTTGGCATGCTTAAAGAAGTGAGAGGGATAGCATGGGCTTCATCGGGTAAGATGCTGAATGTGTGTACCTCCCGAACTTCTCTAGAAAAGAGTGGCTCAACTCACACAAGCATTTTGACTAGATGCCTGGAACTTGAGATTGTTCTTGGGACTACAATCATATGTAGCAAATGCATAAGTTTAGAGGATGCACGTAAGATGTTTATGAGATGCCCTAAAGGATGCACATAAGATGGTTATGAAAGAACACAGTGTTAGGGACTGCAATTATTGCAATCCATGGTCATCGTGGCAAGGAAAATTGATCCTTAAGCTTTTTACTAAAATGCAGTAGAATGATGCAAGACTCGACAGTGTTCAATTCAGTGTTCAATTCTTTTCATTATTTGTGCATGCAAATATGCATGCTTGCTAAATGATAACTTTCACATTTAGAACTTCCAAATATTCCTTTCTTTTTAGGATGCTTTGGTACAACATGAATTTCAAATCTATAATTGACCCTCTTGGAGGTATTAGCTAAATAACTCACCTCTAAGCCTAGTCCTGGAGTTCTCCCTACGAAGTTTATTCTACAATGCATGCAAAAGATATCATTCATCCATAAATCAAATTTTTTGAGGCCAAAGACATAAGGCGATTCTCACCTTTTAGCATTGGAAGATATGAATGTTTCTATATATGAATTTTTCCAGTTTGTGTGAAAAAATTTCCGCTTCATTGTTCATATTCGTGTTTGCCTATTTGTTATGGCTAGGTTCTGATCCTCTTCTATCTTTTCCATGTATTATTTCATTACGTAGGAGACTTTTTAGGCCCGATTTCTAACCGGTATCGCAATTAGCCATGTAGCATCAAATGCCTTAAAAAATATCTATCGTGAATCGATGTTTGATTCCATCACGGCAAAAGATAGTTCTTCCACAACAAGATCTACTTCGTTGTTCTAATTCGTGTCAAGATCCGCAGAGTGGCGATTGTTGTTGCCGCAAAAAGACGGAGGAATCCCCGATAGTTAAGCGGCTACTTATAGCATCCACATCCTCATCCGGCAAAATCTCATGCTCAAATACCTCCGATAATGGAATCACAAAGAAGAAGATACATTTTGATGCTCGAATAAGATTGGCCCATCTTCAACTTCCAAAGGTCAATTTTGACGCCAAAGTGAATCTGGGCCTTAGATGATTTCTTCATCGTCATATCTACCTAGAAGTAGATACCAAATTGTAAGAATCTCCAAAAAATGAGAATCAATATGGATTCTCTCGCAAAAATTTCCTCGCTTTCGGAGTTGCTAAAAGGCACCAAACATCTATTCTTCACTTAAGATTCTTCTATTTGTAGTTTAAAAAATGAAGAGTTAAGTGCAAATACGATGCGATTTCATTTCAAACAAAATGGATTCAGGGAATCATTAGTCTTTTATTTGGACGTTTCCAGTTATATGATTCTCGACTAGATGCTACACATCATCAATGATGTGTGGACATAATCAAGGCTCAGGGATAGTCTTACCCTTGATTGGGGATCCCGAGGTGTGATCCCGGGGCCCGGATCCCAGAGGACGGTGTGATCCCGAGGACGGATCCCACCTGATAACTAGGTCGATAGCAATGGGCCACCCTCTCTCTCCTCCTTGGCATCAAACTAGAGCTCTTCTCAAGCCCATTCCCACCAACCTCAAGACAAAAAACCGCAAAGCCTCGATTCCGGGAGGGATCAAAGAAAAATGCATATGAAAACTTGGCTGATTTTCACTACAAGGGGCTTTTTTTTTTTTTAGCTATCATAAGGAGCAGGGGGATCCCGCCCGGGATCACACGCCTCCGGGATCCCCTGGCCCCTCCGTGATCACACCCCTCCGGGATCTCCCAATCAAGGGTAAGACTATCCTACGCCACATAACTGCTATATAAATGTGCAGCTACAGGCTACAGAAGAGAAGGGAAAAAAGTAAGCATCACCCATATGCCAAAGAGACGGCGCACACTTTCAACCTATCAGATGGCATTCAGCTTGTACATTCTCTCGACCCTTGACGGCTATGGTTTCAAAAGGCATCTAAAAACAAGACCACATACTTCAGAAAGTTTTTAATCAACCTCTCTTCTAACATAACCACCTCTGTTTCTAACTCTCTCACATTATCAACACCTCCAACACTACAACATCCACATCTCAAATTGTTGTATTCTAGAAGAAATTATCCATCATAGCAGAGTGTGTGAACCCATATAGATATGTGCAAAATATCCCCCTAAACATATATTTCTTCAGGAGGATACTTCCTGGCGTTCCATTGGAATTCAAGAAGTAATTGACAACATGTTGAAGAAAACCAGAATAACATGTTGAAAAAAACCGGAATCCAAAAAGCAAAAGTTTAGAATGAATCCATAATTAATAATACTAGACTTCGAGTGACAATTTACTACGGGCACGCATACTCATACCCCCATTCAATCTAACAACTTGTCCATTAAGCCACTCACCTTCATCACTCACGGCATACGGCATACAGAACAAATTCTGCAACATCCTTAGGTTCTCCTAATCTTCCAAGAGTGGTAGCATCAATAATAGCCTGAATGAACGAACCACTCTTTCCTGTAAAATACAGCTCTGTTGCTACAGGACCAGGAGCTACACAATTTGCAGTAATTCCAGTTCCTTTAAGTTTTTGCCAAGACCTTGGTCATGGCCTCCACACTAGCCACATAAGAGCCATAGCCAGGAGGCAGAATAACCAGAGCACTGGTTGAAACGTTCAAAATCCTTCCCCCTTTACTCTCACAATTCTTCTTGCAGCTTCCCAAAATACCAGAAATGCACCTCTTGAATTCACATGAGAAATTTCACCCCCGTCTTCTATGCTTGTATCTTGAATTTTAGGGTAGTGCGGATGAAGCATACCACATCTCAAACTGTTGTATTCTAGATATCTATCATAGCAAAGTGTGTGAGCCCATATAGATCTGGGCAAAATATCATATGCCCTAAACATATATTTCTTCAGGAAGTATCTCTTCGTGGCATTCCATTGGAATTGAAGTAATTGACAACATGTTGAAGGAAACCAGAATCCAAAGAGCAACAGTTTAGACTGAATTTTCTTCAGGAAGTATCTCTTCCTGGCATTCCATTGGAATTCAAGAAGTAATTGACAACATGTTGAAGGAAACCGAATCCAAAGAGCAAAAGTTTAGACTGAATCCATAATTAATAATACTAGACTTCAAGTGCCAATTTATTACAGGGAGGCCATTTCTCAGATACTCAAACCCCCATTCAATCTAACAACTTGTCCATTAAGCCACTCACCTTCATCACTCACAGCATACAGAACAAATTCTGCAACATCCTTAGGTTCTCCTAATCTTCCAAGAGGGGTAGCATCAATATTAGCCTGAATGATGGCATCACTCTTTCCTGCAAAATACAGCTCTGTTGCTACAGGACCTGGAGCTACACAATTAGCAGTAATTCCCGTTCCTTTAAGTTCTTTTTGCCAAGACCTTGGTCATGGCCTCCACACTTGCTTTGGTAGCCACATAAGAGCCATAGCCAGGAGGCAGACTAACCAGAGCACTGGTTGAAACATTCAAAATCCTTCCCCCTTTACCTCTCACAATTCTCCTTGCAGCTTCCCGAGATACCAAAAATGCACCTCTTGAATTCACATTAGAAATCTCATCCCAGTCTTCTATGCTTGTATCTTGAATTCTAGGGTAGTGAGCATGAAGCATACCTGCGCTGTGGACCACGATATGAATTTCCTTTCCGAAATGTTGCTCTGTTCCGTCGAAAAGCGCCAGAACATCTGATTCTTTGCTAACATCTGCCGCCATAGCCAGCGCAGAACCGTCGCCATTAAGGGCCTCTATTTCTGAAACAACTTCAGCTGCTTTGGACGCGTTGCCTTGGTAACTTACTACCACCCTGGCGCCATGGAGGGCAAGCGTAAGGGCGATTTCCCCGACCGATGCCTCTGGATGCGCCTGTAACAATTGCTACTCGTCCATCAAGTTTCTTTCCACTCGCCATAGCCGCTTTGAATTGAATTGGGTTTTTTTTCAGAACTATCAAGGTTGAAAAAGCCCTAGTAATGAAAAGAACCCACAAGTATGGGGCTCAGGATAGTCTTACCCTTGATTGGGGGATCCCCGAGGTGTGATCCCAGAGGACGTGTGATCCCCGGAGGACGGGATCCCACCGTTAACTGCTTCGCAGCTAAAAGGTGATCAAGCGCAGTTTAGGGCCATTTTTTTACGGATTTTTGCGTATAGCTGATAGCGGCGCCGCCCTCTCTTCCTCCTTGGCATCAAACTAGAGCTCTTCTCAAGCCCATTCCGACCAACCTCAAGATTAGAAACCGCGCAAATGATTCCGTGGAGGATCGGCCAAAAAAAATGCATATGAAAACTTGGCTGATTTTCACTACAAGGGGCTTTTTTTTTCCGCAGTTACTGCGCAGTAAGGGGATCCCGCCCTCCGGGATCACACGCCCTCTGGGGATCCCGTCCTCCGGGATCACACCTCCGGGATCCCCCAATCAAGGGTAAGACTATCCTACGCCCAAGTATGGATGGCCTGCCCTGCACACTGCTAATTTCGCTACAAGTCTTAAGCTTCCTCTATTTTCGCAGATCTTCTCGTTTATATAAGAATAAATACTCGCCTTCACATTTAAGAGACGGCCCAAATCCCTCAAAAGAATTCTACCAAGGAGATCGGTGACCTCTAATATGCTGCCACGCCTGCATGGTTTTTTACGTCCTTGGTTTTGTGGTTAATTGTTGGCGTGCCCTACCTTGGGCAACAATTATTGTGTCTTTCCTTTGTTGTTTTCCCCACCTCAATCGATTCTTCCTAACATTTGTCGAAAACTTTTTGCCAATTTACCGCGAGCCCTCTAAAAGTTACACTGGCGACCAGCCTATGGAATCTTGATATGCTTGATGTGGGGGAGGGAGAATTGCATTGTGTCTGCTTTAGAGTGCAAAGAAAGAGTGTGAACTTAAAAAAAAAAACGATATTACATTGTTATACTTAATCATTTATACTTAAATGTAGATCCATTCTAGTGTGGAACAAAAAGGTAAAAGCTCTCATTTGATATTGATCTTTACTTCTGATACTTAACCTTCACCCAACCACAGACACTTGAGATTATAGCTATATTTAGGAAGGAGTAATTTTTCATGACCAAAAATTTGCGAAGAAATTTTTATGGCCGCCTCACGACGGCGCGGCGTCAGCGAAAGTGGCTAAGCCAATGAAGACCGCCATCGCCGTTAGGCGTCACGTTTTAAAATTTCGAGGGAAATTTTGGTCATGAAAAATTTTCAACGAAATTTTTTAGGAGCTTGAATTTGGCATGTCACGCTTCCCGCCCCCTCGCCGCCAGAATCGATAGAAGATTTCGATTTATAAAAACTTGGTGGATTTGGGGCCGAAATTTCAAGGTCCCTAAAATTTCGCTTTTAAGTAATTTCGTGTTTTTCTTAGCCAAGAAATAGCTGGCCAACGAGTTTTCAAAAACAACTCGCCCTGAAAGGGCTCTCATAGCTTGGCCAAAGATTTTCACTTCTTTGCCATAGCTTCGCCGATGGCTCGCTTTCGCTGGGCGCTTTCGGAAATTGAAGCTCTTTCATGCCGTATTTTACTATTTTATGTCCCGAGCTTACTCAGAATCGGGTTTTCATGGCATAGCTGCATATTTTATGCCCCGAGCCATAGCCGAAGCTTGCAAGCTCTCGCATCAATCGCCATAGCCGATCTTCGCCAAAAAATCAAGATCGACCTAAAAATCAAGACAAGAAACAGGGGATTCCGGATGGCATTCGAGCTCGACGATACTAACAAAATCGAAAAATAGGGATGCAAGGTAATCAGGTTTTGTGAAGGCCACGATGGTCATATTTGGCCTTCACGAATTCACCGTAAGGCTCGGTGTGCCATGGGTGTTTCTTCCATAAACCTTCAAGTAGAGTAGGTTATCTTATACAAAATGTGAAAGCATGCTCTATCATTACTTTAAAAATCTATAAGCAACATCAAGATTGAATCTTTAGTAGCCGACCAAACAAGTTGTTGAACCGGATCACAAATATAAGAGATTTTTTTTTTTTAGATGCGTAATCGTTGAAAAGGTGATGGAGGAAAATGTCATATCGCCAGATAAAGATATGCAAGAATATTATTCTCAAGCGATATTGCAACTTAGCAAAAGGCAAAAATTTAACCACACTAAAAAATATGCCAATATTAGAAGAGAATTGATATGTTTTAGATTTGTGCTATGGACATGGATCTTCGAATTGAGAGATGTCATATTTAAGAGTCATGGCTCATTTTGGAACGTAGATAGCGATCCCTGGTTTTGTGGATAGCGCCTCCCACATGTTGCGATATACTATATAGCAAGAATAGTGAGACATTATAAGATTTGAAACAAATATACTTAATAGTATTGTTTTTTATACACATATTGACACACTGCGCCACCCCTCGTGTGAATATACACCCAAACAAAAGGGGTTTTAGAGGAAATTTAATTATAAGTACAAGCAATTTATAGCGGCGGGGCGCCGCTAACATTTCTTTTGTTCAACTCAAAGACAAAAAGATATTAAGTGTAAAACATACTTGGTGCAAAAAAAAAAAGAAATAATGCAAAATGTAGTCACCGCAAAAGAAAGTTCGTGCTTCGGTTTAGTAACTATGTTAAGCATCCCAAAGTGTTCAAGGTTGTAGTCACGTTATCTATAGTGCATGATTATCTTGTATCATGTTCCATCTTAGGCTAGAGTATAATGTATACGAAATTTGAGGAGACCAACTAGTCATCTACCAAAGAAACCCAACCGCATGCTATTAATAGTTAATTCCTTAAGGTGGCAATGTTACTTTTTAATACACAACTTTTTGTATATTGAAAATAACAAATATAGAGTGGATAACTGGGACACCTCTAGCTTTATATTATGAATAAATATAAGGATGCAAACCTGCTTGGCAATAATTTCGGTATAACATAGTTTGAATTTTGAATGTTCAAATAACACAACAATTTTGCTTTAGTTTGAGGTTACAAGTTAGGTCATGTTGTCTTAGGTTCTAAATTATTATTAAATTGTTGAATGTTCCATTTAGAGTGGAGATCTTAACATCTTAGGCATGGAATTAGGTCATTCTCGAAAAGTTACTTGATTTGGTGGAGAGGTGTTGTTTTGCCAATGGATGGGAATAATAGTACATGTAGTTCAGCACTACTTGCACCTCCCCAAAAGTTTAACGAATTCATTGCCGCAGTTTGTAATTTTGTGTCTAGTGGTAATGATAGAAGGATGTGAGAATGCATGGAATAAATGCATCTATCCCAAAAAAGATAGTGGCTTGGTATGTTTGATCTCAAAGTTCATGAAAAAGTCCTCCTTTTCCAAGTTCCTTTGGCGTGTTTTGTTGGGCTATGTACGCCATTTGGAATGCGCTTGCTGGTTTAGCCATAGAAGCATTGTATTGCTTTTGGAAAACCTGCAATTATCTTGGCCTCTTTTCTACCCCTTTCGCCTTCCCCCTCATGCATCTCCTTTTCTTAAAGGCCTACTCAAGGCCCACCAAACTATCAAGTCTCTAGTGGCCATTGATCTATGGACTTCTTTCGGATCTCTCCCGCCCTTCGTGGGTTCCTTTTTAGTCATCTGGCGCTTGTGGATTTTTTGCATTCAAAGGCTTGAATCGGTTGTAGGATCTTTGGAATTTCTATACTAAACACATGGTACTCGTTTTTGGCCTGAATTTCGTGGAAAGATATCATTTAAATTAGTGGGACTTTTTATGTATGGAGCAGATAACATCCCACGGTCAAAAACCACAAGAAGAACAAATTGGTTAAACTAATGGAAATAATTCATTTAGGAAAAAATTTTGTGTATCAATTGTTATAGAATATTGATAGCCCCTTTTCCAATCCCCCACCCCTTTCCCAGCCCCATCTTCACATTAAGTGCTCTTGCAGGTGTGTCATGAAAATATTTACAAAGGCAAGTACTTTATGAGATCAGTATATCGTCTTCTTTTAGCACCTCCAGTTGCCAGATGGGTGGCACCTACAGGTTCCACAACCCACTTTGTGTCGTATATGGTGATGGCTTTGGGATAGGTTGCTCCACCCTAAAGTCTCCGTACTATGGTGGCAGGTTATCCACAGATGCCTGCGGGTTAATGCCTTTCGACATCGCTATGATCCTCGCATATCTGCAGTATACCCACTTTGTCTTTCAGACGTTGAGACTCTTGAGCATTGTCTCTTTGAGTGTCCTGAGGTTCAACAAGTGTGGTCCTGGCTACAAGGTTTGTTTAAGAGTACACTGGACTGTCGATGCATCCTCTTGGCGTCCTATCCCAATGCATGGCCTGCAATAAACAAAGGTCATTTTATCTTGGTTCCGGTTGGCTCCTATGGTCGATATGGGAGCGTCGCAGACACCACATCTTTTAGGGCATTACTTTCATCTGCCGTGGTGTTATTACGGTGTAGAAAAAGATATTGACAGCCTGTGAGTGTTCCTCTCTTGATTCAAAAATTATGGAATGCATCTGGATTCGGTATCTTCGAATTGATTCTTATCATTAGTCTCTTATGCGACTGTCCGCCCACGACGAAGCTACTCGGTGTCAGCGTCGGGCCGATCCCTTGGCTCCTACCTCCGTGAGGTTTGGATCTCGGGACTCACCTCGCCGGCGCCCCCGAGGTGCTTCTGGAATTCATGTGTATATGTATTATTTGTACGGTGCCCGGTGCTTGTTCTTCGCTGACGGTTTTTCCTCCTAAGGGCGGGGTTTTAATCCGGTAGCAACAGCTTGCCGCACTGTAATTTGGGTCCCATAGGCCGATTGGCCTCCATGATAAAAAGAACCTTCCTTCCTTCCTTCCTTCCTTATTATTCGAGTAAGTACATTTGTGCTCGTGGCTCGTGGTTCTGTGGCATCTTTTGTGCTTACACGGTTAGATGAGACATGTAAATTTTGTACATTTTATCTCGAGTAATAAACTTTTTGGCTTTAGGCCCTTCAAAAAAGCATTAAATCTTTAAAATTACTCAATTCTTGTCAAGATGTGACTTATATCCATCACAATAGATGCGGACCTTATCATATCCTGCCCCCAACCAGCTTACATAAATGCTACATAATGCTTTTCATTTTGACCTTGAACTTTTCAAGTTATCGGTTAAAACGAGGTTTTCCTTTTCATTTTCATTAAAATATTTTTGGATGAAGTATTAGTTTGTCAAGGTAGTCTTAGATTAAAGTTCTAACTATAATCAAGGAAATATAGAAATCCTCAAAATGTAATGTATTAGTTATGAAAGTCATTCTATTCTATTCATTGGCATTCTCATAAACTACCTGCCTTCTCAATAAGCTACTAACAATGGATGGCCATTGTACTCTTGATTCTTGATTATATATCAGATTTTCACATATTTCTTGCATATTTTTCAAGTATTTTCCTTGTTTCCGAGTAGGTTCATGTCCGGCTTCCCTTTTCCGGCTTTGGGCTTCTCTAGTACCAATAGTTGAAATGTGTGATTCTTATAAGTATTTAGGACTTGTTTTTAGCCGCAACCATAGATGGAATACTTGTATCACTTTCGAGGAGGATTGATGGGGGGCAACGAGCCTTGTATGCATTGCGAGGCATGTCGGGAGATCACATCTTTGGTCATGGCATTTAAAGGTAAAATTGTTTCATTCTCTCGTACAGAGTATGGTGCTCTATGGATGTGAGATTTGGGGGCCAGGTCTCCCACAATGTTTATGGGATGATATTGAACAGGTCTTGAAGAAGTTCTTGAGACTAGAATTAGGGGTCAAAGCTCAAACACCATATCCCATGATGCTAGTGGAGAGTGGGCTTATGCCTCTAGAAGGGGAAGCAATTGTGAGATGTGTTTCGTATCTTAAGAAGGTACTAGGTATGGATGATTCAAGAATCACTAAAAAGGCCTTTTGCATGATGTAACGAAGTGGCTTGGAAAGTGGAAAATCCAATGGGAGGAAATAATCCAAGTGGACTCGGATTTGAGACAATGGATAATGCAAAGAGTGCATAGGAAAATGTGGAAGCAACCAAAGACCAAAAATGATCTTGTATAGGCGAAATATCAACCCCGACATGGGAGAAGCTAGACACCCGAGGGACAATATATCTATACTGAAAGAGACATGCAATTTGCGGGATAAGGCTTAGCTCACACCACTTGGGTGTGGGGAGACCGAGATGGGGCACATATTACCTAGACATCCGGAGATATTGCAAATTATGTGACACAAAGACAAGTAGAAGACGAAGACCATACATTGTTATGATGTAGTGCTTACGAGGAACTCCGAGAAAATATGGAATTGAAGATGAGGGCCTCCCCTTCATTCTTTTATGCTACATGGTGACATCATAGGGAAGTATGATTGAGTTGCTACAAATTAGAGATACATATCTAGAATCTCAACCAGCTTGATGTAGATATGGAAATTTTGTGCGAGAGTGATGAGCTAGGATGAGGACTCGGAAACTCATCTATTGTTTTATGACATTGTGTAATTTTTGTTGTCTATGGCCCTCTCTCTCTCTCTCTCTCTCTCTCTCTCTCTCTCTCTCTCTCCTTGTTGGGTTTAGTGGCTAGTCCATTTGGGTAGCAATTAAGAGATCTTGTGTTCAAGTCTCCCAGCCATATATCCTCATGGCCCGCCAATGTGGCATGACGTAAAAATACTATCTATCTATCTATCTATCTATCTATCTCCAATGCTTTGAGTTCTACATGACTATTTTGCTTCCCTCTCTCTTTTTCCTCCAACATAGCAGGTTTTGCACGGTTGTGCAAGATATCCTTGGTAATTTTGCTTGACGATTTGTGTTTTTCTAGATTCCAAACCAAATCTTTCTAGACACTGTCAACCTATACTTAGTTAAAGCCTTATACTGAAATAACAGAAGGGTTGTCTTAATATTTCAATAAGACAAAGCCTTTATTAAATTCTACAATGGAACAACAGTGTTGGCTTGTCACTTCTGCCTATATGTCTATCAGAGAAATAAGTTCCAGAAATAAGTCCTAACAAAATCAAATACTTCTTCTTATGCCCAACATTTCTGAATCCTTCTTCAATTCATTGTCAAAGTTATTCTACAAGCTAGGTTTATGGTTTGAGTTTTAGCAAAACAAGCCTTAAATTATTTAAAACAAATTTGCAAAGCCAAAGATCATAATTCTGTTTTAGGTAATTGTATCCACAACCGCAAATGTAGGATCTTTGAATTATCGAGAATTTCCATGTTAACAAAGGCCAGACACGGTCGCAAACTATTATGATCTTATCTTACACACAAAATGGAAATTTCAAAGCTGCATTCCAATTAGAGATATGCTACCAAAAGTCATTACCTCTAGATTTAATTTCTTTGAATTCTGTGGTTGTAATTTATGTTGAATCCAAGATGTACAAACAAAGCTTTAAAGCAGCATGCTTGTTAATGTATGTGGTGAATGTAAAGACGTGAATACGAATCTAAATGTCTTTGCATTGGCCCTAGAACAACCAATTGATTTGTTTGTTACAAAAAGATATCTACAAAGAATTACAAGCTTGCAAAGAACACATTAAAAAATATGAACTAATAGTATTTGCCATGATTTTGATAAATGCCCTTCCAATGTCGAGATAATCATTAGGGCAATTTCAAGCAGAAGAAGGAACAATTTAAGAACCATTTGGCCAAACCTTGCACATTAACATCTATGTTTGAGCAAATAAGTTCAAAAAATGTGTTCGATGATGCCCATTTCCAATTAATCGATGAACCTTGATAGTTGTGATGTTTGTTAGTATCATCTCAAAGGGAATAAAAAGGAAAGTAACCAACTAGTTCAACAAGCACATGCGCCCAAATAAGGGGCTGCTACAAGAGCGAGAAATGAACAGAGAAGTGTAATGACCAGGCCGCTCTCGTGCATCTTGACTCAATACTCAAATTGTATAAGGAGCTTCTGATCTTCTTCAGGTAATCTAAATCATCTGGACCTCTCTTACCTCCTATTCTTCTCGGATCACATCAAGCATTTCTCAAGTCTAGTTCAAAGTCCTAGAATTGTTTCTAAAATATGGAAATCAGCGTATACCGCAGAAAGATATTTTGTAAATTTAAAGCATGGAACTTGGCACGGGATAATAATTGTTGATATGGGGTGAAAAAAAAAAAATTTGCTACGAAACGTGTATAATAAAACACGGATTTGGCACGTTAGTGCCAAAATTACTAATGCCCTCATATTATATTTTACCAAAAATACAAGGGGCCTTTTTGGAGACCCTATATTATTTCTAATGGAATTTTCGGAGATCTCTTGGCACCAAATTTCCTAACCATTGTCATGCGAGGTCAAAAAACATCTGTGAAAATATGAAGATCCAAAATACCATCATTGAAAAAATTGTTTTGGACCATTGAAGATCAAGAAAAAAATCACAAGTGGGAATACAATCCCGCCATAGCAAGACCAAGAAAAACCTAAATGGTGGATGAATGCCCCATTCAGGGCCATTCCTAGGGTTTGAAATTAGGGCGTCTCTAAAAATCCTAAAAAATTTCCAATAATTTCAGGTAATCTCTGCTATTTTTTTTAGGCCATTTCGAGAAAAAATTCTAGAAGCTCCATTTCATTAAAATGGAACTCATGCAATTCCCACTTTTAAGGTTCTGAGACGGATGTTCTATACATATCTACAAATTTTAAACAAACATTAAAGTTTTATGTTATAAAAATAAAACAAGAAACCAAATATTGCTGAAAAAAACACAATATAGCTTCCAAATATATAAAATTTGAACAAGTAAAACACATAATAGCTTTCATTTTAATACAACATTTGAACAAGGATGTTGCTCAAAAGTACATTTCTTGTCTTTTTCAACAAATCTTTTGCCACTAGAAATATTCCTTGTATTTCATAGTTAGCACAAATCTTGACACTAGAAAACCCTGAACAAATGTATTGTCCAAAGTACATTTATTTCCTTCAATAAGTGGTGACATTACAAAACTTGCTTGTATTTCTTGGTTAAATACCAAGAAATAACGTGTTCTAAAGCCTTCATAACATTTTCATTTATATGGTCTACTTGTTTGAATTTAGGATACATATTAATGATTGGAGCAACTTTATCACATTTCTCAAGCTCCATAAGCAAAGGAACGATGTCCGTGAAAAAGATAGTCGCTCATCTCTCATGTTCTTCCGCGGTAGAACTTGACAAATATGCTATTTCTTGTATTCATATAGCATTTATAAGGACAGCCATCTACCAAGATGGTGTTGCCCTCATGGCACTTCCCCTCAATTGTTGGTATACACTTTCCAATTTTTGAGAAAAGCGGCTTCCCTTGCACACATCAATTGGCACGCGTTTTTGAGACACATACAATCAGATTGTGACCAAGTGAATGAAAAGTTGTGAACATATTTCTTCAGCCCGATATCCTTGAGTGTACTTCTTATATGTTAATGAAGACCAAACCGCCACATCAAATCTTTCAAGACAAAAAGCAATAAACTCTTCTATACGTGGCCTAGGATAAATGTGCTTCATTTCGATACAATAGGCTTTTGTAATGTTACGATGGTGGAAGCCCTTTTCTTAGATACTAAAGATGCAAGAACACCATTAATATCTAGAATAAGTAGCTTTCTGGCCACTTTTTTGTTCAATGATGATGTTAATTGCTCATCCACTTCCGAGTTGGTGGAAAATACACCTTCTACATCCGGTGACCATAACATGAATGTCGATTTGCCGGCGTTTCACGCCCTTCCATTACCTGACTTCGTCACGGCTCCACTCGTATCGTTAATATGTAAATCATCACATCCGACAAAATTTAAAACATGAAGGGAACATTAAGAGAATGGACGAGCTTAAATGGTTTTCCATAAATTTAAAGACATATTTTAGAGGTTCTGAGACACTTCGTCACGGAAGTGCAAGAGGTAAAGAAGGCAACCTCTCAACTGCATGCTCCATAGGTTCTTCAAGACCCGTTGCTCCTAAAACTCCGATAGTAACTCCATTTTGATTTGTATTGCTAAGTATGTCCTCATTCTTGTCATCATTATTCAGGTACCGCAATATGCTGAAACTATTGCTAGAATTTTCTTCGTCCTCATCATCGGCTGAGACCTCTGATACTTTGCTTTTTGTTGACTTGGCAAAGTATACTACAGAATCAAAATACTTATGGCAAAATTCTTCCATGTGGAGTGGATTTGACAATAGACACTACCTTCTTTCCAAGACATAACGCCCCTTGCCCAAATGTTCCATGCATGTACCACTCCTGCACCATAGAATTCTCTTGATACAAAATGAACTAATTATATACTTGACAATTCTAGGTCTAATATGCCTCTTCAAAGACAACACCCTCGCCAAGGCACACATAATCTAAAGTAGGATACTCTTCCATAAAGGGGTACATCTCTCAAATTTAATGAGTTATCATGAACCTTCATAAGCGGTTGTTGGAAGTTGTAGTGGAGGGGCTAACAAGTAATAGCGGGTATCGGCCCTTGCTAATCATTCTTGTGACTACAATCTTTGAAAGGATTATTGATGCATACTTTTTCTCCGCATTCGAGGAGTATGTTCATAGATGCCGTGTAAACCACTTTCTTTTCACCAACAATGCTCGGCACTTTGAATCACATTTGCAGATTGTATACCCATTCTAACAAATATAACAACAATATATTTTTCTAGTGTTGTCATATGCCTGCAAGTTCTCCAAAACTGCTCGAGATCATGATTATCAAAATGATCCATGTTTTCCTCCATTAAGTTCAAAACAAAAAGGCTAATTGGAGCCTTTGTTGAAGTTTCTCCACAATAGCCTTTACTACCAATACTGATTAAATAGCTGCTCTCACTTGTTATTGGATCAAACTTAACAACTTATTGGATCAGTATAAGGACTGCAATTTTAAAAGTAAATAATCAGCTACTTACGGACACTAGTCTGTAAATACATCATAGTACTAACAAATGAAAGAATCTCAAATACAGACATTTGTATGCAAGTACAATATATATCTCAAGCCTATTAAATTAGTCTGGACATGCTTTCAGACACACGTCTGAAAGACTCTCATTAGGGATTCACTTACAGACACTTGTCTGAAAGTACACATGACCTTTGAATATCTCATTTACAAATGTTTTACAAACAGTTTATATCTCATAAAGGAATAAACTAATAATTACTTGATACACGTCTCAAAGACTATCATTAGAGTTTGACTTACGGACATTAGATTACAAATTATACTGCCCCTTCAAAAAGAATATTGGCAATTTCGCACGGATGTCCGAAAGATGACTATTAAACATGACTTCTAAGTAAGCAAATTGCTTTTGTCACTTTCGAAATAAAATAATTGAAATAAGAAATTAATAGAATAATAGTGTATTTGACTAAGTTAATTTCAGACACATGTCTGCAAGTTATAATTAGGTCATTAATAATTGGTACAATATAAAAGAAGCATGAGAATACAACGCACCTTTCATACTTGAAAAAGCTCGTTTATGCTATTCATTGCATGACTTATCATTGACAATTGAATGTCGTGGGTGTGACCATCAAGATTCTACACATTCGACTTTTATAGAGAGTGCGAAAGCTCAAAGGTAAAGTATTATTAGCAAGAATTTCTTGAGCCGCCGAACTAATGTTGCCCCTCAATTACATAGAATTTGACTTGTGAACAATTCAAATCTTGCACTCTGCCCATTTTAAAGGCTCTCCCGCTCTAGCATCGAATGGTAGAACATCCGGCTGAGAAAGGATTCCTGCCGCGGTAACCTCAAAGATACTATTATAAATATTTCTCATATGCTCCTCATTGTAAACTCTATGATTGTACAACACGCCTTCCCGCATAAAACTAATCTATTGACATGAATATTGACAAAGATGTTGTAAACCCAATGGATAATACTTTTGAAAACACTCCATGCGGACTTTGTACTTTCTTGTACCACTTTTTGCTTGCTCCTCGCTGAACTTATAAGCATGTGATTTCCCTTCTCCTTCCAATGCCCTCACCAATGCCATCATATGTGTTCTCTATTATGACATCTCGCATCCATATCAGTCCTTGCCTTTATACTCACATCACTCCTTTAAACATTTCTTCCGAGATCCAACTAAACTGTTGAATTTTGCATTCTTTTAGAATCCGGGATGCATAACTACCTTTATTGAACAAATGTTCTCGACACACCTGAAATTTTTTATGCTGAGCTCATCTCAAGACCAAAAGTCCTGCATCCTTTTGCTTTCAAATCTTCAACATTCCAACCAAATGATATACATGATACCATCTCCTTTGGATTTCTTATCCATTGAATCAAAACTATAATCTTCAACAAACAATGGTTTTGTTTGACCAGCTTTCCTTAGCCTACAGCTACACTCAAGATAATGCTATCATCATTGGCTAAAGCTACGTAAAATGACCACCCCATACTTCTTAAATTTTTCCATGCTAGGTTCCTTGTAGAAGAATTCGAGATCCACATTCTTTGCTGATTTACTGATTTCTACATACCATCTTGCATGAGTTTGGATTTCCATCATCTCAATACCATTAATTTCAACTTGGAATAATGGGCTTTTTACTCTTGATGACATACTGATTTTTTTGTAGCCCGCAATGAGAAAGAAACAATTTACTAAGATCTAACACATATTATAATAGAATTACTAAAGAAAGCTCACTAACTTTTTTTGTTGCAATGAGGTCTTTTATGTGGTCAAGATCGAGATTTCCGGCATCCGCAGCGGCCATACATAAAGGCGTGGACGTCCATCACAATCGATCTTAGGGTTGGCTGGACTTGATGCATCTTCGCTTCTAACTAATGCCAACGCACTATAAAGTTGCAAATTAAATAGTTAGTACCATTTCAAGAACTCTCACGATCAAAACTATAGATCTTTCAATCATTAAACGTAATTTGAAATTTGAATTTTAAACTTCATTTTGCCCGCCATTTTTTTGACATGATAGGATACGATAGGATACTCATTTTCTTGATACAATTTTCTTTGTTTTGCTTTGGTTGGCGGAGGACGAGCAAGCCCATTTACTCACGGAGGATGAGCAAGCACCCATTTACTCTGCAATCAAGAACGATGGGCGATTTCATTGGCGATCATCTTGTTGACAATTACCGTGGCAATCATCATCTTTGGCATAGGTGCTCTTTCACTAGCGCCGCTATTTTTTCAAGTTATGATAAACCTAATAAATTAAACTTCTCAATTACAAACAATTACTTAACGGATGAAATTGTGAAAGACACAAATATTGGCGATAATGGAGATGCACCAACTCATTTTCCTTCTAACAAGGGTAAAAAGCAAACGATATTGGCTATGTTTTTTTATATATAAAGGATATACATTGTAGCTTATTTTGTAAACTTTATAGATGTGTCTATTCTCTTGGACGATAAAAATTGTTGGAGCTGGTATCTTAGCTACCACCCGCTGAATCAATTCAGCACGCCAAATTATGGAGGCCGGATGGATCAAAATTGCAAATCACAAAAGCCTTTCTTCCGTAAACAATTCTTTTTAAAATCCACACCATGCAAACACTTTGGGGCAAGCTATTGGATTTATCATACAAAGGGCGAAAAATGGAATTCGAAATTGCTCGCGGGTAGGCACTCCGTGCTTTCTTTGTGCCTCTTTGTGCTTTGTCATGTTTCCTTTTCTCTCAGAATCTTATGATAAGCATGAGATTATTAGCTTACAAGATAAGGTGAATAACATGTTATTAGGTCGCATAAATGATAGTCTCAAATAAAAGATCTAGAAGAAAAACGAAAATACATATATACACACTTCTTTTCAAGTGCTTTAGACTCAAGCTTATATTCTCCGGGAATCGATTTAAGATAGCGCATAACGTTCTTTTGCAAAGTCTCCTTAGTAGATGCCCCAGGCCAATTCTGCATAAGCCGCCTAAAAAGAGTTTGCAATATGTCCGAGAAAAAGTTTGCAATTTATCATTTATCGCAACTTTGTTGGATGTATATCTTCTTCCTCATCTTTCCATCAATTATCCTCTATGCTATCCGGCTGAATCAAAACTATTACGCATAAGCCGCCCTAAAAGTAACTTTTTATAGCTTCCTTAATGTCCAAGACATAGTTTTGTGTTCATGATGCATCTTTTTCTAGTATCTTTTTCTAGTACTGCTTGTCTGAAATCTCATTGCCCCTTATAGCTACCCCATTTACATATGGCCCTTTGGTTCTTCACTATGTACAAAGGCAATCCAATATGCATGACCTCTCGCCAAATAACTCGCAATTTTCCCCGTAAATCTCCCCTCCACCCACCGAAGTTAACTTGCTTTTATCTCAGAACATCCAAAGATGATTCTCTTGTTTAGATCAAACAACAATGTCCATGTGAGGAAAAATCAGTGAAAGACTCTTCCAAAGGAATTTGGCTTTCAGATTAACCAAATCTTAGCTTGTGCTAGAATGTTTCGCATTTATGCAACAATCTCTCAAGCAAATATATCTGAACCACCACTTAGTAACAAATGCAACCGACCCAAGCCGAAGAAATATTGGCAAAGCAAAAATCATTCTCGCCTTCTACTTTTGCTTTTGTTCATTCATATGCATGCCTCGATTTGTACTCAACTCATCCTGTGCGGTCATATACATCGGCAAAAATCATGGCTAAAAAACTCTTTGTGTTATAGCCAATAAACTCCCACCTGATATATGCTTGCTCTATCTCAGGTGCTCATAGGATCCGTAATAGTGCCACTTTTATACTTTCTAAAGGATATCATGCATAGAAATATTCTTTTCGCTATCCATTGTGGAGCACAAATCTTGTTATGCAACCATCTTTTCTTTGAAATCAATGCTCCAATATGTATCGGTTTAAATCGAACATACCGCCGCGGGTCAAGAAGTCGGGCAATAAATGTCAATCAATGCACGCCATGAACACCAAACATATTCTCGCAGATTTTGTCACAAGACAAAGATGGTGTAATACTTGCATCCGGCTTCTCTAGTTTCCGTGAGATATATAAGATGTCCCTCACTTGATTATAGAAGTGCAAGAGGGATGACATCAAGCTCCAAAAAGGCATTGAGTAGAGATTGATTATGAATAAAAGGAATTACATTATAAAAGAACCTAAACTTATAAGAACAAACTGTAACTAGAATATCTTGAAATATATTTCAATGAAATCTATCGAAAAAGAAGAGAAAATCCAAATCACTAAGGAGCAAGAAATTATTCTCAACCATTCATAATCCATGAGCATCCTCCAAAGCAAATCGTACCTTTGTTTCCATGTTGTTTGGTGATCGCAGCCCGCCTCCATATTCGCTCCAAACCGCCTGAGAAAGATTGGCGGCAACTGCAGCTTTAATTCGTCCATAATTTCCGGTAGTTGCCATAAAGTCCTGGATTCGGAAATGCTTTTTGTTTATTGCAGTTTGTTTTTTATGTGGATTAGTTTTTTTCCCTATTTTTCATCATTAATATATTTCGTAAGTTAGGATACTATTTTTGAATTGATAACTATAGCCCATTGGTTAGGACTTTGGTGTTTTGGCTTGATGGCTATGGTTCAATTCATCCAATCAACGCTTTGCTCGATTCATTCCATCACATATTTTTTTATTTTTGCTTATAGTAGTAACGTGGTATATTTTCATAAATTAAAAAGTAATATTATAATGCCTTATGGAAAATATCTAATATATATGAAATGAAATTCAATTTCAGCATGTCATTATTGAAGAAAGAAGTGGATTGTCCATTTGGTGATCAAAGTCGACCGACATGGAGGCGATGAAGTGTAGAATTATACATCCTTGTACAAATGAGACATATGCACTTGGGATCATAACATCCATTGATCCATCGACTGCAATGATGAATATTTGGGTGATGATCATGTTGGCGGGGAGTAGACTTAAATTCTTCCAAATAATACAATTATTTCCCAGGGTACCTCCATTTCATGTATCATGTGCTCGAATCGAATTGAGAAACGGACACAGCTTAGGTGGCCAATACGACACCTTAGACAATTAAATGGGGATGAACTTATGCCTATCAAGGCCAAAGGAGTATGTGAATCTAATCTTCAACTTGATGAGGAAGTCAGCATAGGCCATGCGTTCGGTATTAAAAAACGGAGGTATAATTTCTATATTCGTAAGCCGGCTAAGAAGCAAAAGCCGAATGGAAAAAAAAAGTCAAAGAAGTATAAAGAACCTACGATTGCAAACATGGAGAGAGTGAGAGGCCGGCCATGCTGTGATTTATGGTGTACTACAAAGTATTCAATAAAGGAATTACAAAATGTTAGGATGCAACATTGGGGAGTAAAACAATCTGACAGATTAAATACAGTATATTCTATATTCGGATCCTCACATTATGATAAAGATACCGAAATTCTGATATTTCAGCTACGTGGTAGTTGGGTATGTACTAAAAGCAATCGATATGGATAACCGGAATGGGAAAGACATCATTTTATCGATATTGGGAAAAGTATCAAGCAGGGGCACGAATTGCATGTCATGGTAATACAGGTTCTTTGAAGACACGTGATAACACACTAATGGCAATCTCTGTGTTTGAGAATTTTGTGAGATACATGTCTCAGTCCATGCCACACAAAAGTAAAATAAATAAAGATGGCGTGAGAGAAGTAATGCGAGTATTACCTCATCAATATATACAGAAAGAATGTCTCGTTGTAGTGAATTCAGTACTCGAGAGTATCGGAGGTCGTCCTCTTTCTCAAAGTTGCTTCAGTAGACTATGGTCAAAGCATTTCAGTGATGTTGTAGTGGCACAGAGCATGCCATTCTCCAAATGCAATGTTTGTATTGAGGTACGAGATGCACTGACCTCTACAATTATAGAAAGCCAGCGGATGCACATAAGACAGCAGATAGCAGACCATCATAATGAGCAGAAGTCATGTAGGTCTTTATATTGGCAGTGGCGTACCTTTTCCTCCATGCAGCCCGACAAGTATCTATGCATCATACACGACAAAATGGACCAACATAAAACATTTCTGCCTAGACTAGATCCAGTGCCCAAAAGTTGCGACGAATGCACACCAGTTGAAGGTGTCATTAGCAGGAATGTTAACTCATGGTCATGGTGCTGGAACATATGGTCATTTTACATTGGAGCTTTGGGAAGATGGCCCTAACTTCCATGTTGGCTCTATCTTCAAATGCCTAAGAAATATTGAACGTGGAATTGATAGCACTTCCATCAAAGATAAATCATTGTCAAGTGACTTGCTTGGCGCTTTGATGGGCAAAGATGCATTTGAAGCTCACAAACAAGAGATTGCTTCACGATCTTCACATGCCACAGAGAAGACATGGATAGCCCAACCACTGCAGTCAAAGAAGTTACCACCAGAGTTGTACCTCCAACTAGATAATTGCTTCAAAGAGAACAAGAATAGATGGGTATTTCAAGCTTGTTCATACCTAACAGCAATGGGTGTGTTTCAATGTGTGAAAGTGGGCTTCATGATGGTCGGACATACACATGATGATATTGATGCATTTTTGGCAACTTTTCAAGCTCGGTTGAGGAGGGAATCACTACAACGCTGCGAGTTGATGGACATATTTGAGAATACTATATCGCCTTCACCGCTGCATTTTAATAGATGAAGTACCATTGGAAAGGTTTTGTGGAAGGCTACATGATTGATGGTAAACAAACACTTATCGGGCATTCTAAACCACTACGTTCAAGTTTTCTCAGGAGGGATGGCATTCCAATCATGCAATATAAATTTCACCGTCGATTCGGCCATGGGAACCAATTCATGGTATAGAAATGTGGAAGAAAGATGAACAAGGTCGGCCTATGCTACCTCCAAGTCAACCAAAGCCTATGGCACCATTTGATTCAAGAAAGATGCCATGCAATTGCAAAAGGTATACAATCATATATTGCGCATTGGAAACATATGAAAGAGCGAGATAACATGTCTGAAATGAAAAGAAGATCATTGCATACCTTGATTGAATATTGGGAGAATATAGCTAGTAAACTCACAAAGACTTCAAGTGGGGTTTCTATTTTGACGGATGGTTTTCTACCATCGAGTAGGTGGAAGGATTCCTTAGACCCCCAAATTGGAGGTCCAAGTGGGAGACTACTAAACAATGAAAATTGGTATGTTGGCAATAAAAGTGCACGACCAAGATGGCATGGTCTACCAGAGTGGACACCTTTTGCTGATATACACAAAGGTTGCTTTGTGCTTGTTAGGCCTGACCAAGATATCTACCCAGTTTGGCTAGGACAAGCACTAACTGACCCATGTACTAATGTGGATAGCAATGAACGCCCATGGTTCATGATTCAGTACTGGGCACCAGTGAGCAGGAAAAAAAGTTTAGAGATAAGGAACTATATAAGGATTGTTGGAACAAGCGATGGCGCATGAATCCCTCTGATGCACCGAGAAAGGAGCTAGTAGATTGTGTGGTATGGTCTTATCCAAACCCACATGATCGTAACATTTCAAACAAAAAGGATATAAGGTCGATTACACATAAGATACCTAAGAAAGAGATGCAGAAGGCTCTATGCAACTTGAACATGCATGGCACATCATAAGATATCAAATAATTGTATTGTACTTCTCATGTGTAATGAATAGCTTCATCTTATCAAGTTAAGTAGAATGTGTAGTCGTTGTAGGCTCTTGCACACTAATGCAGTGATGTTAGTTATCATGTTACTTCACATGTACTATATACCTTCTTGTTGATCAAATTGACAGCTATGTTAATGTGATATGTAAGAGTGTTTGTTTTCCCAAATTGATGGATGAGTCCCATTTTAATGAAATTGAGCTTCTAGGACTATGAAACACATTACAATTTCAAGTATTGAACTGTGGTGTGGCCATTCCCATTCATTGACGGTCGCACAAAAAATTTATTGAGGATACGCTTGCGCATGTTATGTGGAACGAGAAGGGGAAGCTATTCTTGCTTCCCCCGACCGCAGTAATCCGGGAGTGCCGTGTAGGCGCGGACCGATTCTCGCAGTCGTGGGAAGCAAGAATGGCTAACCCCTTTAACCTAAGCGACTCCCGGCAATTTTAGATCCTAACCGCTGGATCAAGATCGCTGATTAGGGCTGCATTGTCACAGCCCGGATAAACAGTACGGCCCGCTTATCATGATAAACCGCAACAAGAATGATAAACAAAAGCAGCCGAGGCAAAGAATAATGATAAACCGCCACAGCAGGCACCGAAAGGGATCTGGTCCTTCAAATCGGCCTTCCCAATCGGCTCGCTTTGTGGCTCACATTAATAAAGCCAGCGAGAAGAATGATTTTGAAGGATCAAACACCGCTTGTGGCTTACAAAAGAAAGCTTACACAAGTCCGATGTGATTTCCTTAAGATAAAATACACACAAAGAACGGGATTTTGAATGGAAGAAAAAGAAAACTTAAACTAGGAGAAGGCAATAAGTTAAAGCACCAAAAACCGAAAAAAAATAGGTTTCGTGGTGGCCACCAAAGATGCCGAAAAGCTCCAATAGCCAGATTCGTGATAAGCTCCAGCAGCCCGATTTCTTAGCCGATTCCTCACCGATCCGAGGATTTCTTAGCCGATTCCTCACCCGCCATTTCCAATCGGCCTTCCAATTTGTGCAAAAGATTCTCCTTCGCATTTCTCCTTCCAATCGGCCTTCCCTACTCCTACTTTTCAGCGGCTTGTGGAAGAGTGGAAGAAATCTCTCGTTTCGGATTGATTGCTTGTTGTGCCCCGCAAAATCTTGTCGGGCCGTGATGAATCGAGGCAAATTGCCTCGGAAGCCTTAGTTAAAGGTCAAACCCCAGGCTACTTTATTACGCCAAATAAATGGGCTCGCCTCGACGGGCTCGCCCATTTATTAGGCGTAATGGGCCTCCCTGGGGTTTAACCCTTCTTCTGTTCCATGACGTCCGTGGGGAAGCAAGAATGGCTAACCCTTCTTGTTCCATGACGTCAAGGCAAGCTGTTAACCTGATTCTACAGGTTTTGCATAGCGATTTGCTATTCTTGATATGAATGGATTGAAAATCTTCCGGAAGGCGGACCCACTTGCCTTGACGTTTAGGATTTTGAAAAAAGACACAGATTGATGTGTTGTGGCGAAAAGCGTGGAATGGCCATGTCAGCCACTAAAGCTGGCCACGTAACCACGTCACCATTCCATTGACGTCCACTGGAATAGAACACATGTCCATTTGTGTTCTATTGGGCGATCTATTGGCGAGGGTCTTGTTTGTGGCTTGCTTTGTACGCTTGTGATCTATGTGAGTAATCGTGATTCTAAGACCTTATCTACTAATTCTTGGGTAAGAAATTCAGTGTGAGTTTGGGCATCTTTTTTCCATGCCTCTCAGAAACAGGTTCGGGTTCTTGTTCCTGCATGAAATGCGTCATTTCTGAGGTGGTGGATGCACAATTTTGTAAGCCAAATGGCATGGCAATAGTCTAACTTTAATCTTCTTTCATGGCAGATGTCAAGGACGTCGTTTTTAGTCTTTACTCATGTGGTTTGTGCAGACCATTGAATATCCACAGGCATTCTAAACAAAAATAAAATGCAATCCATCATTAATAATACAGGATATTCAGTGGCGATTTATTACAAGCAGGCCATTTTTCACTCAGATACTCCAACCCCCATTCAATCTGACGACTTGTCCATTAAGCCACTCACCTTCATCACTCACAGCATACAGAACAAATTCTGCAACATCCTTAGGTTCTCCTAATCTTCCAAGAGGGGTAGCATCAATAGCAGCCTGAATGAGGGAATCACTCCTGCCTGCAAAATACATGTCTGTTGCTACAGGGCCAGGAGCTACACAATTAGCAGTAATTCCAGTTCCTTTAAGTTCTTTTGCCAAGACCTTGGTCATGGCCTCTACACTTGCTTTGGTAGCCACATAAGAGCCATATCCAGGCGGCAGACTAACCAGAGCACTGGTTGAAACGTTCACAATCCTTCCCCCTTTACCTCTCACAATTCTTCTTGCAGCTTCCCGAGATACCAGAAATGCACCTCTTGAATTCACATTAGAAATCTCATCCCAGTCTTCTATGCTTGTATCTTCAATTTTCGGATAGTGGGAATGAAGCATACCTGCGCTGTGGACCACAATATGGACTTCCTTTCCGAAATGTTGCTGGGTTCCGTCAAAAAGCGCCAAAACATCTGATTCTTTGCTAACATCTGCCGCCATAGCCAGGGCAGAACTGTCGCCATTAAGGGCTTCTATTTCTGAAACAACTTCCGCTGCTTTGGACGCATTGCTTTGGTAGCTCACTACAACTCTGGCACCATGGCGAGCAAGTGTAAGGGCGATTTCCTGACCGATGCCTCTGGATGCGCCTGTAACAACTGCTACTCGTCCATCAAGTTTCCTTCCACTTGCCATAGCCGCTTTAAATTGAACTGGGTTCTTCAGGCTCAGGATCGTCTTACGTTTCTTCAGAGCTATAAATATACCTTTTTCACAACAAAGCCAATGAAACTTCCTACAAACTAAAAACACGCCTACCCTTTTGGTTTGGGACTTGCATGTCTCATTCTCCACCATTCACTGAAAGGCTTAAAACAACCGGACTTATTTGTTTACACCCTTACACATGCATTTTAACTATCTGGACAATTTATCATGTAAGGACCAAAAGCTTATCGTGTTGCATAAACAATAATCAACCAATGATCAGTCTAACTAAGTTGTTTCTAGTCAAGATATCCTCAGGCATGTGGTTGCACATGTAAACAATGCCAATACTTTGACAGCCATATGCACATGACTTGCAACAATTCAGACAGTTTAGAGAACACATGATTATTTTACCAAAAATTTGTTATTTCCATCTTTCTGACATAGCTCCTTTGCACATGCACATTTTCTGACATAGCTCCTTTGCATGATATCCTGCTTGAGCTATTTATTTCTCCAAATGAAAGAATGTGTTACCAGCTAACTGAAAGCTAGATTTTCACTTTCAGTTGCCTCTTCCAGTTTGAATTCGGCTGCTACCTGAAGAAGGTGAGTTCTTTCATCTTGTCCCAACCACCGTGAGAGACAGAGAGTATCCTTCTGTAAAGATATATCCCCCAACCAGATCAACTTATTAAAATTGTATCCTTCCTGTTTCAATTCTGCATATTCTTGCAATATTTTCCTTAAGGCATTCCACCATATTGGTTCAGAAAGCCGAACAAACTGATGCAATGCCTTAATTGGTAGAGGAATAGATCCCATCAAAACCTCTCCAGGAGATCCTGTCCCATGAAAATCAGAACCTCCAAGCATTAGAAGATCATAACAGCTTGCTAATTCTGCAAATCCTGCAAAGAATTTCAAAATGCTATGTCAATCTTATTGGGCAAAAGGAAAACAAAAAAATGCAAAAATTCTATGCTTGACATCCACGTTGGAATGTGAAAATATAAAAGATATAGACTTGATCATAGATAAGCCAACATAACAAGCAGACAACCATCCGAGGCTAATCCATCCCTCTCTTTCTTCCAAGTACCCTTTCCAGAATGTTTACTAAGTGACCTACTTACTGGACCTTGCAACCAGTTCCTTTCAATAGACTTGACAAAGCCTGATCTGGCATGTGGTTTATCAATTCTTATTCTTTCAATAACTACAATACGTCTTCATCTTCTGCTTCTATAATATCATAGGCCCCACTAAAGCCATAGATCCTATAAGCTAATGGGAGAAAATTTATAGCCAACTAAACAAGTAGTCACAATATTAAAACTAAAATCTTGCATGCAAAGCATATCATCCGAGTTTGAACCAACATCCTAGATTTAGCTGGCAACAATTTTGATAAATTTCCTTCTATAAGAGGACTCACCTGCATCTTTACCATCTGACTTGTACACTTCCATTGCATGTAGACCAACTTCCTTTAGGCCTCTGATAACAGGGATGGCATGCTTCAATCTCCATGGATGTGCTAGTGTTGCAATTCCTCCAGTACGAAGAATTAATTTCACTCCTTCCTCTGCAGAAACTTCATACCCACTGCAGCTCAACAATCAGTACAGAGGCACCCTTGTAGAAGTGTACTGAACATCATCAACTGAAAAAAACCTGGAATAAGCAGGTCCGCCATCGTAGAGATACTTATCAAAAGCCTCCCTAATATTATTTATATGGCCTGCTTCGAGAAGGGCACGTGCAACGTGAGGTCTTCCAGGAGCAGTATCCTTTCCAGCCAACTCTAAAACCCTATCCAAGGTTATATGCTTTCCCAGCATCTGCAGCTTGCACACCATAGATTGTGCTCTAACATATCTCCCTTCTCGGATCCTCATTAAACTCTGTTCTAGCTCTCCTCTTCCACAAGGACCACAACAACCATAGTACCCTAATATATGCACCAATTCTCTGCAAAGCAATCTCTATACCAAGACTGTCACTCAAAAAAAATAAGTGGGCCAATATAAAACAGGCACTTACCCTTCACCAAAAGTTGTGCTCATTTCCACGCCAGGAATTAACCTAACTCCATATTTGTGGGCAGCTTCCACTGCCTCAGGAATTCCTGCCATGGTATCATGGTCTGTCAAGGCTAGAACTTTCACCTGCTAATTCGATCTTATATTTAGCGTCTCCGACATAAAAAAGATCAAAAAACTGTTCAAGGTTTCATTATACATGAACTTACTCCTCTACCAGAAGCCTTCTGCAACAACTGAGTTGGCGTCAATGTGCCATCACTAAACGTGCTATGAGAATGTAAATCAACTAAAAGGGCACCGGTAGTAACTGGGTCCCTTGAACACCACTGCGTAACATATTCGAGAGCTTCTCGTTCTTGCATATTCCTGTTTTTGTTGGATGTTTTCTTCCTCTTCTTCTTGTTCTTATTAGGCGCCATGGTGCGAATCACATGTGCTATTTTATTGCCAGGCTTGATATAATGGGTGAAAGAGCAATAAAGCTCCCAAAATGTGAAAAGCTTACGGTGTTACATAAGATTATAAGATTGTGAATGGTTATGGCAGTGTATAAGTAGGGGAGGGTGCCCATAAAGCACCCACTTAAGGGTAAAAATTATATTATGACGGGTTTAATTGTTTTTAATCACCTATTTTGATATAACACAATAAAATTTCCATGTTTAGCTTTCAATTGGTACTAAAGTCGAGTTTTTTTTGACAAATTTAAAGCTCGCTATGAAGATTTTAAGTTCTATCCTTATTTTGACCCCAATAGACCACTAAATGCCCTTCAATGGACCACTAAAAGTGCCTTCAACGACCACCAAACGCTTCACACTGACCTTTCATTGGCCCACAAGTGCCCATTAATGTACCATGCATTTAGTTTAATTTTTAGTACTTTTTTAAGGTGGGCTATTGTAGGCAAGGTGGCTATTAAAGGGCAAAAAGTAGGCCATTGGGGCACCCTCCCCTATATATTTTCGTATGATGCTTTATGGTGGATGGGCTGGTTTGACCCAAGGAGATGCCTTTATTGAAATTGCTATTTTAGCTTGTAGAAAATGTCACATGGAGATGTTAAAAGAAGATGACGGGGTATGTTGCTATTTAGAGACTTTCATATTGGCGATGTGGTGTATTCTATTTTAAGTATTTTGGTTTAGGTCAAGTGTGGAGCAAGGAACAGGCGCAGGCGGCGGTACATGGCGAGGCGTACCGCTATTAGATGTTTTTTTTTTTTTTTTTTTTTTTTGACATAATGTAGGTTTACATATCCAGTAAAAATTTTGAGATCAAAGATCTCCTGAGCACCTCGAAGAGGAAGACCAAAAGGAATATTAGATGCCTAAGCCAAGCTTTGCCCCAATAAAACTTTCATCATCGAACTTCAACATCGAGGCACAGAGTTGAGAAGACCAAGGAACTCTTCCCAAGACCGCTACCACCAAGGCTATAGCTTTGAAATTCAAAGAAAGAACGAGTATCAAGGGCAAACTTCCGCTCCAAGAAAGCCACCCATCCGAAAGTGGATCAATTCGCCCATAAAGCCGCTTTTAAAAAGCAGATATGGAATAGAGCTTCCAAGGTCGGCCCGTGTAAGCCCTATGCTTGTTGAGTTCAAATAAGGATATTGATCCATATAATCTTGGGTTCCTTTGATTGAGCAGCTTTTAAAGACAAATCCGGGCGGCTTGTGCAGGATCTATGCATCCATGTGCGCTATAGAACTAAGTCCAAATACCGGGCTGCATTTGGTATGAAGATGTTGCAGCTTCTCCGGCATGTGGTCGATTTCCAAAGATCAAATCTATGGTGCCTATGATTGTGCAGTCTTTGAAGTAGTAGCGCAATGTGCGAGAATATATTGTGTCTTGAAAACTTGTGAAGGAACATCCATGGAAGGCTACTTCATCTCTGCCTAGCCTTAGTGCCACCGCTTTGATGTAACTCGTCCTCGCCAGGTTTTCAGCCGCTTTTTCTTGGATGTTTCAAAGCTGGCAGTTTCTTCAAGGGTTTTCTGGTGTCTTGTTTGCAGCAGCTGCTGGTAGCAGAATAATACTTTGTTTTCTTAATGCTATGTTCTTGTTGTTGCTTTGTTCTTTGTTTAGTTTGGTCATGACATGTTTTGTGGGTCTGCCAATGGCAGGACGGTTCAAATCCCTCAATGCCCTTCTATTTTTCTTTAATCTGTTTGACTACATAGCTGACTTGTGGACCATTGGGAGGAAATTATATGCTAACATGGAAATGTCAGTTTGCCCCCATCAAGGGGTCAACTGACGGCTGTGGTGTCTCCATTTGGAATATGATATGGAATATTCCCCATATCAATGGCTGAAAATGAATAATAAAGAGAAATGAACGTAAAGTGACTAGATTATTATCATCATATTTAATAGATGTCTAAAACCCTAAAAGCTCTTATATAAGAGACTCTACGCTGTCTCGCACTGGAGAGATATATGTTCTAAAATTAGTGTGATACTACTAGCCTAAAAGCCTAGGTGCATTATATATAGACATGTTTCTGGCCTGCTGTAGAGTCTCTGTGGACTTTAAAATAATATCTATCTATCTTATCCTTATGTCTAAGTGCTTTCTTTGTATTTTTGGGTTGTCCCTAGGGGGGCAAACCCTCGCTTATGTGGGTTTGTGGCATATCCTAGGTATATGCTGGAATATACCTAAGATATTTTGGTGACTGCTCCAAACCTACTCTTGGCTGTAAACTAGTGGTCGCAATTGTTGTTGGGCGGTTGGTGTGGAAACTGGCTAACTGGCACCGCCATGGTTGTTCTGTACCTCCCAAGCCATGGGAGCGTTTGTGATGTCCGGTGTGCCCAATAAGATTATGATTTCATGGCCCCGAAAACAACACTGCAAGAAGACCATTATTTCTTAAAAGCCAAGAACATGCATGCAGATCCGATATTAGAGTCCGGGCTTCCTACTTGACGGCTGATTTTCCACACTAAGCTTTGCTACTGAAGGTTGATTTTCTCGAGCATTTGTGCTTGCAAATTGTTTGAAGACTTTGGGTGAATTACATGGCGGATTCTTAAAGATCTTCAGCAGATAATTGTGTCATGTTTTTCTTTCTTTGTGCGCAAGCAATAATCCATATCTCAACATGTTTGCCGCTCGTGATTCAAGGTTTTGCCAGCATTTTTCCTTGCGTGTCGTTCTTCCACTTTTTTATTTGAGGTAAAAGACTTCCGCATGACACAATGCCATTTCTCGCTTTTATGTTTTTATTACTTGGTTGTTGTTTTACGGCCATTTTCTTTTTAAGATCTAGGTATCTAAGCATTGGTGCAAAAAAAAACAACCTTCAAGTTCTCCGTGAATAAATGTTTTTGCATATGGGTGCTCCATAGATGGGTACATGGAAGAGATATGGAAATGGTATCTTGCTTCTGACTCTCTTCAATTATACTGTTGTATCTTCATTTATATGATACGCCTCTGTTCTACCTTTTTAAGTTTTTAAGTTGTTATTGTTCAACTAGCTATTGTATTATTCTTCTTCAATTGCATGTGCAGGGTAAGAGACAGTTTGAGCTGCCTGTCTGAATGGTAGAAAGCACAAGCCATTCTTTCCTCTGCTCCCTTTCTGGATCAGAATGAAAATATAAGATAAGATAAGATAAGAATTTTTACGTCCACGGGAACCCAACGGGTTATGGGACTCTATGATGAGGACGTGTAATACTTTCGTGGGTGCCATTTTGTGCAAACATGCTTTCCTTCATAGGGCAAGTATCATAAACAGTATGTATTCTTGCAAACCCAAAGTAATCTAAAGTCTGCCAAAATGCTCTGATATTTCAAGTTATGAACAAATGGTGTCACAGTCAAAGCTTGCATGATTTGTTTTAATATTTTAATGCTGATTTGTAGATAATGAAGGTAATGTGAAAGCAATGCCAAATATTATTGCAAGAACTGAATTGTTAGAATTCATGCCATAATTGAGATGGGAAAAATATTCAAGGAAATTCTGTGACAGGTGAGAAAGTTGAGACAGCACCTAAAGCACCTAAGATCCTTGGAGCCAATTTCGGTTCAAATGAATCGATTCAATATGACGAAGACATGAAGAGCCAATCGGCGGTCTGGCTTGACCGTCGGACTGCAAAGATAAATAAAGATGTAATACAGAGTTTTTCGATCATTGGAAATTAGCAGGAGCAACCGTGAAGCAGGTATGAATCGATTTGAAATTGAATGACCTATTTGAAGTTTGAAGCTGCAGTATTCTCATCGATCTCATATAAACAGTAATGCTAAGATTATTTCCAATGGTCATAATTGCCAATGTTAATGATAAGTTGAAGAAGTGACTTGGCTAGTGTTATACAATTGTTCTTTTGTTGAGTTGAATATAAAATCATCTTGTGCTATTAGATTGAGGTGTTTCTTACACATAGATAAATTATCAATCTAAGAAAATCTAACATTGTTACATGATATTGGTTCTATTCAACGCTTATTTCTAACAAAGGTATCGAGCTAGGTTGAGACAAATGGCAAGCGATTTGGTGCAGCCCGCTGGAGTGCCATTGATGTTTTCAAGGGGGACTCGTGGATTCCAAGTTTGGAAAGAAAAGATCAAGCATGTATTGCAAGTAGAAGGGCTATGGGATATTGTTGAACCTAAGAGCGTATTCTTTGAGGTCAGCCGCCAAAGGAAGCTCGAGCTCGAGAAATGGAGCCGAAAGCGTAAGCCGGCACCAAAGCAACAAAAAGGAGGCACAGTAGATGTGGCAAAACTAAGAGAGGCTCAAGGCATTATAATGAGTAAGGTAAACTCAAGTATTGTGTTAAAAAATAAGAGGATTGCATCCTAGCGAGATGTGGAGTTATATGTTCCTTAATTATGAGGAGAAAAACCTCCTCACAAATCGATGTGTTTGAAAATGAAATGAGAAGGCTAAGGTTTCATGATAAAGACAATGTCAATGAGTTTTTCAAACCTTTGACAATATCATTGTCGACTTAGAGGGAGCAGGAGGGTGTTATTCTCAACAAAGAAAGTAGTGTTGGCCATTTCCAGGTCCTGTTACTGCCTTTGGAAACATAGCCATGTTTATCGAACCCTTGCAAGAACAAGGACCCAGGTAGAAAGAATGTTGAAAGACGTAAATAGAGCGTAACAAAGTAATGGAAGAAGAAGATGCCACACAAGTTTTATTCAAAAAGGAAAAGGTAAAGAAGAGAAGAAAAGAGGTAAGCTTGGCCCATGTTTTAACCAGAATCAATATGGTCACTTGAAAATAGACTCCCTATGATGACTAAAGAAATAAATTGCTACAATTGTGGAGGGAGAGGACATTATGCATCCAATTGCTCATCACCTAAGAACTTCTCAAAGGGGAAAGAAAGGGGAACAAGAGGATATTCTCGCCACAAGGGAAGAGGTAGAGGAAGATTCAGGAACAACTCATATTTGATAAGCAAACATAGCGTAAGAAGTTATGCTTGAAGAAATTACTAAGATGAAGAGGATAAAGTAAGAAAACATAAGGTTTTTTACCGCTACTAATGCCGGAATTGATGATGATGATGATTTTATGATTCTAGATAGTGGAGCGTAAAAATCCATTGCATGTAGTTCAAAAATCCTTAAAGAAAAAAAAAAGGGAAGTCAAGGTGGTCATATACAAGTTGGAAATGGTGACCTCCAAAGAATTGAAGATGTTGGCATACCGAAGCCATTTGATCCTCGAATGGGAGAATTTGTGAACTTACAAAATGTTTTATGTGTTCCTAGCTTAGTGAGAAATTTGATTTCTATTTCAATTAGTTGATATGGGATTGAAAGTCATTTTTGAAAGGACTCATTGTAAAATCTTTGATGGAAATGAATTAAAATTCCTTGGAAGAAGAGTTGGCAACTTGTTTGGTATAAATGCTCGATCAGTTGGAAGTGTTAATTTGACTCTAACTCCAAATATTGCAATGTGGCATGAAAGACTTGGGCACACAAATATGAAGAATATTGAACTTATGATAAAGCAAGGATTATTGGTGTCATCCTACAAAGCAATAGAAAATCGTGGTTCTACTTGAGGGTTGCATGTTGGGTAAGACTCCATTTGCCTTTTCAAAGGCAAAAGGAAAAGCAAATGAAATTCTTGGTTTAATTCACACTGACCTTTGTGATCCATTGAATGTGACAGGAATAACATGAAAAAGGTATTTCATAACATTTGTTAATGATTACAGCAGAAAAACAAGACTCTACTGTCTGAGAACAAAAGACCAAGCTTTTGAAGCCTTCAAAATTTTTGCAAAGCCAAGGTAGAGTGTGAAACCGGAAAAAGAATCAAATGTGTAAGATCCTGATCGGGGAGGAGAATACTTGTCGAAAAATTTGTTAGATATTGTCAAGACAGGGGTATAAAGAGACAATTTACTTGCAGCTATACACCTCAGCCAAATGGTGTGGGTCGAGAGGAAGAACAAAACAATTCTCAATGCTACAAGATCTATGTTGAAGCATGCGTGTCTCCGCCCAATTTCTTGTGGGAGGAGGCAGTCAAGATTGCCGTACTCATACAAAATAGTCCCGCCATCAAAAAAGCATAGAAGGTAAAATACCGAAAGTCATTTGGTCGAAAAACTCCTCATTATGAAATATTTAAAGTGTTTGGGTGTTTGGGATACACACACATTCCCGTGAATTAAGACTGAAATTGATGACAGTCAAGGATAACCTATTTGGTTGGCTATGACATGCATTCCAAAGGTTATAGAATGTATGGATCCACTTAAAGGGAAAGTGTTGGTAAGAGATGTAATATTTCAAGAGAATGTTTTATACTGCACTACTAATAGAAAAAGGAGAATTCAAAAGGAGAAGGAAAACACAATTCCTCGATAATATGATGAGTCCCAACAAAGACAAAGGAAAAACAATAACTCAAAATGAGATAGATGTCGAAGATTCCTCATCACAAAGATGAAGAAGATAATAATGAGGATGGAAAGGTTGCGAGGGAAGAAACGGGGAACATGAACCAAAGAAAGGAAAACAATCAAGAAGATAATAATGAGGATGGAAGTGTTGCGGGAGAAGGACAGAACATGAACCAAAGAAAGGAAAACAATCAAGTTAAGAAGAGAAAAACTAAGGAGAAAGGTCAAATGAACAGAAATTGCCATCGACATAGAAAAAATTTGGAAGGAGAGAGAATGGTAAAAGTAGCAGATTGCAAAAACCACCGGAGGATAAATACGTATCGAAAATATTTATGGTGTTAGAATCTGAATTCTGGGACTTTTGAGGAGGCAAGAACTCACCTGACAAAGAATAAAATGGAAAATTGTAATGATGGAGGAAATGAGGTCATTCGAAAGAACATCCTCATATGAATTAGTAGACCCGCCAAAGGGGAAGAATGCAATAGGGAAACAAATGGGTATTCAAGTTGAAAAACAAATGCATGGCAGCCCAAAGCACAAAGCAAGACCTGGTTGCTCAAGATTATTCATTCAAAAAAGAGGGGAGTAGATTTTGATGAAACCTACTCACCGCTTGTTAAGTTAGCCAAAGATTAGAATGATAATTGCCATATCAAATGCCTTAAATCTAGATTTACACCCATATGGATGTTTTGCACGCTTTCCTTAATGCATTTGGAGGAAGAGGTTTACATGAGACAAGCTCAAGGTTTTGAAGTTGAGAAAGACAAAAGTTTGGAGACTAAAGAAAAGTCTATGGGCTGAAGCAATCTCCAAGACAATGGTATTTTGTATTGACAATTTTTGAAAGAACAAAGCTTTTACTAAGTTGGCTAATGATGGCAACGTTTATCTACTAAAGGATGAGGGAGAATTTTGTATAATGGCAAAGCAGTATGTGGACTTCAGATCTTGGCATCCAATAATATGAACTCTTTAAATAAATGCAAGGGAGATGCTCAAAACCGGTACCAAATGACGATCTTGAGAGTTGACACGGTTCACGGAATTCAAGTGAGAAGAGACAAACAAACATGACAATATCTCTAAATCAAGGTAAGTACATAGATTCAGTCTTTGGAGAAGTTCAATATGCTAGAATGCAATGCATGTCAGAAGGCACCTATCATGGCCGGAAACAAACCCGTCAAAGGAACTTTGCCCTCGAGTGAAGATGAGAAGGAGAAAAATGAGTAAGATTCCATATAGACAAATTTGGTAGGAAGCTTATTGTTCATTGCCAACAATACAAGACCCGACATTGCATTCATAGTAAATGTGTTGGAGCAGATATAACAATAATCCGTGTTATGAGCATTGGCTGGCGCCTAAGAAAGTTTTGAGATTTTGAAAGGCACAAAACAATGTGAATTGTTTATCGCTCAAAGGATCTGAAATTAAAATGTTACAGTTGATGCCGACCGGTGTGGAGATCTAGATGAATGCAAATCAACTTCAGGATACATTGTGATGTTAGGAGGAGCACCCGCTAGTTGGAGAAGTAAAAACAATCATCTATTGCTTTGTCAACCCAGGGAACTGGAAAGTATGCCTCAACAACTCTTGCTGCTAAAGAAATCATTTGGGCCAGAAGGTTAATTCTGGAAGAGTTGGAAATAAAACAAGAAGACAAAGAGAATTATTTTGTGACAATCAAAGTTGTATTGCAATGACAAAAACCTCGTGTTGCACCCAGAGGACCAAACATATCGAAATGGAGATGCACTATATCGTGGACATGGTGAATAAGGGTTTTATTCAATTAAAGTATGTAAGATCAGAGAAGATCAACTTGGTGACATAATGACCAAGGCACTAAGTTGGAAGAGACTTCAAAAATTATCAACCGCTATGAGTCAGAGATGCCCCAATTATGACATGAAAGGGGAATGCTAGAATTCATGCCATAATTGAGATGGGGAAAAATATTCAAGGAAATTCTGGACAGAGAAAAGTTGAGACAAAGACTCCAAAGCACCTAAGATCCTTGGAGCCAATTTCGTTCAAATGAATCGATTCAATATGACAAGACATGAAGAGCCAATCTACAGCCCGGCTTGGACCGCTCTGACCGCAAAGATAAATAAAGATGTAATACGTAGTTTTTCGATCATTGGAAATTAGCAGAGCAACCGTGAAGCGGTATGAATCGATTTGAAATTGAATGACCTATTTTTGAAGTTTGAAGTGGCGAGATTCTCATCGATCTCATATGAACAAGTAATGCTAAGATTATTTCCAATGGTCATAATTGCCAATGTTAATGATAAGTTGAAGAAGTGACTTGGCTAGTGTTATACAATTGTTCTTTTGTTGAGTTGAATATAAAATCATCTTGTGCTATTAGATTGAGGTGTTTCTTACACATAGATGATTATCAATCTAAGAAAATCTAACATTGTTACATGATATTGGTTCTATTCAATCGCTTATTTCAACATGAATAACCCGGTGGATCATCATTTGACAGTCGTGAAGCATAATAGGAGATCGTGGCTCTTCCTCTTATTCTTTTCCCAAGCATTCTGAAGAACCCATTAAGGATAAAGATTGGGCAATGGATCTCCCTTGTTCTGGACCTTCCTAAGACTTGCTTCTTGGAGGGCATATTCAAGCTTGGAGCAGATTCATCTGAGCAAGAGACAAACAGGTTAGAGTTCCATCAGCTCTTCATTTAACGAGGTAACATAGGAGGGGCGGTCTGTTTCTTCTTATTTTCTTTCTGTTCTTCTGAAATGCAATAGACCATGATCAACATTTGCTTGCTGAGAAACATTTTTGTTATTCTGTGATTGCAATTTCACATCTATTCATTCTTTCCTCCTTTTGCACAATAGGCCTTTGTGTTAAGCTGATTTAAGGGGATCTCAATCAGATGTGTCGTAGGTATTTGATCCAATCCTACAGTTGAATTGGTGGAATAACGCCCCTTTGCCATTGGTGCAAAGTGTTTTGCTTTTGCAACAAAATCTCTTCAATTCCCTAGGTAGCCTCCATGCCGCGGGGGAAGGCATGCTAACTAAGAAAAGGTAGGAAGGCCTTTTTGAAAGCATGTGCCGTGGAAGATGCATTGACCAAATGCACCATCCGTGGGGTGTGCATCGAGTGGCATTTGGGGGAATATGAAAAGATGGAGGTGCTGACTTGCAAGAGCATTGACACTCTTGAAATAGTTCCCGCATTGTGTCTAACCGCCATTTTCGGGCCGGTCAATCTTTTGAACCCATAAACGAGGCCCGGGACCTTGCACGGCCGCCTTCACAAGAGGGAGAGTCCGGACCCCGGAGGCGATCCAAAAGTTCCCAGGTGTACTTTTCCTCGGGTCCCGCCCCACAAGGCGCACGCTAATGACCACCCTCCGAGCCCGGGTTCCCCTATCCGCCGCTGAATCCTCCATTCAGGGGCCCTTCTTCAGGAAGGTTAAAAGATTCCCAGATCGGTCCGGGAAAACTTTGTCAAACCGCAGAAGCGCCCCGAGGGCGACACCGTAGAAACCGGAGTGTTTTTGTTGTTCGAGCACAGCGGAGGCTCCGGAATGGAAAAATCAACTTCGCCAACCTCGTCCTAATGGTGAAATTACCTTTTAGGGAGCAAGTTACAAGGTCCGCTTTGCAAAGAAAGAAACACTCATGCCTCCGCATGGGTAAAGATCCAAAGATCCATATCCTAGGCCAATTAAGACTACGAGTACCGGACACGAAGCTTCTTCACGTGAGGGGATGGTCTTCTAGCCACGAAAACTTGGTCCCTCGGGCAATGTCGACAGCATGAGTCCATTGGCGAGCCAAATCAATCCATTCCGGAGGGGAGGTTGCCATCCGTCCCGTGGGCCTTGGGAGAGGACTTTGGGGCAAGCAACCGGGGATTTTAGGGTGGTGTCAACACCCCCACTCTAATGCCAAGACACGCGCAAGGTCCCCACCGACCGGGCAAAGTTGAGGGCCTCAAACGTAAACCCCGGTGGGTTGCCGTGTTCTAGAAGGGTTTTGCATTTTGGGGCCGAAGTTTTGGTCTCTTTCTGCGCTTGGGACGGGGGCTCGAAGCCGCATTGAGAATGCGGAAACAAGGGAAAACGACGAATGGAGTTGGGCCCCTCCTCCGATGTGGCAATTAGAATTGGGCTTTGCAGTGGCAAGACATTCATAGATTCGTAATTAATGCATTATACCCAAATTAAATTCTGATTTTTTGCCAACCGGATTCCTAATTCAACACCAAACGGCCGCACCACAGTTTCAGAATTTTCTGAGAAGGTCTAGATTAAAGGGTTAGCATTAGAACCAGTTAGGGCAGCCCATTATGGGGCAACCGATGGCACCCTTCCCCAAGTCAAACGAGGCCGACCTTGCATGGTCAGCCTCAAAAGAGGGGAGAGTCCGCATTCGTGAGGCGGGATCCAAAAGTTCCCGAAGAAAGACTGTGGACGCTCCAAAGATAATATACGGTATGAATAATGCATATTATAATCGACACGTCGCCAGTGAGTCGACATGTACCGCGGCACGACCATCAGAAAAGAGTAGTACCCCTAGGGTACCACATCTAGGAACCATTATATTGCACATGTTAAGGCCACATGTGAATATAATATCTTTGCCATGGCAATAACCCATTGACCAAAAAGGACCAGCCCTAAATGCGTGGAGATAAAGGGGCATAAACCCCAAAAGGGAAACCCTTTGGGTTCTCGACCCATGAGTCTCGGATTGGAGCGGTGAGGACGATTTCCAATCCGAAGCAAAGAAGTCGGATTTCTAGGTTGCAGCTCGATCCAAGATCGCCAGACCAAATCAGCAGATGGATGCTTTCGTGGGGAGTGGGGAACCGCCAAGATGTAAGGTGAGCAGCTGATTCGATAGGGTAGATCCGAAAGTTATCAGTGCCTCTTCGGTAGGGTTTAGCATTCATTCTTAGCTATAGGCTGCACCCCTACAGCCTAAGAATGATAGACACTAACAAAGGAACCTAACCATGTATGATTAGGTAGATTAGAATAGATGTATTCTATTATTTTTAGTTCTCATAGATGATGTTTTGACATTCTATGCCCACTCTTGTGTATTGGGAAGGGGGTAGAGACCCGTGAGCCCAAGTAGTTGTATGATCATAGTTTTAGCCCATTAATTCCCACCACGCGGGCTCGTGTATAAGAGCCCCGGTATTGGGTGGTGAGCTAGGCCGGGCCGACAAGGGAGGGCTTGTCTAATCACCTGTTGATCCCTCCGGGTGCGTAACGACGGTAGGGGAACGCCGAGCTGTGGGCCTAATGGCCAATGTTGTTGAAGCACGCAAAATCCGCACCTTTAAAAAACGTTTTAAGATTTTTTTTGAGATTTTTAAAAATTTGGAAAAATCTTTAAAAACGTGATTTCATAAAAATATGTTAAAAATCTTTAAAATCCTTAAAAATCTTTAAAAATCCTTAAAAATCTTTAAAACTTTTAAAAATCCTTAAACTATGATTTTGTTTATCCAAACATATGATATTTTTAACTTATTTATCTTTTGTATATGAAATTTTTATGTTTCTTAACCTCTATAATAATGTTTTTCCTCAACTTTCCTAAGAGTTGCATGGCAAAACAACTATGATATCTTTTGTACTTGAACTTAGTAGTTTCTAGTAGCAGCATAAACTTCCTCGATTTACTTGTTGGCATTTCACGCCTTGTAATTTGTAGCAAAATAAGCACAATTTCATTAAAATGGGAAATTTTAGATTCCAATTAGATACACTAAAAATCTTTTTTAGTTCATTTAATGCCAATTTTTTTAAGCAATTATAAATACATTAAGAAAAAATATGCCTCTAAAGCGTCATTTATTGGCATTAAAAATACTAACAAGCTGCATATAAAAGAAGGTAAAGAAACATAACATCACAAAATTAGTTAAAATTTTCAAATTCGCCAATTTGTATATCAAAAATTTTTGCCACAACAGCAAAAGGGAGTCTTTTACAAAAGTATTATTGTACAATTTTATATTATAATCACAAAATTCAGGGTTCCTTATCGATCAACTTCGATCGTCGATCAGGTTCCACATCGGATCAGGTTCCCACATCAGGATCGTTCAAGATCGCCAGACCATGGCTAGAAGAAGCACCCATAGGATGGACCAAAGGTCCCCAAACGCCGTGGCGCGAAAGTGGGATCATTAAGCATGTCCGTGATCGAATTGTGTGTTCTTGATCTCATCATAGTCCACATCGGGTGGAGCTTCGTGCATCTCCTCGGTATTTGATGGATCTACCAGCCACAATGCATCTTTGTCTCTCTGTCACAGAACGGGCCGAAAGTATGGGGATTCGAGGGCGGTCAAGCCTATCAAGAATCCCCTTTAGGCACTCATGCTTAAGCTGGTCACTTTCAAGACAATGCAAAATCTCTTATTCATCAATGAAGTTCTACCAAAAGAACCACACGTGAGAAGTAATCAAACACCCCGTTCTCGGCGGGTATTCATTTTCCTTGACGTAGGTAGGAGCATGTGGCGTGCCCCGCAAATGGTTTCTCATGATTATGTCCCCCCCAAAGCCTTGCCACCGCATAACTGCTGTTGCAGAGAAGCCATAGCCCCCGGCCTCCTGGGTCCCCTCTTCGCCTTCTCGCTAGTACGTGAACCGGTGGCGCTCTTGAGGATGATCGCTGAAGGGGAATTTGAGGTCAATTTCATCGACAAGAGGACCCGCGAAGCCCCTCCCATCTTTGGCGCATTAATTAGTGCATGGACCTCCCCGAACTCCCTCGGGCAGCGGATTTTTGTATTCGGCCCTCATAATGCGCCAATAAAACTCGATCCGGGAATCCGGATCATCCAACACGATGAAATCAAAAATTATGCTCGCCTTGCAAAGACCACTATCCAGTAAAGAATCACCGGTGGGGTGTTCTTTACCAGATAAAGAAATTAGACAGAGTGGTCTTGTCCCACATTGGAGTGATGCCTCTAGTGTCCGTGGCTATCAAGGATGCCGGGTACGATTGCAAACAAATTGCCCCTCACCGTCAAGCATTCAACCGCGAACGAAGTCTTCAAGATCCCTCTGCAAGACAAAGATTATGCATGAATTTTGCCAAGGCAGGTGGCATCGCTATCAAACTCCTTCCTTGGTCACGCCTAACTTCAACCCACTTTACTATGCAAGGTGGCTATGGAAATCGCCGTCGGGTGCCCTCGGCTCGCCACCTAAAGATATTCCAGATCGCTGGAAGGATTTAAACTTCTAAAATTATCCTTCACATATTCAAAAATTCCTTCTTCAAGAACCATATAGATCAGAAGTGTCTTGCCCTTTGTCTTGAAGAAGTGCTTACCCGTATAATCGAGGTGACCTTCACGTAGGTATTCCCATCCAAAGACCTCCCTCGAACAAAATCCGACAGCCTTCATAGTCCATACCCTAATGCAACTCGTGTATGTCCGACCGGGCGAAGTCGTGACTCTTTGACCAGTTAAGGTGTAATAGTCCGCCCCTATTATCTTTTTAGCTTGCAAGATTTCCACAAGTTCCAAAGGGACATGAATAGCTGAAAATATCCTTCCTGGCATGAAGACCCAATCTGTTGAAATCTTTCGTTGCTTACCACGATGGTAATCCCAGCCAAAGCCGATAACGCTGAAAACAAGAAGAAGTTAGTTTTGAATGCAAATGATTATGAAATAGCGCCACACCAAATGGCTTTGCGGACCAATACCGAGCTGCATTGCGTATTTTTCTCAAAGAAATGGCGCCGTGGGTTTCATTTGGTAATCTAGCGTAAGTAAAACACGATGTACCTTGTATGGTTTGAACGATTGCCCAAGGCCCCGATGGATCGCTTCCCCGCAGGAGAGCATATTGTTGCCGCAGCTTGCTATTTTATCAATGAAAGGTTCCTTTGAAGATAGTCTTGGCAGCGATATCATTGACTTCACAATCGAAGCCGGGCAGTACACTTTGCTCGCCCACCGCGCCGCACAAGACTCGCAATTCGGGATACTCATAAATTTTGCCATTTGTTCTTGGGACTTCTGGTGCCGAAGCCTTCTACAAACAAGTCAAGGGCCATAATGTATGATTGCCATTCACTATGTAATAGTTCATCCCCATGAGGTCATCCCCAGGCTTCCAAGGATGTAGTTTCTTTGTGAGGGGATTGAATGGAATCACGTCCGCGAGGAGTGAACACCTGATGTGGGTCTCTTTGAAAGGATTCCACCCCTAAGGTCTTGATCGTGCACTCCATATTTCTTGGCCTAGATGTCGATTTGGTTGCCCCGTTGGTATAGGCGAACATCGTTTATTAGTTTTTATAAATGTATGTGATGCCAGGAGGGAAAAGATGGCTGGTCAATGATCTTACATAGCGTGTTCTATGTCGTCTTCTCCTCTTTCCCATCTTTCCACCTTAAGATTTGGAGAGGCACCTGGAGCAAGTCTTTGAGCTATTCTTAATGAGACTTCTTTGGCTCTCTGTCTTCTTAATGGGGACCCGGCGGGTAAGTGCTTGCGAGAATCTTGGATATGTGATGGGCTTGGAACTTCACCACCGAAGGCGTGCTCATTAAGCTCCTCTCCTCTTGATGCGGGCGCCATGTCGGGACTTGGGTAAGTGTCTCTCCTTTTTAGGTGTCCTCTCGACTGCGATTGACGTTTATCCGAGCGTGGTTCTTTGACTTCGAAAGCGCAAGCCTGATATTTGTTTCCGTTCTTTTTCCTTTGCCGACGAGTGCTTTCTTTATTTTGCCGGAGCGCGCAAAAGCGCGTTTTCTTATCGATCTTTCGTGGTCCTTTCACCTTTCCCTTGTCCGGTCAGCCTTTGCTCAGCCTCGCTGACTTTCCCCGTGATGTTCAGCCGCAGCTCGTGACGCCCTTGCTAACGAAAGCATTACCAGTCCACAATGAGGTTTCTTTACACGTTCGACAATCCATCGAACAGTTCACTCGCTTCAAACACCATAAGAACCGGTAAACCCCTCAAGATTTCTGACTTCGATATCGCCTCTTCAAAGTCGCGGCGATGGCAGCTCACTTTGTTTCACTGAATCCGCCACATTTGCTATACCAGGTGACATTATTGATCATAAACTACCCATTATAGACTATTATTTTGCTGTCACCGCGGTCTTCACGCACCACCTTCTATCCAATCTTCGCTACCGGCCTTGCTGAAGGTCAACCCCATGTTAAATCAAGATACCCGCTGGTAAATTCAAGCTCGTCAGTTTCCTTTATCATGTGTAGAGTTTCTCTTGAAGCCTCTCCTTTCGAAAGCCCAGAGGTGGAGGGGCTCACCCGCATTATTTCCATGCACCGCCCTATCCGCCGCGATGATAGTCCGTCGGATTGAAATTGTGTTTCGAACGCAATACCGCAGCAACAAAGAAGCATCAGCAACAAAGGCATCAATAACTGACCAAACAAGTAGACACACCAGATGACTAAGCAAATGGCCTATGGCACCATTTGCATCTGGAGTTCATTGCACCTACACAAATGTAAGATAATAGACATCGGGATGATGATAGCCATTTGCAATCAAGACCCTAATGTAAGATTAATAGACATCAAAATGCATGCTGTCAGCCATTTGCCAACAAGAAGACCATTTGCCTACAAATAATACAATATTGTAAGCTAATGAACATTAACGCAGCGCTATGGCTTCATTTGTCAACCACGGCCCCTAATAAGATAATAGACGTAAATGGTTTAGCCATTTGCCAACAAAGACCATTTTCCAACAACAATACACCATTGTAAGTTACTAAACATTAAACGAAACATGTAAAGCCCATTTGTCAACCAAGGCCCCTAATGTAAGAATGACATCAAATGGTAGCTTGGTACGCATTTTCAACAAGAAGACCATTTTGCGACAATACCCTATTATTAGCTAATGAACATTAAACTACCATGGCCATTTTAATCAACTCCACGCCCCTAATGTTAGATCAAATGGCTGGATAAGCCATTTGCAAAACAAATAATACCCAAAAATAGGACAATAGACATCAAATGGCGCGGATGGCTTCATTTGCCAACAACAAGACCTAATATAAGCTAGTGGACGTCAAATGCGCCATGGCCCATTTCTCGACGCATAACACAAATTCCAGCAACAAGATTCGAAATGGCCAGCGGCTTCATCGGCCAAAGAAACAAAGCAAGTAGATGACATAATTGCGTCTTTGGCGGTGTGCTGTAGTCACTGCCTCCACATTCGAAGCTGCTCCGCACTGTCGACTTCCATTTCGGAAGCCTTGATTTTGACCCAAAACCGGTGTAGCCGATGGAGTGAGGCTCAACCCAGGGGAAATGGCTACCGAAAACTAAAAACGGGGCTAAAAAGGTCGCTGATACTGGCGCCAGGCTACCGGATGCAGAAGCTACCGGGTCATGCTAGGGTCGAGGTCGGTGAACATCGGAATACCTAAAATGAAAGCGCAAATGAGGTCCTCCGTAAAACAATGGGCATAACTAACTTTGGTCAGCCGGCCGTCCGGCCTGACCACGCCGGGCAACGAAACGCGTCAGCCCAGCGCCCATGCCCGGCCAAGCCGCCTACGCCCGGGCCGGGACGCCTGTGGTCCGTGCTGGCATGCCCGCCATGCCCGCGGGTCCAGACGCCCATGCCCGCCTAAAATTGAATTTTGAAATTCGAATATTTCCTACCTAACTACCAATTTGAACATAGACACTAAAAAAAAATCCCGCTCAGACACTTAGAGTACTACACCACAAAATTTAAAATTCACTGAATTGAAATTTGGCTGCCACTTGTCCCAACTCGAATGGTCCACTTTAAAATTGTACTTTGTGCATTTAAAGCTCCCCTTTGTCGCCAGCCGTTTTCTGGCATGCACCATGCTACACGACGTTGTGACGTTTCGCAGACCCGCTCAGCGCTTTCGAATCACTGCTCGTTTCAACCGCCGGGCCGCGATATACGCTTTTTCTCGCGCTACAGTAGGGTAGAAACTTTGTAGCATGCATTCGTGCTGTCAGCTTACGCCACGTGAAATCCTGTGTGATTCTTGGCGCTTCGGCGCCGCTTCATAATTCATCCGGCCATTTTCAGCTTTTTCCCTGTTCCATCTACCGCTCGAGTACATACCACCATGGATCTATCTAATATCAAGTAAATCCACTATTCGGTAGAATTATGTTGCGGTAGGTGTAGCGTGTTCAAATGTCAATTTCATAACGCCCGGACGCGAAACTTGGTTTCACTTGCGTTTGCATGGTGTTTCCATGTTATGCATGCCCGCAACAATTGACATATACAAAGAATGGGAGCAAGAATGGCTAACATAGGCACCTAGATATGGATTTGTGATGGAGCAGAGTCAAATCGCCTCATGGCTCCACTTTGATCCAAATGGCGCCGGGCGCCATTCTATTCCAAATACCCCCAAAAAGGTGTATTGGTAAATGGCACCATGGTGCCATTCATTGAACATGGTGCAAGCCGAAATGGTGTGAATTTGAAGCTAAATGGCGCCGTAAAGCCATTTGTTGACTAAACGGTGCACCGATCAAATGGCTTCATGGCTATTTGTTCCAAATTCACACCCGGCTTGCCATGGTTTGAATTTGGATCCAAATGGGCCATGGCGCTTTGATCCAACCGTTTCCGTTTTAGACCGATCATGGCCATTTAGCTCCAAAAGTTAGACCAAATTTTGTCTTCTATACTAATGGCTAAATTTTGCTTGTTTATTGCTTTATTTTTCGCCTAATTCATATGTTCTAAAAAGTTTCGCCTTGATTGAAACAGGTTTCAATTTTCCCCATAACCTATTCAATGGAAGCACAATTGTTGCCCGGGACATATTTTTGAATCGAACCACTCTTCATGGAAAGGAAATAGATCCCTTCAAATGTAGCAATTGAGGTCACGGGAGTCCGTGATCCCATCGACAGAGGCTTCCAGTTCCCTGGGAGGGGCGAGATAACATTGGAGGGGGCAGTAGGCAATTTCATTCAGTGGCTCAAGAGGGATGTGGAAACCAAATGAGTGGCCCTCCAGAAGATGCGTCGAGATCCTCAATTTGCCCTCTTCACAAGAGGGATTCATCTCCAGTAGTCCACCATCTCATTACAGTGACCCATGACATCGGTTCCTTGCTCACCGTGGTGAACCAAACAACACGTTAACAAATGAAGAAGACGTAGATAGTAGAGGAGATTGAGGTCATGAGAATCTAGCTGCCCGCCTTGGTCTCAGGTTGTTTAAGCCTGAAGATGAGACAGTCTATTACCCGTAAATGCATCTACTAGGGTTTGCCATGCTACATTCTTCCCTCCCCTGCATTGGATCTAAATATTCGGGGCGAATATAGTCTTTAGTGATCCTCGATGCTATAGACGATGAGTTCTTGGGTGTATCAAAGGTCGGGCTTCTGAGTGGGTAACATAATAGATCCAATGGGAAACCAAAATATCATGTCATGCTTGTCTTTGAGGCCCATAGCTAAACGCTTAGTAACACAGGGAGACCCATGATGTTTTACTATGATGGTATACTGGGGTGGTTTTACAACATTTACAAGCTGTTGCTCTACATGATGACTCGAAGTTGAGTGCTTGAAGCGATGTTGAGAAGCAATTCAAGAGGAAAAGGAAATATAACTATGTGAAGAGGTCGAGGGAACTAAAGGGGAGCGGCGCGTGAGAGGATGTGCGCCCAAGTCAATCAAGAGTGCTCTAAAATCAACACATACGTGCGACCTAATGTGTCAAAAACCAGCCGAGAGCAAGTATGTGCCTTAAGGAAAAGCGAATTTATTCTCAATCAAGCAACGCTGTGATTACGCTTTTGTTTTTATGTGTTGAGTGTAACTTATACGTGGCGCCGGAGGCTTAAAAGTAGTGGTCTTCCGATGGTAGCGTAAGCTAGGAGTTGCCAGTCGTTTTATAGTTGGAGAAGAAGGTTGACTTGGGTGGAAGGCTTGAGTAGACATGAATACAGGCTACGAAGCCTAGATGCGTGACACTAGCTTCTGAAAGTGTTAGCAGTACCTTCATTGAGTGAGAATGCGGGAAGCATTCCACATGCGGCACAAAAAAGGAAAACAAGGAGAATGTTCATGACTGGCTGTCCTTAATAGAAAGAGCATACATAAGGAAGTGGAGT
>JAJEKV010000846.1:0-78966 GCA_021234155.1 Isoetes taiwanensis | reverse complement strand
CCATTCTTGCTTCCCCCTCAAAGTTTGGAGATTGTGGGTGTTGTTAGAAACTTTATCCGGGGTGGAAATGAAGCGAGGCGGTGGTGAAGGTTGCATGGTCTAAGTGTATAAAACCTAAGTCTGCTGGAGGTTTGGGCATGACAGATTTCCATTTGCGAGTAAGGTTATGATCTCAAAATTCATTTGGCGGCTTCTCGTAGGTAAGGATGATTCTCACGGGTTACGGCTTATTGCACGCAGGGCTCTTACCTCTTTGTATCCCTTTTGGTAAAGTCACACTCAAACCTGTTCTTCCATGGAGTTTATTTTATGAGTTGCGGCCTTATCATAATGCTTCTCCATTCTTAAAGGGATTGTTAGATTCACGGCACCTGATCAAAACTTTATTTCACATCGGTCCAAGCTGCTTGTATGCAGTTGATTTGCACCTTGTTGGTGGATCCCTCTCGGTAGACAATCAACCACTTTGCTTTATATTGCACCCATTGACTCAAAAGGCGTTGGAAAAGTCTTTGGAATCTTAACTATTGCAAATGGTATGACTCGAGCCGATTCTTTACATGGGAGGCTTTTCGATTAAAGTTTCTATTGGGGCGATGGGATAGAGTTCTTTGGCAAAAAGTTGCTGATTTTCTCTGACCTATTCGCCCATACCAAGAAGATATTTTGGTATGGGTTTGTCATGAAGAAATTAAGGAGTGCAAACTTGTGAACTCTATGTATTAGTTGTTGCTTATCTTGATATTCTTCCTCCGCCTAATAAGTGGTCTCTTCAACTTCCTCCTCTTCAATGGCAGAAGGTGTGGTCTTGGGCATGGGACAAGCTACTTCATCCTAAAGTGGCAGTTCTTTGGTGGTAGATTCTTCATAGGTGTCTGCGGGTTAATGTGCTTGTCCATAAGTTTAACCCTAGAATATCAAATCGTCCAATCCCGGTATGCAAAAGCGTGGATCCGAGACCATTGAGCATTGCTTTTCATGTGTGAACACCTTAGGCAGTATGGGATTTGGTTGTTTTCCCTTTTTCGGGTTTCACTAACAAGTCAACAAGCGCTTTTGGCAATTTACCCAAGTACCTGGACAGAGTTACAAGGCCAGGCTTTTCATCTAGCAGCAGGATGGTTGCTTTGGACTATCTGGAAAAGACAAAGATTGGTAATCTTCAAAGGTCTGGATGTGGCAGATAATCGTGTTCTCCAAGAAACTCAAGGTTACATTGTAAAGTCGTATCATTGTTCTTCACTTGCCCCTCGCAAGAGGCGATTGATTTTTGAGGAGTATTTGGATGTGCACTCTTATGCTTAGGCAGGTTGCTTCACTCGGTGGGTCTCTGCTTATCCGCTGAGATTTTATTCCTGTCTCTGCATTTATACTTGTATTTGACTCTTTGATTGAATAAAGTCTGACGTCCTTCAACAAAAAAAAAAAAAAAATAAGTTACATAGTAAGTGCACTTCTTATTTACACAAACCTCAAATCATATGATTGGAAACATCTTTCGCATACACACATGAAGCTATTTTCATATGATTACATTCCATGAAATCATGACTTGTCTAGATATACTATGTATGAAATACATAGTTCATATCCTCAAAAACTGTCAAGTTAGGATCTATCATCTGCTTTTCACAAAGATGAGTTTTTGTAGACTTGCGAAATTTGCATTTTTTGCAGTCTCCAGCAAAAATTGTGATGACATGGTCCCCAATTTCAAATTCAAAAACTACATCACCAATGCTTTCCATGATCCTACTTCATGACCAAAAATACGTGGAAACTTATCTTCACATCCCTGCACATTGTAAGTACATTAAGAAAAATCTACTTCTTCGCCTACAGTAATGGAGCATGCTTACTGTCCAAACCAACAGTCAACTACTCAGTCACATACACAATTCAATCAAAAGGCACTTGTGGACGGGCCTCTAAGAACATGCTAGGAGTCTACTTTAATTTAAACATTGAGTCGGCAGATATGGTGGAGGTTTTGAAGTACAAACTCTCATTCCACACTGTTTGATTCAAGCCACTTTACCCACAAGAAACTGGAGGGCAACCCTCTATGCAAAGCACCTTGTTTAGTTTGTGGAGATAAAATGTCATTTTTTTGGATTGTGAATATCATGTTTTTGTATGGTGTTTAATTGCCCATATTTGCACCATTAGAACGTGCACATCAAATTTTGATCAAAATTTGTTAGCCCTTGATCTGGCATAAATATAAGAATATTCTTCAAATCAATGCTCAAATATGTCATGCCACAAAGTTTAGGACAATATCATCAAATTTGTGATTTTAAAATTTAAATTGCACATAGTATACTTAACTTACATTACAATTTCGCCAGACTACCCAATTACATTATGCACTTTGTCTTATCTACACACTCTATTAAATATATTCGAAGACAACCATGTCAAGTACCCTCCACCTCTTAGCATTCATTCATCTTCATTACATTGCGCCTGCAAAATATAACCCTAGCCCCCATATGACCATAACTAACTCTAATCCCACACATCCATGACTAATGCCCGGCATCACCGGGCACGCGTTTCTAATTCTTTATTACTTTTCATCACTTGGTTTTTGCTTATGCCGCAAAGAACCCAAGTTTTTAAGGAAGTTTAAAAAATTGGATGGAACTTTGGAACTCAAGTTCCCCCTGACTTTGTCTTCTAGCTATAGCACTTTTCTCCTTGTGAAGGATAAAAAACCGAGTTTGTCCTCTAATTTGAGCTTTCAAATGTCTCTAATGGGAATGGCTGCAAGATTTGGGTTTTGGTTTGGGTGACATTGCAAAAGCAAAAACCTGGGATGGCCAGGTAATGGAGATGCACCCTAAGGCCCAAATTCCACTGGCCCAGAACTTCTTATATGGATGAGTATCAGAGCTCCACAACAACGTCAATTCAGTTTCGCCATTCCATTAGAGCCTGAAGGTTCTTGATATAATAATCAGAGAATCAACTCTCGTGCTAGATCCTCCCCCAAGAGTTTGCTGGCTGTTTGCGAAATTCTGCCATTTGGACATGCTTTGAGGTTTCCTGGAGAGTTACGAGAATTGAAGATAGACGGGGAGTTTTGATGCCGAAGGCTAAATGAGGGACACATAGTGGAATCTGGCTCTAAGAGTCTTATCTTGCCTTGCCATGTTGGGGAAAGTCATGTGGCCAAAATGCCTAGAGTAATAAACAATTTTTCTTTAATGGATTATCCCGTATTGTTTTTCTGTACAGTCGTATATGCGTAGGATCTATGCAAATCATACTTTTGCTCGAGTTGCCACGTAAGGTTAGAAAACGCTTTCTGAAGACGAATACTAGGCTTCCACTACTAGGTTGCTTGGCTGTTGATTTTTCTCTCCTTTTTTCCCCTCCGTTTAGTTTCTTCTCCGGCGCCGCCCTATTCTTCGAGCTTCCATTTCCAAATTTAATTTTCAATTCCTGACCCCTTTGCTTCCGTTTTTTGGGTTCATTCATGGTGAATTGTGTAGCAATTGTTCCTGCTAAGCGGTAGCTTGCACTGAGGTGAATTGTCATAGTCTCATTTATAATGATATTGCTATTAGTCATAAGACTACAGATCAGAAAATAGCCATTTGTTTCATGATCAAATTTTTGTGGAGATAATGGATCTGCAACTGAATTATTCATAAACAAATTGAGCATGCAAAGACAATTTTATGGCTCCAGAGGCACATTACCTGCCAATGTCAGGAGGCTCCCCAGGTCATCCTCACGATAGCTTGGGTGAGCGAGAATGGATATTTCAGGAGCTGCCCGTGGCCACTGTAGTAGACGTCTCGAGAGCAGACGATCTTGGCCAGTTACAGTTAATATATACGATTGAATTCAAATATAAGCAGGCATGTTCTACTCTTTACTTACATCTCAATCTGTCTAATGCGCCTTACATGCTTCGAATTGTTTAACGGCACTTGAGGGTGTTTTTGAAGATATTGAATTTCTGATTCCTAAAAAAGAAATTGTTGGAGGATTGCTGACTGTTTTTCTTTTTTCTCTTACTTTGGTATATACTATAGTTTAAATGGGTTCTTCAGAAGAAAGCAGTGCAGTTTTTTGCATTGCATCTTTCTTTAAAGAAAAGGGCCCTTCTTGAGGACTTCCATGAGAAGCAAGAACAGGTTTGTCTCTGGCATAAGAATTTTTACCATAGCCAGCTGCATCAGTTACTTCAAGCTGTTGAATGAACTTATTAGGTGAAAGAATGGTTTCAAAATCTTGGAATGGATCATGCCCATTCAAGTTTTCATGTACCTGATTATGAAGACCAAGTGGAGAGTCCTCCTTCCTTACGCAGGTTCTGTCCACTTTATTGTGTTTTTTAGTGGTAGAAATGTAAAGGGTATGTTGTGTAGAGATCGCTTAGGAGGTTCCGATCTGCGTCTCAGACCGGGCTTAATGATTAACTTGGCAGAATATCTCGACTATAAGGAGGTGACCCCTACCCACTTTTTGGCACAGAGATGTTCCATCAGCAGCAGCGCTTCCGGTTATGCGGCCATCATTGGGGCGGCTTCCAACAATTTCGGAAAGAGCGAAGACTAGTTTGCAAAACTATCTTGGTTATTTTTTAAGAAGCCTTGACATCGTAAACACAAGAGAGGTGTGCCTTTATTTACACATTCATAGCTTTCAAGAATTTTAACTTGATTCTCAGCAATATTTCCCTTGTTTGAGCAGTTATGCAAGTTCTTGGAGGTTTCAAAGCTTTCCTTTGTAGCTGAGTATGGACCAAAATTGAGGGAGGGATATGTAAGGGTGCAACACCTGCCCACGGTTCAGTCACAAGACGGAACACGATTTTGTTCATGCAAAATTTTCAGCAATTGTTGGACAAGGAACTGGCAAAAAGTACTACTGAATTTTATTATCTGGCTGCTGATCTTACTTGATTTATGATAAAATATTGCCTTGCAGGTGTGGGCTGTACTAAAACCAGGTTTCTTGGCACTTTTATCGGATCCATTTGATCCAAAGCTTTTGGACATAATTGTCTTTGATGTTCTTCCACCATCTAGGGGGCGAACTGAGGGCCAAATCTGCCTAGCGAAGATGGCAAAGGAACGCAATCCTTTGCGATTTAGTTTCTACGTGAGTGAAATGCCAAGATGTCCATCACTGGAGTCTGTTGTTTCGTTTCGGGGAGAAATTTAGCATATTTGCAAGTTTTGTTGATTTAGTACGATTACCAGCTATAAAATTTAAGATGATTGCTAATTTCTTCAGGTTACATGTGGAAATCGGGCCGTTAAGTTAAGGACAAAGGCAGGGGTTGATGCAAAGGATTGGGTTGCTGCAATCAATGATGCAGGACTAAGGCCACCTGAAGGCTGGTGCCATCCTCATCGCTTTGGCTCCTTTGCTCCTTTACGAGGAATTACAGATGATGACACGGCAGCACAATGGTTTATTGATGGGCAGGCTGCCTTTAATGCAATAGCTGGAGCTATCGAAGATGCAAAGTCTGAGGTAGCCTTCATGTTCTCTTATTTGCTTGTTATTTCATATAACTACTATATTCTTGGAGAATAGAATAGTTATTTTAGGAAAGCCTAATGGGTATTTGCAGATTTTTATCACTGGTTGGTGGCTTTGTCCGGAGTTATATTTGAGGCGCCCTTTTAACCTCAACGAATCATCTCGCTTAGATTCTTTGTTAGGGAGTAAAGCAAGGATGGGTGTACAGGTATATATTCATGTAAAAGTTGTACGATGAACATTCAGCGCCGCACTTATCATGCCATATTCACATTTGCAGATATACATTTTGATTTACAAAGAGGTGTCTATCGCTCTCAAAATTAATAGTTTACATACCAAGAAAAGATTACTCAACATTCATGAAAATATCAAGGTGTTGCGTTTCCCTGATCATTTCTCTTCTGGTGTATACCTATGGTATGCCATTGCTAAGCACCTATATATGTAAATGGTATAGTTTTTTTCAGCCAAAGAGTTTCAGTATTTAATTTTAGCTAGAAATAAATGAACTTACAGGTCACACCATGAAAAGATCGTGATTGTTGACCAGCAGGTTTGTTTCCTGGGTGGGTTGGACCTGTGTTTTGGAAGGTTTGATGATTCTGAGCACCGTGTTCAAGATAATCCATGCAAGATTTGGCCTGGAAAAGACTACTATAATCCTAGGTATATATTTTCTGCAGTTATTTCTTCAAACTCACCCCATAATCTTGACTTCACAATGTATACAATTTGCTTAGGGAGTCTGAGCCCAATTCATGGGAAGATATGATGAAAGATGAGTTGGACAGGCAGAAACTACCCCGCATGCCTTGGCATGATGTGCATTGTGCACTTTGGGGTCCCGCTTGCCGGGATGTTGCCAGACATTTTGTTCAAAGATGGAACTATGCTAAGGTGGTTCAATTTGTGTTGCGCAGTATGTCTACTTAAATATTTTTCTGACTTTCTATTCACTGTGTTTCAGAGGAATAAGGCACCAAATGAGGAGGCCATCCCACTACTGTTGCCACAGCATCATATGGTCATTCCTCATTATCTGACTGGTCATGAGCATCATGATAGAATTATCGAGGAAGAGGAGGAGATACAAAGAGCTTCTACGAAGCCAAAAAGTATTTCCTCTTCGTCATCATCACATGATATTCCTTTGCTTCTGCCTTTGGAAGATCCTGCAGGAGAGCCTGATGGGCATCTACTTGGAGAGAGAACCAAGTCTGGGAGCATGTTCCACTCAGATACATTGCCCTTGTTAGCTCCTGGTGATACAGATGATAACTTAGATATGCAAATGCGTAATTTTGTGGGGAATGAAGAACGAATTTCTAAAGAAACAGAGGACATGCATTTAGCTAGGAAATGGATTGGATATTCCAATGGCAGCCTCGGACACACCAAAGAATGGTGGGATGTTGAGAGGCAGAGCATTGAACTTGGGCAGTGCGGCCCTCGTGTGAAATGCCAATGCCAGGTATCCTTAAACAATCTATGCTGTTATTGGCAGAATACCTTTTTTTTTTCTTAGGCACATCTTCAGCCACTAAAGTAAATATTCGTGAAGGAATGGGCAATGATAATTGACTTTGCTGTGAGGCAAGCGCTACAAACTGAGCTAGTGGCATGTTTGTGGCTGATATCCATCGCATATGCTACTTTGGTCCCATCACCACAATCTATGATGTATGATCAATTGGTCTAGGGACTGCCAAAACCAACAGATGTTATAGTCTTAACTAGAAGGTTCTTTCAGGGACTATTAAACTTAGAAATTGTGTTTGTACAGAAAATTTTTCATGACCAGAACTTTTCTCATGAAAGAATATTTTAACAGGTCATTCGAAGTGTCGGACAATGGTCTGCAGGTACCAGCCAGCTTGAAGAAACCAGCATTCATTCAGCTTACTGTTCATTAATAGATAGAGCTGAACACTTTATTTACATAGAGGTATTTACTTCCATTTTTCAGTATAGCTGTGGGCAGTTCTAACCATTCAATTTTGGTATCAGAATCAATTTTTTATTTCTGGTCTTGATGGAGATGCAATTATACAAAATCGTGTCTTACAAGCATTGTATGCACGGATAGTTCGTGCTTATAAAGAAAGACGCGTCTTTCGGGTTATCATTGTTTTGCCTCTATTACCCGGATTTCAGGTGTTATAGTCAAGTGCAGTTATTTAGATTTGAATTTGAGAACAATAAAGACTGTCTCTCTCAATTTTATTGTATTGGAACAGGGTGGAGTAGACGATGCAGGTGCTGCATCAGTTAGGGCAATTTTGCACTGGCAATATCGTACCATTTGTAGGGGCAATGCTTCCATTCTTCAACGCCTTCATCAGGAACTTGGCTCTGAAGCTGAGAATTATATATCGTTTTATGGCCTCCGCAGTTATGGAACACTTTCAGAAACTGGTCCTTTAGCTACAAGCCAAGTATGCAGAAAACAAGTTTCTTGCTACAACGGTCTTTGAATTGGTTAACTAATGTTTTTGCTTTACTTTTGCAGATTTATGTACATAGCAAGATCATGATTATAGATGATAAGGCCGTCCTACTTGGTTCAGCAAATATAAATGACAGAAGCTTGTTAGGCTCTAGGGACTCTGAGGTATTCTCTTGCTTATAGGCAGGCTCAGGTATAACAACGGTCAATGAAAGCAGAATGATTTTTGTGATTGTTTGACAAAGAATGGTTTGTTGTTTTTCTCCACTTAAACATCTTGGGGCTGGGGATACTGGACAAATCCTTGCCCATGGCCAATCCATGTATCACATACCAGCGTCAAGGTTTGGGGAACTGTGCAATGGTCAATTTCTTGCAATTTCTTGCAAGAGTGTGTAAGACTCCCTGTCCTCTCAACAGAGGTTAAATAGTGTAGGTGTGTAGCTGCCCAAACTGTCATGAAACATTGCACCTTATTGAACACTAATTTGACATTTAGCATGCAGCCCAAACAAGCCAAAATTGGCGAAGAGATCTTATAATTGAAACCATGTTAATGGCAATGAAGAGTAATATTCATTTAAGCCAAAATTGGCGAAGAGATCTTATAATTGAAACCATTTTAATGGCAATGAAGAGTAATGTTCATTCTACTTCCTTGCAGATTGCTGTTGTGCTAGAGGATGTTGAATTTGTTGAGTCTATTATGAATGGCAAACTCTGGAAAGCTGGAAGATTTGTACAGAGTCTGAGGTTGTCTTTATGGGCTGAACACCTTGGGCTAAGAAAATCTCAGGTATCCAATTTAGTTTCGTGGTTGCTAAGTGCTATAATAATGTCTAGTTTGTTTATGGTTATGGCTCTTTATACCGTGCCCAGAAAACGACTCCTTTTTGAAGCATTTTCCTGTTCACTAATGTCATACTGACTTGTCTAAACTGGTTAGAAGGGTCCTTTTTATGTGGACGTCCCATTTTTTTTTACAAGGTTGGCATTTGGCTTGGGATTTTCGTACTTCAGGATGATGAAATATAATATGTATTATTATTTCGCGTTTCCCTGCCGAACTTGTCCATGAGCGCCAGCCGGAAAGTTTGCCAGAAAAGTTCATCGATATAGATGTATAAAGAGTTTGTTTCCACCTTCATTATGTCTAAACATGGTGCATGTTGGGATGAACAGGTGGATAGTGTGATGGATCCTATATCTGATACGACATATAAGGATGTGTGGATGTATCGCGCTCAGGTATAAAAACTTGATTTGGGGTTTTCAGGGGTCTGTCTTGTTTCTCCAGCTGCTGAATTTTTTTTTTTGTTGCAGATGAATACTGCTATATATGATGCTGTTTTCGGCTGCTTACCAAATGATCACATACATTCGAGGTTAGATTCTGATGTGTCTTTCTACAATTGAGATGCTGGAGGCTAAATGTATTTGTTATTTTGTAGAAACATTCTCCGTCTGGCCATTGCAATGCAGAAAGAAAAAGTAGCTGAAACAACGATCGATTTGGGTATTGCGCCAATTACAGCCATACAAAGAAATGGAGAAAATTTGAGCGATATAGAAGGCGTGGAAGGGCATCTTGTTTGTATCCCTCTACAGTTCATGTGTGAGGAAGATCTGAGGCCCGTATTCAAGGAAAGTGAATATTATGCATCTGCACAGGTTTACCATTGAATTCAGTATAACATGCCTAAGAAATGTACAAAAACTTATGATCAATATAAGATCTTTTGGAAGCTGGAAAACGAACACACATAGTAAATGTCAACACGGGTCCACAGGCTTCAATGTTTGTGTCAATGGTTGCACACTTTTAAGAAACGTGATCATAAACTGTACTAAGAAACTAAATTCTATCAGTTTCTTATTCTTTTAAGAAACGACATTGTTTAAGAAACGTAACTTTACAATTCTTTGCACGATGATATCTGGATGAAGGAAACTTGGTGACATAAAGCAAGAGATAAGATGACACACACACAACAGGGGTATAAGAAGGCTTCCGTCTGGTGCCAAAAGCAGTTGCAGAAATCCTCCATCCCATTAGTTTTGATTCATGCCACTACTCCTGTCTTGACTCATGCAACAGATTGGAGACATAAAGCAAGAGATGAAGATGAAACACACAGAACACACAACAGGGGTATAAGAAGGCTTCCGTCTGGCGCCAAAAGCAGTTGCAGAAATCCTCCATCGCATTAGTTTTGATTCATGCCACTACTCCTGTCTTGACTCATGCAACAGATTGGAGACATAAAGCAAGAGATGAAGATGACACACACAGAACAGGGGTATAGGAAGGCTTCCATCTGGCACCAAAAGCAGTTGCAGAAATCCTCCATCCCATTATCTTTTATTCATGCCACTACTCCTGCCTTGACAACAGAAATCCACTCTTCATGTATTTGGGGACGAAATTTGTCTTTTCTTAAAACTAGCTCTTTTTTGGCTCTTTTTTTAACGTATCTATTTCAAGTATTTAAGGAATCGATCATGTTGATTTCTTAAGAGTTTCGGAAAGAATAATCTATTCTCCTATGTCTTGGCGATGCACAATGATTAGTTCTGGCTATTAGATCTTTCACTGAACGCCGGTCGTAGGCCGTTTCCATACCAAGGTTCTACACGGCACATGGAATCTCTCGATTAAAGAAGCACAATCTTCCATTGTATAGCGGATGTCGCACTCTAATCTTACAAAATGGAAATAGGGTCGTCATTATTCTCTGGCGACCACTCTTATGACGACACGTGGCGTCAGCCAATAATACAGAATGGAAGTAGGGTTTATTGATTCCGCGTGACCGGCGGCGCAAGTTCCTCTGTTTTTAGGGTTCGTGGAGCTCCTTTGCCGCAGATCCTTCATGCAGCTTCTTCATGTAGATTCTTCGCCGCAGATCCTTCATGCATTTTCTTCATACAATTTTTGATCATGTTGAGGTTTCTTAAGAGCTTCTTCAAGAATTTTTTCAATCTATTCTTTTGCAATGGCATCTCTGTAATTGCCGGCAGCAAGAATAGAAGATCTGCAACAAAAATCTCTGTAAATCCTTTTCTTTTTGCAAATCTCTCTCTTTTTTCCTTCTTCAAGTTGCACCAGTCGTAAATCTTTTCCATACCCATTTTCTACACGGCACATGGAATCCTCCATTCCCGATTTTGCAGACCCGCCCCGGTAACGCTTCCATTGTAAAGCGGATGGAGTCCCAACCTCCATTCCCCTATACAAAATATTCTTACAAACGCATATGGATTGTCTTCCTCCAATAAATGCCCTTAGACATTTTGGGTTTATGCACTTGCTCTGCATTCATTGGGATGGGAGGAATTTTTATTCACATCCTCCACGTAGGATATTTCTCTTCGCGTTTCCAATATTATTTGGTACTCTAGAACTTGAAAGATGTGTCTCGTAACAAATACATGTCCTGGTGTCACATGTGCGGGGCCACCTCAACAAACAAGGTGCTGCATACAGACAGTGCCCTTCGTTGTCTCGAGGTTTGTTTGCATGTTATTCGTTTGTTGCTTTGTTTTTGTTTTGTTGCTTTGTTGGTGGGGCAAGCATTATTTCAAAGCCTGAGTATAGAGAGTGAATTGCTTTCCTATCAAAAAAGAAAAATTTACAAATGGATGGTGCCTAGAAGCCAAGGGCAAGCCTTAGTAACTATTTCATCTGATCACTACTACACTTCTATACATGTTGTTTGTTCACAGGCATAAATTTACCATTTTTGCCCAGGTCTTTGCCTTTGCAAAGATTTGTTTGAGAGGTTTTTAAGGCAAAAGATCCAAAATGGAGCTACTGCATCTGTCCAAATTATTGATCACCAATCTACAATAGGCATAAGAAGGTGATTCTTAGCATGCTAGAAGAATTCATATGCTTAGAGTTCTTTAAGAATAAGAATTGGTTAGAATTGAATGAAATTGAATGGGTTTTTATATGCTTGGGTATTGAGGGTGATGTGACGACCATACAAGTATTCATATCATACAAGCATTATACTCGTATATGGTCGTCACACGGATGCAAAAGAGTAGTTGCACGAGACAGGGTTTGAACTCGAATAGTTGCGAGTTACGCACCTTTGCCAATTGCACTAACAATACTTGTTGAAAATACCCCCTCACATCTTTCTCATATGCAAGGCTATTCCCAAGAGGTTCTAGAGTATTCTCGAACCTGCATGTATGCGCAATGCTTGGCGTGATCTCATCCATTGGAGTGGCCCGATCCTGACCGTCGGTCTAGATATATAAGGAGGCACCTCCTTCTTGTCGAACCATTCTGGTTCAACGCCACTCTTAAGCCTTTCAGGCATTTGTCTCGTGTTCCTGCTTGCCTTCGGGCCATTGTACTCTTGATTCCTGTTCAACAAATTCTTTGCCGATCTTGGTGTATTTCTTCCATATTTCTTGCATATTTTCCACGTGTTTTCCTTGTTTTTGCGTAGGTCCACGACAATTTGAACTGACATCTCTTACCGGTTCTTGCCTGCTCTGATCCTAAGTATTTCGTTATCCATATTGGGTGGTTCTTGTCTCTATGAAGGAGGTTTCGTCCTTATTACAACAGGTCCAACAACTTGTTCAAGTATGCTAGCAGTTGCAGTTCGATAACAGGGAGCTCCAGGAAGGGGTAGCTTCTCATGAGTCAGCCTCTAGCTCCGGGAGGGCATCATCGGAACCTAAGATTAGTCTGCCAGAAAAATTTGATGGCGCTAGATCCAAGCTCCGAGGTTTTTTGAATCAGATTCTGCTAGTTATTCGACTCCACCCTCACAGATACCCTACAGATCGGGAACAGGTCGGACTAGTTGACTCTCTTCTTTCTGGGGCAGCCTTGAGCTGGTTCGCTCCACTACTGGAGAAAGGGGCTCCCGAGTTGCAAAATTTTGCTGCATTTACTGCTGAACTTGAGGCATATTTTGGAGACACTGATTGGCAACGCACAGCAGTAACCAAGCTTGGCAATCTTAGGCAAGGTTCTCGTCTGGCTTCAGTTTATGCTTCTAGGTTCCGACAGATTGCCATAGATACAGCCTGGGAAGATGCGGCTCTTCGGGACTGTTTTCAAAGAGGGCTCCGCAAGGATGTAACGGATATGTTGCTAACTACGGAGGATCCCAGAACCTTGGATGAAGCTATAAAATTTGCAGTTCGTTGTGGTAACCGTCTTTTTGAGCGCAGGCAAGAAAGACGAAATCAGCATGTTTCTCTACTTCCCCAAGCTCCAGCAATCACATCAGTTTTTGCGCCACCCACGTCCTCTGAATTAGTTGGCCCAGTGCTTATGCAAATTGATGGTGTGATTCGAAGGCCCTTTCTGCAGCTGGGAAGTAACGCCAAAGAGAGGCTAATCTCTGCCTCTATGTGGAGGGGTTGGGCATATCGCTTGTAGATGTCCTGTTAAGTGAACAAATCATTCGAGTCCCATTCGAGTAGTAGGAGTCTCTCGACGACTGCCTTCCTCCGACTCCTTCCACATGTGAGGAAGGTTTTATTCCCTCGGACAAGGTCAGTAAAGAATTTTTTATCTCTATTTCATTGGAGTCGGAGTTGGGAGAATAGAGGCGTTGGCACAACTTGTTTGTAGTGCGAATGCCTGCTTCATGGATAGTGGGTTTGCTATTAAGCACGCCATTCTTAGAAGGAGGGTCGAGCATCCTTGCTCTGTTAGTGTGATTGATGGGCGAGAGATCTCTTCAGCACAGCCACAGAATGTACTGCACCTCTTCGAATCTTGTTCAAGGAAGATTCTTGCAGCGTTTCATTTAATCTCATTGCTAGCCCACATGCGCTAGTAATCTTGGGTCTTCCTTGGCTCGAATTGCATAACCCACAGATTGACTGGCGCCCTACATCTTTCAGGTTTGCTGGTTCTAGCTCTAGTTCCAGTTCATCTGCAGTTCATGCCTCTACACCACCATCTGCATCAGTCCTGCAATATCGTGGGCCCCTGGTTCTATTCTTGTTGAGATCCCAGTTCTTATTTCTACTCCACGTCCTGATTCAGCTCTTATCTCTGCTTCGGTTCATGTCTCAGATCCTAACCATGTTCTAGATGATGTCCCAGCTCCAGTTCTTGTTTCAGTTCCTGCTCCTGTTCCAGTTGCTCCTGCTCCTGTTCCTGTTTCTGCTCCTGCTTCTGTAGATGCTTCTTCATGCCTTCAGCTACGTATCTTGAAGATCTCTCTTCACATTTGGTAGGCAAGATCCCAGTTCAGTATTTGCAATCCAAGTTCATCCTTCGACTAGCTCTGCTTCAAGAATGTCTGCTCCTATCCTTCCTGATAAATCAAGGATTTTGGCGATGTTTTTGATAAAGTCAAAGCCAATAAGCTTCCGGAGCATTGTCCATATGACTGCCCCATTGATCGTCAGCCAGGGACAACCCCACCATTTGGCCCTATCTATTGGCTTGTCGCCAATAGAATTGGAGAGTTTGGGACCTATTTCGAGGAGAATCTTGCGACTGGGTTTATCCGACATTCTCACTCATCCACAGGAAACTGCCATCTTCTTTGTGTCCAAGAAGGATGGTTCTTTGCGGTTGATTGTAGATTATCACAGCCTCAACAAGATCACCGTACGTAATAGATACTCTCTCCCTCTAATTCCAGAGTTACTTGAGCGGTTAAAAGATGCACGATACTTCACTAAAATCGATCTTCGAGGTGCCTATAATCTTATCCAGATCAAGGAAGGTGATGAGTGGAAGACAGCCTTTCGAATTCGGTATGGTCATTTCGAGTATACTGTCATGCCTTTCGGCCTTATCAATGCTCTAGCATAGCCACGGGAGTTTTTGGATCTCTTTATTATCATCTATTTCGATGATATTCTGGTTTATTCGAAGACTTTGGAGGAGCATGAAGAACGTGTCCAGAAGTTGTTGAAATATTTAGTACTTTAGCAACACTAAATCACTTCAAGAAATGATCAAGATAAAATGATCATACAAAGAACAAACAATCAATACACCAACAATGGTTATTGAATAAACGCTATATATTATTAAACCATTGAGAAATGATCGAGCATATCAAGGTTTTTCAAATGAATATGTTTCACACATAAGACTGCATTTCGGGCCGATCTAAACTCGAATCCTGGAGCTCTCTATCAACTAGTGCACAATGCTCCATTATATCTTCATGATCCGTCGGTGCAGGCTTGGATTTCAGAGCTCGGCAAGCAAGATTATCTGGCCTTTCTAATTTTGCATTTCTTTCACAATATCCCACATGCACAGTTTAATTTTCACAACCCCTTCGACCATTGAATTTGAATTTAAATAATAAGTTCAAACTTCACTTACCTTAATATCTCTTCTAACCATTGAACTCGAAACAATCCTAAAACAATTGTTCTGCTTCTGCATAGTTGATTTAGCCAACATGATCATGATAATCATGTTTGTTCTGCAACTTGTCTTCAATATACATATGTGATGATTCCCATATATTCTAACATTCCTCCATCACATATGTCAGCAGCTTGCTTCAAGTACCTGTTTGCAACTTCTACTGAATATTCAACCTGTTCTTGAACTATGTAAATTTTGCTTCTGTGAGGCCTTTAGTGAACACATCAGCTACTTGATTTACTGTATTGACATACACCATTTGTATAAGTTTCTTTGCTGCCAAATCCCTTATAAAATGCATACTAAGCTCAATATGCTTAGTTCTTTCATGGTCAACCGGATTTTTTTACTATTGCCATGCAACTTTGGCTATCTGTAAAGATGTTTGTAGGATCATTCTGTATGCATCCCAGGGCAAAAGTATGCTGGTGGGTATCAAAAGCAGGCGTCCAGACACATGCTGACATCACTCATATAGCACCCCATATGGCAGCTTGTTTAAGGTGTTACTGGTACTAGCACACGGTAATTAGGTAATCAATAGAAATATGTAACAACTCCAATTAATAACAAGTGGAATACTATGATAGAATAGTACGTCCAGGGTGCTGATCTAAGTGCTGGGGCCGCGTTTTTTTTATACCCACTAGCATACTTTTGCCCCCCAGTTCATCCAATAATCTTCTTAGCCAAACTATTTCCTTTGCCACTAGGGAAGATGCAGCATACTCTGCTTCTGCAGAAGACATGGCCACTGCACTCTGCTTTTTGCTTCTCCATGTGATTGGACCTCCAGCTAGGAAAACAACATATCTTGAGGTTGATCTCCTCATACTCATATCTCCTGCCCAGTCAGCATCACTATATGTTTCAAGCTTTAAATTCTGTGAGTCATAAGTTATTCCATTGTCTCTACTTCCTTTCAAATACCTTAATATCCTCTTGCCTGCCAACCAATGGGCTTTACTTGGATTATGACATCTTCTACTAAGGATATTTACAGCATAGGTTATATCAGGTCGTGTATTGTTAGATAAATACAATAGACAACCAATTAATGCCCTATATGGCACGCCTTCCATTTCAGTGATCTCCTCTTTGCTCATAGCAACATCTGCAGTTAATTTGTGCCCTAGAACAATTGGAGTTTTAACTGGGTTTGCCTCAGCCATATTAAACCTTTTTAGCATATTGTCAATATGCTTGCTTTGCTTAAGATGTAACATGTTTTTCTGCCTGTCTCTTGTTACTTCTATTCCCAAAAATTGATGTAGTTCACCAAGGTCTGTCATATGAAACATGTTTTTGAGAGTTTGTTTACAATGAGCCAGTATCTTTCCACAATTTGCTGCCATTATGCAATCATCTACATAAAGAGCAATAATGCAAAATTTTTCTCCAGCTGAATATCTATAAAGATTTCCATCATTTTTGAGTTTTTCAAAACCCTGATCTCTAAGGAAATTATCCATGCATAGGTACCATTTCCTGGGAGCTTGTTTCAAGCCATAAACAGCTTTGTTCAACTTCCAAACCTTGTTTTCATCCACTTCATATCCTGGTGGTTGCCTCATGTAAACATCTTCATCCAATTTTGCATTCAAGAAGGCTGTTTTAACATCCATGTGGTGTAATTCTAGATTCAAAGCTGTTCCCATTGCTAGTAGCACTCTAATGCTTGTAAGTTTTACAATTGGTGAGTAATTCTCATCATAATCTTTCCCTTTTCTTTGAGTATACCCTTGAGCCACAAGTCTAGCCTTAAATTTTTTACTCCCATCAGCATTATTTTTTCTTTTAAAAATCCATTTGCTCCCAATAGCATTTCTGTCAGCTGGTTTGGTAACAAGGTCATATGTTTCTGTTGTTTTGAAGGATTCTAATTCCTCCTCCATTGCTTTTACCCATCTCTCCTTATCTCCAGAGTCTCATATGTCTTAGGAATTATTACATCCTCCAAGTTGGCCATAATCTGCTCGTATTCATGCTCAGTGTCTAGCAATTCTAATTTTTCAAGCCTTTTGCTTTTTCCAGTTGCTGACCTTCCATATTCATTGTTATTTATTTGTGCATCTTCCAGAAGCCTTTCTACCTGTGTCTTTCTCTTTTTGACAAACGTATCCTCAACTACTTCTTTATTCTCTTGCTCTTCCATGTGTGTTTGATCATTATTTTCTTCTGCAATTTCACTTTCTGACTCAGAATCATAATGTATTGTCTCCTTTGTTTGACCTTCCATGTCTGCCTTACATTCCTTTGATGTGACCCCTTTTTCAATCTTGATTTCTCCTGACTTGACATTATGTCTATCTTTGTACAGAATTTCTTCATAGAAAATTACATCCCTGCTTATAATTATGGACTTATCCTTTGGAATAAACAGCCTATAACCCTTTGATTCATCATCATATCCAACCAGAAAACCCATTTGGCCTTTGTCATCCAATTTTCGCCTTAGTTCAGAAGGCACATGTGCTACTGCTAGGCAACCATAGGTTCTGAGCATGTTGAAATCTATTTTTCCTTTTGAGCCTGACCAAATTAAATCTGGCACATTTTCTTTTAGACTAGCTGATGGCAACTTGTTTTGTATAGTAATGGCAGTTTTTAATGCCTCCCCCCATAGATAGTTTGGCAACCCAGAATGTTTGATCATAGATCTTATGGCATCAAGAACAGTCCTATTTTTCCGTTCTGCAACTCCATTTTGTTGAGGGCTATACCTGCATGTCAATTGTCTTTTGATTCCATTTGCTATGCAGAAGAGTTTGAATTTTGTAGAGAGAAATTCCCCTCCCCTATCTGATCTTACACATTTAATTTTCTTTCCAGTTTCCCTTTCAACTTCTTTCACATACTGTTTAAATGCAATAAATGCTTGTGATTTCTTCTCAAGACAATATGTTTTACACTTTCTGCTGTAATCATCTATAAAAGAGATAAAATATCTCTTATTTGTTCTTCCTCTCACATTTAGAGGCCCACAAATATCAGTGTGTACAAGATCAAGAATTTCATTTGCTCTTTTGCCAGATTTTGGAAAAGGCAGTCTATTAATCTTCCCGAGCAAACACCCTTCACAAAAGAACTTTTGATTTCCTGCTTGCTCACAGTCCAGCCATCTTTTTTTGCTCAAATACTTAATGTTATTGCAATGAGTATGTGTCAGCCTATTATGCCAAATTGTCATTTCTGAGACATGCATTACTTTCTCACTGTTATTTTGTGTGCTATTTAATTGAAACAAGTTTCCAACACGTTTGGCATAAAATTTTAATTCATTTCCAAAGAAAATAGTACATGCTTTGGTGTCAAAAGTGACCATGTATCCCAAATCAACAAGTTGACTAACAGAAATAAGATTCTTTATGAGAGTTGGTACACACAAAATATTTTCAATATCTACTATTTTTCCTTGAAGATCTATCAGCTGCAACAGTCCCCTTCCTTCTATGCTTTGTTCTCCATTTCCCACTTGAATATTTTTGGGATAAGATCCTTCAAGATTCTTGAGTAGATCAGAGTTTTGAACTACTGATCTCTCAGCTCCACTATCAACTACAAGCACACCAGATTTAATATTAGCTTCTTTTCTACAAGAGATAGACAAAGCACATTTTACCTCTTCTTCATCTTCAGTTTCACCCTTTTCCTTCTTTTCTATCTCTGTTGTCACAAAGGTTCCAACTGCCTTTGGATTTCTAGCTCCCCTTCTATTTGAACTACCTCTCCCTCTCCCATAATCTTTAGGAGTTGGGCATTTTGCAGCTGAGTGCCCGTTTCCTCCACAACTGAAACAATGGAACTCCTTGTTTAATTTAGGGCATGCATTTTTGTAATGACCAGGCCCATGACAGTAAAAGCATGTTTCTTTATTCTTTTTTCCAGCAAAAAGAATTTCTGGAGACTCATCATCATCACCCTTTAGCATTTTCTTTTGTTCTGCCTCAATCCTTATAATATTTTCTGCCTCCTCCCTAGTTTTTGCCATGTTTCTAATGAACATTGCAAGCTGCTCATTTTCACTAACAGACCTTGCAATAGCCAAGACTTGATATCTTTCAGTTAGATTGACTCCTGCACCACTTAGGTCTGCTACTATATTATCAAAGTTATTAAAGAACTCTGAAACATCATTTTCCTCTCTCAATTTTAGCTTTGTTAACTCATTCTCTAACAAATCAATTTGGGAAGAGCTTTTCTCTTCATAATGTTTAAGCAAGAACATCCACATCTCTCTGGCACTTTTATTTCTGAGTTTTAATCTTATAGTGGCACTAACCTTGCAGGTAATAATGCCTTGAGCCTCCTTTTGCCTTGCATAGAAAGATCTTCCTCCACCACTGCTCACTGTTCCAGAGGTTGCTCCAGAACTTGTGCCTCCAGATCCTACAGCTACAGCATAACTTTGAGTGTTTGAGGAACCACCATTTACTGACCTTGTTGGTGTGACATTGTCTGCACCAGATTGAGCACTTCCTGCTCCTAATGGATCAACTAGATCCCATAACTCTTCTACTTCCAAATACATGAAAAGATGCAGGGGGAATTTGGAAGTGAGAACCAAGATGCATGTTCATGGTCCTGGTTTGCCTCACTGTGAAAGTAGATTGCTGAGAATGAGCAGTTGAAATATAACCCCTGTTGCCCAAATGGGAGCTGTCCTTATAATGCACTTAAGCTCCTCCACTTGTTGTACAGAACAAAGCCTCCATTGTAGCACCTTGCCATCAGGACCAACATCTTCTGTTGTTTTCACTGTTGCCTTGTCTAGAAATCTGCAAATGCATACAACATATAAGACACTTCAAAGATCTTATGCTCATGCAAAAGTTTAAATTCGAAACATACCCTGCCAAGTGCATCTAAATGTCAAGAGAAGCATTGAACATACAGAAACATTCTGCACATATAAGAATGTCTGAACTCTTCGCATTGAGAATATCTCAGAACAGAGCAATGTCAGCACCATTGATGGCCCATCTAACCACCATGGGCATGGTTTCCTCAATCTGCTAACGTGCAACTATTTTAACCAAACTTGCACGTGCAACATATCCGTGAAGATAAACAGAGCTGTCTAATTGTTTCTTGCATAAAGTTCTTATGAGGTAAGGATTTTTTTCCTTGAAGAGCGAGTCTTATGAGGTAAGGATACCAACCTGATCATTGATTTGCCATTATGAAAAATAGATAGTCAATGTTCTGGCCTTGAAGCTTCGGAGACTATAGACTGCCAGCATGCCACATTAGATTCTCTTGCTCCTTCAAACCACAGATGCATAATCTTGTTGCTTGTGGTCCAAATACTTGCCATAATTTTTTCCTTGTATTTTTCTGTAAAAAATCCTTCCAAGGAATTAATTCAGCATTTGAACTGTCCAATTGGCTTGTTCATGACCTAGACTTGAATCAGATCTTTGCATTATAGAAATGGAAATGGACCTGAGCTCACATGTCGATGCCTGCAAATCGAAATGGTGGATGGAGCTTTATGCATGGAACGGACGTCCAATAGTTGAAGCTGGCCAACCAAAGGGATCTGACATTAGGGTGGATTTGGGGTCTCAAAATAGCCTCTTATCAGCCATTCCACGTCATATTTCCGCTCCTTTTTCGCCATGCCACCTAGGATACCAAACTCTCATAATTACATATTTACTTGGAATATTCTCCGGAATAAGGGGGATCGCACATTCATGGCACAATATGTATTTAATTCTGTTGGTTGTCAGACAGACTGATGCAACACGTGGCGCTTCTAAAAAGCCACTTGCATTATAGCATACCGGCAACACATGACAGTGTCTCTTGGTTTGTCAGATACCAAGCGTGCACGTCACCGATTCTTGTCTTGCGCTATTTTCATTTAGAGGCCATGTCCATACAAGCTTCCCGCCTTCTACATTTCAAAATTTGAATGTGTAGGTTGATGCTTTGTATCAGACTTTCATTTCGAGGCGCTGCGACTGCGCCTTAAACATTCGCAAACCGGGATCTTTACTTCATCCCAATACAGGCTTTCCGCCCCCTACAATTCGAAATTTGAATTTGCTTAATGTATAAAAGCATGGATTGTAGGAGAATGGACTTTTTGATTTCTATATGCACGTTGCAAATTTCAAAAACAAGGCTAGTACGGACGTTCGACTCACACGAAGCGAACTGGGCTGGGGCATACAAATTGTACACCTTAATTTCGCGCCATGCGATCCAGGTAGTATGAAAGCTCCAAATGATGTGTGGATAAGGATCCAACTGACTCACAAATATGCTCTAGTCTTCAATCGCAAAAAACGAGGTCTAAAAAATAAGAACTTAGACCTCGACGTGTTGCATCTTGCAGGCTCAAAAAGTGTCGGGATCTGGGCGGATGGCAGTTTATATCCATTGGATCCGTTGAGTGGCAAGAAACCGTCATTTCGGGACGTTTCAAGTTTAGTCCGATTTTGTGATGATGGTAACTCTGGTCTCCTGCAATATTGTGAAAGATTGAGAGAGGATGAAGGCATTCGGAATCGAATACAGTTCCTTGGGATGAGCTGCTTCCGACTGTCACAAGAGAGTTATAACTTAAACCAACAGCTCTTTTTTCTCTCGCTTCATTACTCCACTGTAATGAAGGAAAGGAATGACGGCTTTGGGAGGGAAACCTCTTTGAGATACGAAGTGGACAAGTTCAAATTGGTGATAGGGCAGCTGCAAGAAAAGATCCAAGAGCTTGAAAGAGCAAACTTTTGGCTTCAATGTAGGTTAAAGAATTTGAAGAAAATACCCCTTGGCTTGCGAGAAAGGAAGAAGTACTTTCGACGGATAGGCATTCAGACGTAGGGTCACGACCACAAGGTCCGTTTACAACACTAGCAAAGGCCAATCAAGATCTGAAAAAACTAGAAGCAATCTTGGTTACGTAGTGAAGAACCTAGCGACAAACAGGGAGATAGTGGACATGATTTGTCAGCCCTACAACTCTTCTCTCAAGAAGATGGTATTGGAAATGATACTAGGAGAGATCTACAAGAAGCTAGAAGCGACAGATGTACAGACTGTTTGTGACGATGTAGGCATCAATAGGCTTGATTACCGTTCTCTATTCAAGCCATTCCACGAAGCGTTGAAAAGAATGGGCACAAAAAAAGTATTCGCTCCACGTCCACAAATTGTTGAGAATACAAGGGTTACTAGGACAAAGATGGTGTATGTCATATTAGGAGAGATGCACCACGTTGAATGTGCTGGTCCTGCCATAGCCATAAAAGATAAGAATGGCAAGGATTGTTGTGATATAGTTGGAATGAATGAATGCAATAATCTTTGGGTTGGCCTGGTTAGTCTCTTACAATTCCTTGTCAAATATTATGACTTAACAGTTGCAGAAACTAATAGTGAGATTGAAGTTTGCATAAAATTGGATGAAATGGAACTGACCAAGTTTGAGAAGTATGAGAGGGTATCCGTTGTCATCATGAATAGAGCAATTGAGAATGTAATTGCACATGCTAAATCAAAGAGCAACAAGAATAATAAAAAAGATGTAGAGGTGACGGACGAGGAGAAGAAGCGTGCCGAAAAATGGTTCTCATGTCAATCTGAAGATGACACTTGGTGGTTAGGTCTCTTTAAAGTTCAGAAAGAAACCCACGAGGTATTGAAATGGGTGTTCAATCAAACTGACATCCTGAGTCTAATATCTAGATTCGAGGGAGGGGCAAAATTGCAAGTAGATCACTATGGAACTTACAAAGTAATTTTTCACTTGGCGTCTGATTTAAAAACTGAGAAAGCAATGTACAACATAAGTGGAGGAGGACAAGGAACATGCAAAAGCTGTCTGTACTGCAATCATGCAAGGAAGTCAAGTACTGGGAAGATTGTTTCAACCTTGTCCCTTAACCAAGCAAATGCTCCTAATAGAGGAGAAAAAGATCCCAAGTTCCATGGCATTTTCCCCATTCCATTAGAGAGCGTTCATATCTGCACTTTGCACGGCTTTGTGAGAATCATCGACAAGATGATATTTTTGAGCTACAGATTCGTGTGGAACATTTCAGACAAGAAGAGAAGAGAGGAAGGAATTCGTAGAGTTGAACATGTTCTATCAGAAGCAGGTTTGCATGGTGTCAATGTAACATTAGAGCTCGATGAGAAATGGGCAGGAAGAACAAGTGTGCCTCGTAAGGTGTCAATTGGAGGGGTGAAAGCTCGACGCTTCATAAAGAATCATAGAGAGGCTCTGAACAGAAACCAGATGGGAGAAAAGGTCTACGAATATGGAAAATTGCTGGTTGATGCGGAGCAGGACCGTACAGATGGCGTTCGTTTGGCATTGAAGAAAAAAAGCATGGGATGCATTGTCTGAATTGTTCTTATACATTCAGAGAATGGACCTCATAAGAGAAGATGCAGAAATGTTTGTGCAAGTGAATAACAAATTTATTAGGGTTACATAGACGCATGGGAAGAGAGTGTTCAAAGTCACGCACTACTTGCACATCTTTTGGGCTCATGCACCTTGGTTTTTTAGGAAGTATGGAAGCCTAGTAGTGTGGAGTGCACAAGGCATGGAGAAGTCGCATAAACAAGCTAAAATAGCCTTTCATCGTAACACTCAAAGAGGGGGTGGAAATGTGGGAACCAACCCTCTAAGACAGATGACAGAGTGGTTTTATAGAAGGGCGATGGCTAAATACGACAAGAAGGTCGCTTTAAGGAGCAACCCAGAAGTTGTAAACACCATTGGCATAATGCTGAAGAGAAAACGGAAACTTGCTTGGCAATATTCTAGGGCCCTACTAGCATCGCAACAGTGGAGATCTGAGAGACAAAGAATCGGTAAAGTATACTTATAATGTGTAGTATGTTCACACGACGCGGAGTACTTGCCTCCAGCCTCGTTTGCACAACTGTAGCTTTGCGTCGTGTGATCTTATTTGGATCACACGGCGCGAACAGTGAAGTTCGCTATTGCTTGCATTTATGTGGCTTCGCGTCGTGTGATGCTTTACAAGATAATAATAAAAAAAGGTTACTTTTGATTAAAGTTGTGAAAATTGTTACATTGAAAAACAAAATACGACGACTCATTGTTGCTCCAGTGTGAGCTCTTCTTCATTATCTTCATCATCATCATCAGCTTCGTCTTCGTCTTCGTCTTCTTCTTCATCTCTTCTTCTCAAGCCAGCAATCACCCTATCCAAACGTTCCTCCAATCTGTCCACCATCTCTTTGTACATGTCTCGCTCCTGTCCCACTACCACAACGTTTCTTCTGCCTGAATTAGCAACCTCGTTGCTGTCATAACCACCTCAGTGCAGTTGTTGGGGCATAACCTTCCCCTCCTGTCCAGCCTTCTGTTCAACCACCTGATATGCCTCTCCTGGCTACGAAGCATGAGAAGGTTAAATTCATTTTCTTCTTCTTTCTGCTGAATTGTAACGGCATTCCTCTTTAGAAGATCGTCTTGCTCCTTCAACCTCTTCATTAGAACACCCAACACTATGTGAGAAGGGAGTTCTATCCTCGGGCGTTTTCCCTTATCAGCGGTAGAGGATGTGGAGGCCGTAGATGACAAATGGGAGGGCCATTAAGATTATAGAAGTGAAGGGAGCGAAGACTCTAACTGGCGGAAGGAGCACAACAAGGACCTCAATTTATACATATTAGCGCTTGAATATATTAAATACAGTCGGCTGCTGTCGCACGTGGCGAGCGGATTCTGTTGGCTGTCCGCAAGAACTAATGGTACTGTCTGCTGGAACACATTAACTATTCTAAGTACACTGTATCACACCACGCGAGATCTGCTATAGAAGGCGGCCTTGTCCTCTACCGCAACCAGCTTGGGGACGTCTTCATCATTCTTTTCTTTCAGAAGGCGGATCTGTTCCTCAGCTTCATCACGGATGTTCTTAATTTCCTTCACCAGAACTTGAGACAAGATCTCGGCAGGGATGGAACTGGAGCTGGAGGCCATTTAAAGAGATGAGAACGAAGGGGAGATGGCTGAGGGCGGATGTGGTAGAACAGGAGATGGCGGATAGGAGAAGACAATGGCGTCCGGCGTTTTATATAGAAACTACAGATACGTTGGAATCTACGGTTGCGAGTACCGATAAAGTCTGTGTAATAATTCTACGAGGCGAAATTATAGCATGCAATTAGGCAACGGTAGTCTATGTTCACATCATGGGATCCGTCAGATCCTAGCCGTACGGTAGCAAGCCCATCTAATCAATCCTTTGGTCGTACAAAAGACGGTGTTATTGTGGCAGCGCATGCCACGTCCTTGGCATGACGTTGTCATCCGCATGCCACGTATGTAAGTAGACGTTGTCATCCACATGCCACGTGCTTTGAGTGCTGGCGCTTGCCAAACCTAGATATGACTAATTCGCATTTACTTGCAAGATATCACATAATCTAGCTAGATGTTTGTGTTACAGATAGTTTTCTATTAATAAATCAGGAATTTGTACATACAACGAGGTGTACATTATGGAGATCATACGACGCGAAATCCATTGATTGCGACCTAATTGCAAGCATGGCATTTTGCGTCGTGTGATCTTTTAATAAAACAAAACATACATTTGAACAAGAGAATAAATATATCATCGAAAACAATAATATATATATCATCAAAAACTTTTCATTGAAGCAAAAAATACATAGATAGAATGGCTAGAGATCTTCATGATCCTCTAGCTGATCTTCATGATCCTCTAGCTGAAACCTCAACCTGTGAACGCACGCACAGCAGAAGCTCCAGAAGAACATGGTATCTAGCCCAATTCATTCATGGCAGATTTGATGCATTAACAGTTCCAAGCATTGCTAGGATGTGAAGCTGCAAGAAAAATACTCACTGAATGAAGCATCCTCTAACTTTAGTTTTAGTACATATGGTAAGCAGGCAGATCAAAAGTTAGCATCTAAAAAATAGTATGGTATTTTTTTGCCAGCCCATTGACACAAATAGGCTGCAAACCATAGCCAATACCGGAAGGAGCTGTTTCCCTCAAATCTGATGGCAGAATACTCCTGTACATGCCAAAACAAAGAAACCCCAATTTTGTGCGAAAAAATGCTAGAGCACCGACACTAACCTCATATCCGCCTGCAAATCTTTCGCATCTTCACAAACACTGAAAAAATGTACTTAAGTATCAAACTACAAAGGGCAGGACTTCGCTTCTTGGTGCCTCTAATAACCAGGGAATGGTTGAGATCATGGCTTTGCTCAAGGAGGAAGTGGTCTGAGATCGTGGGCTTTGCTCATGAAGGGATTGCTTGCAGAGCAAGAAAGAACGGGGAAGATTCAAATCCCAGCGAGCTTTTGGATTGCAGTATTTTTGTTGGACGGACAGGGAAATTTCCGCCTATTACATGTCTAGTCTTTGTTTTTTCTTTTCTTAAAATTTGAAAAAACATAGAAAAGCACTAGTTATGGTGCCCGGCGTTGCCGGGCTTTACTACAATTTGACAGGGTTGTTGTTTGGTTGTTGGCTAAACTAAAAAATGTGGCAATTTTTGTATTTGACTTGATGCTAAAAAAGAAGGAGGTGTGTGAACGTGTGTGTGGGTGTGAGAGATATTATTGTATGTTTTGCATTGATTTGTTGCATAATATAAATGCTATTGAAGATGGCTTTATCTACATGGTGAAATGCATCATGATAAGGGATAAGTACTATTGTACTGAAGGCAACGTATTGGGTTTTCGTAATAGAGCAATTAATGGGATTGTATTCATATTTTAGTGGTCGTTAGGTGTAGGGTGCATCGTCTGGATTGCAATAGGCGTTTGGCAAAAGGTTTCAAATAGGAATAGGATCTAAAGGATATGTCCAAAGTGGCATATAGATGCTTTACCAAGATTTTAAAGCCCCATATTGGTATTTGTAAAGCGTGTCGTCAGGCCTTAGTAGCATTTTGAAGGGGTGTCGTCGGGCCTTTAGTAGCATTTTGAAGGGGTGGTTGTGATCGTTGCTTTGTTCAGGTTGTAAGTTTTACGAAGATGATTTTATGGCTGTCTAGCTCATCTTTAGGATGTGTTGTAATGTTAAGCCAACAAACATTTTTGAAAGTAGAACTATCTCCACAGTGCCATGATCGCTTTGATGCTCTAGTCAACAATTTTGATTAATTGAAAAAGTAGACCATCTAAACTATTGGGGAGTTGGAAATCCCTAAACGCATAAAGAATATGCCATTTGCAGTAAAATGGATTTCAAGAAATGACTTGATAATTGTGTTGCATCATTGAAATCAAAATCAGATGGTATAATTATGGACATGTTGTAAGAGTTTCAAGTATTTGTAGTTCCTAACCAAAACGGATGCAAAATGCACTCTTTTACCTATGCCACTATTGCTTTATTTGAATTAAGCCCCTAAAAGATATTTGAATCCTGTATAATTCTTTCATAAGGGATTTAAACTACTAAATCAAATTAAATTAAATTACATCTTGAATAATCTGCTTCATATGTGATTTATAATGAAGATAAGATTTTGCAGATGAAGTAGGCCGAAGTTCCAAATGTCTCGATGACCAATAAGTTTTTTCTCCAGAAGACCCATGCACATGCTTCTGCGAGCCTACAACAACAACAGCAAAAGTTATGACATTTATCTGCCAAAATGAGAAGAGTAAAACATCTACGGAAGCATAACAAATGGTTCAGATGGGAAAAATGATGTCAAATGTTTACCTGGCTACATAATCTATCATTGGCCATAATTATGCCTATTGCCTGCCTTTTATGGATCTCTTTTACATAATCCAAATGCTTCTCTCATTCAGCCATCCTTGAGTCCAACTGAGAAGATCATCCTCTTTGATCTCTTTATTTCATCATCTTTCAAGCTAATTCTGCAGTGCACCAACACATAATTAAAAGTTTCAAATCTACATAGTATTGGCCAAATGAAAATCAACATACTCTGATTTTATAGACTGGCCTGCTTTGTAACTTCCATTAAGTGTATTTGGAATGAAGGAACTTGATCATAATTTTAAAAGCTATTGAAAACCTCAGATTTTCAATAAAGCTTCCATGTGGTGTTAAGCATTCATAAAAATATGCAGCGCATGGGCCATATATTGCATGCCCAATATACGCTGGTGGATCCCCATCATGCCGGCTGCGTTGTTCCATTTCTTCGAAGGATCCTAATGTAGAACCATTCTCCATGCTAGGAAAATCCAGCAATTAATGTACCCCATGAGATCATAGCTCTGCCTGGCAAAGATGCCATTCTTATAAAAAATTAGCAGTCACAGAAACAGCTATAAATTTCAAACATCTATCTGATCTGGATAAGTTTAGGTCTACACCTCTAATTTCTCATGATAAGTACATGTAAATTTAAAACAAATACCTTTTCCACTACTTCTGCAGTTATACATTTGTAAGGGGTTCCAGCTTTATACTATAAGAAACAATATAATCTAATGCACAAAACAGTGCGGAAGCATGCAAAGCTCATGACTTTTGATGCATTTGCAACCTTACCTTGTTTGTCATTCCAAGACCTCAGACTCTAGATCAATTTGCATGCACCAATAATAGGCCTCAATTTGCATGCAGCAATCATAGGCCTCAATCGCAAGAGATATGTTACCAGCATCTCTATGTAAAATACATGCACAATAAGACAACTTCAGTGAGAAATAATTATATGCTAGTAATATATCTGACTCTTAACAGCTTGCTTCCATCATACTATGCTTCACGCTAGATTTTGAAATAGAAGAAACCTGTATAACGAAGAAGAGAATTAGAGAATGGACCAAAATTGGCAAAAATCAATCATATACACATGCAGCAGGACCAAGAAAACTCTAGGGAAAGGAAAAAACTGAGGCTTCTCATACTTAGTGTGTTGCTTCTTTTAGTAGAAACAAACATTGTAATAAGTCATTCACATTGGCATAAGATCATACCAGCATGTCATAATTTCATGCGTACATATCCCATTGAATTGGGCGCTCAAGCCTCTAGTCCAATATCTTTCAGTGGCATGTATGTCTTAACAAAATAGAATAGAAGGATTGTCAAATTATATTTTTTACCACAAAACTTCCACGAAGGACATGCAAATTACAAAAGAAAACAAAATCATTTTTTGGGCGGCGTGAGCACCATGGCGGATTAAAAACTCAAAAACCGTTGCCATGATGACCACAGATTCAAAAAGCTATGTATAAAAAGCAAATAGCTTTGGCCAACAAACGAGATCAGTAACCTCTTCCGGATTGCTACTCATTCCTCCATCCCTTAGGAAAAAGATAGAATGTAAAAAACCACTAGACCATAAGAGCTGCCAATCTAAAGTCCCAAAACCCCCATAATTGTAACACGGTGGCCAGGTGAACATCAAAGATCCAATAAGCCCAAGCGCCCCGGTCTTTTTACACCAAATATACATCTAAAAAAGCTTTAAAACTTGTCATGACTTTTGTAAATTCCAAATGAGCTAACATCATCTTTTCTTGCTCAAGCTCCACGGATAATAAATAGCTTTGGCCAAGGAGATCCGGATTGCTACATTCCATGCCTTAGGAAAAAAAAAGCAGAATGTAAAATACAATAAAGGCCAATCTAAAGTAATAATTGTAACACCTCAAACATCAAAGATCGGGCTTTTTACAAAATATACACTAAAACTTTAAAAACTTGTCAACTTTTGTAGAGTCCAAATGAGCTAATCTCTTCAAAAATACAAATAGCTATGAAACCGGGTTGTGCCGCACTTCTAAAATAGGCGAGAAGGCAAATCAAGAAGCCACCACCTCAATTATCAAATCGGAAGGGGAATAGACAATAAAATCAAAGATTTACATCGCAAAAACAAATTTAAATTCATTATCCGTAGGCCACCTTGCTCCTTATACATAAGGGAAGATGCAACCAGATCAGGTAAAACCAACAGAAGCAACGAATTACAAAAAAGATGGTGCGCCATACTAATGCAAAATCCTCTGTTGGCGTGTTAGGCCAGATTCGGACCTGCATGATGGCCAGATTCGGACCTGCATTAACGCATCTCTGATCATGAAAACAAACTTTAGCCCGGATTCTTACTTCACAACATACCCATAAGGGCATGATTCGTTTTTCAAATGTCCTCCATGCCGTGTTTTTCGATTCGACACCTTGCAATTTGCAAGCGTGGAGCAAGGCGAGCCCAAGAAACCCCAAAACCCAATACAGAAGAAACTGGTCTCGATTTTTGGAAGTGTGGAAATATTTCCCGGCAACCAAAATCCACAAAATCTTAGGAAATCAAATTAAAAAAAATTCCAGAAACTTTTTCTACCAAGCCGGATAATCCCAAATTAACAAAGTAGATATGTGTCAATACGAGGGCCCTTCTCAGGGCGGAAATATTAGAAACCTATTTTCCTCAAACAAAAAATCACACTGACTTATATATGTTGTGATAGTGAAAAGTACCTTTATTTTGCTGCCATTCATTTTATGTCTTTATTGTTGCCATATGCCACATATATATTTACTTGGAAGTCTTCTTTATTCGAAGGGATGATGCCATCGTGGTATGACATTAAAAGTACTAACCAACAATTACTCATCTACTTATAAAAATCGAGCGAAATATTGGCTCCCGAAAGGGGGTTGGATTCCAAAAGACGGCGAGCCGAATACGCCGTGCATAATAATCATAATTATGATATGAGAATCATTTTTATTGCAATAATGTTGTTTGGCACAGATGGGCAGTTCGTTCGGTTTTTAACTTCCTTGTGCGAGTTCGAATTCACCTTTTAACATTTTTTTTACTTTTGAGGGGTATTCGACTCACACAATATTTTTTGGGCGTATTTGACACACATAATTTACATGCGAATCTACGAGTCGAATACCCCATTTTTTGTATTCGACTTGCAAAATAGAAGCGAATCTACGAGTCTAATACCCCATTGGAATCCACCCTATAATCGCGAGCCAATAAATGCACCGTATAAAAACACCATTATTTTGTTGCCCTTCATTCTATATCTTTATTGTTGCAACATGCCACATACATAAGTCCATATTAATCTCGACATGTCTCACACCTTTATGGTTCAATGCACTTGGACTTAAAATTGGCTTCCCCAATTTAATGTTAACGTGTAATAATTAAACATTGTAATACCACAAGTTCTTCATTTCTAAGCAACAACCAAGTTGTTTGATGATATTACATTTACGGGCAATAATCAATTGTGGTGGCCTTAGCGGACATCTATATATGCACTTAAAAGTCCTCCAAACATGGCTACGCAAACTTGACGTGTAGGGAGTCTAATTGAACAGTATACCTTGGGATTTACATGTTTCATATGTTTCATGTTTTATGTTTTTTTACGCATGCTATGGGAATCCAATATGAATGGTTATGCCCACATCTCTAAACTTGTAGTTTATCTCCGTGAATCTAGACATGATTAACTCTATACAGTCCCTTGCCCTGCCATTGCCCTTCATAGGGATATTAGGCAAAAAATGATGAATAAAAAACTAATGGAACGTCCCTAAGGCTGGGTTCACATGCACCTTCACGACCCTCACCATCACGTAAAAAGGCTCAACATTTTATCATCGCCAATTTGCACTGGGCAAAACAGGCCCCCTCTCCGACGATAGTTGCATGTGAACCGGCCCTAAACAACACTGAGCAATGACACCAAAGCTAATGCTGGGCATCACTTTTATTAGTAAAAAAAAAAATGCAAGCAAACGCCTGAGGTGCGTTAGGCACATAGGTGCTATCTAAGAAGAATGGGAATTGGTCGCGCAGGCTTGAACCCTTGACCATTGGGGACGCGTGGGCCTGTTATCGACCAATCCTGCACAGTTCTCGCAATTGGGTTGGATCGGAATGCAGTGACCATCTATCTGTCGCACGCAGGTCGCCTTTGATCCTCTATTTGCTCTTAAGCTTTTTACGTTAGCTTTGCGACCATATGTCTAGTTCAGACCCCAACTTGCTCTTAGTTAGTTTCACAATATGGTTCCTCAGTTCTTTTCCCTTACATTTGTCTTTTTTCTTTTTGTTAGCAGTTGAAAGTAGCAGATTATGGCACCCTTAGTGGCAACTGGTAAGAACTTAAGAACCTTTCGTTTGGTTTTCTTGACTTTGCATCACTAGAAATATTTCCGTTAATCTTTTGCATTGTGGGATGCAGAATTTGATACTTTTTCTTGATAAGACAAGAGTGTTTTTATACAATGTTTGCCCTGTGTTGCCTTTCTATTTAAACTTAGTCACCAGGGATCATATACATATACTTTACTAGCAGCTCAATTGCTTATAAAATCTGTTTTTCGTGCACAGGCAGCAAGAAGGTGTTAGATGGGAACATGTTAATAGCACAGGCTTTGTCAAAGATTGGGGTTGAAGTGATGTTTGGCGTGGTTGGTATACCAGTCACCTCTGTTGCTACATATGCTATGAAACAAGGCATTCGTTTTGTTGCATTTCGAAATGAGCAATCTGCTGGTTATGCTGCTGGTGCATTTGGTTACTTGACAGGAAAGCCAGGCGTACTATTAACAGTTTCAGGGCCAGGCTGTGTCCATGGTCTTGCTGGTCTTAGTAATGCCATGATCAACACATGGCCTCTTGTAATGATATCTGGATCATGTACACAGGCTGATGTTGGTAAGGGTGACTTTCAGGAGTTAGATCAACTTGAAGCAGTAAAACCATTCTCCAAATGCTCAATCAAAGCTATGACAATATCTCAGATTCCAGGTGCTGTTGCAAAAGCATTTAGTGCTTCTGTTCATGGTCGACCAGGTGGGTGTTATATTGACTTTCCAGCTGATGTGCTTCACGAGACTATATCCATAGAAGAAGCACAGGAGCTTTTAAAATCCATAGAGCCATGTATACCAACCTGGACTAAAAATGTTGCTGATCAACAAATCCAAAGTTCAGAGATTGATAATGTTATTGAATTGCTTAAAGGAGCTAAAAAACCTTTAATTGTTTTTGGAAAGGGAGCTGCTTTTGCTCATGCTGAACAGGAACTTATAGAACTGGTTGAAATTACTGGAATTCCATTTCTTGCAACACCAATGGCAAAAGGTTTAATTCCAGACAATCACAAATTTTCTGCAACTGCAGCCCGTTCACTTGTCCTCCGGGAAAGTGATGTCGTTCTTGTAGTTGGTGCACGACTAAATTGGCTGCTCAATTTTGGTAAACCACCTCAGTGGTCTAAAGATGTCAAGTTTATACAGATAGACATTTCAGAAGAAGAAATCAAGCTTCGAAAGCCAGCAATTGGACTTGTTGGTGATGCCAGAAGCATTGTGCATCAGCTAAACGTAAAGCTAAAGACATGTCCCTTGCACCTGGAAGCAGATCATCCATGGCTAGAAAAGATAAGGAACAAATCAGAAGACAATATAACGAAGATGTCGGCATCTTTGTCACGTGATGTTTATCCCCTTAACTTTCTTACTCCTTTGAGAATAATACGGGATGAAATTTCGGCACTGGGGTCTCCTGCTCCAATCATTGTTTCTGAAGGTGCCAATACCATGGACATTGGGCGTGCTGTTCTATTACAGACAGAACCTCGGACAAGGCTTGATGCTGGGACTTGGGGGACCATGGGAGTTGGTTTAGGATATGCCATTGCAGCTGCGTTTGCAAAGCCTGAACATCTTGTCATAGCTGTTGAAGGTGATTCTGGATTTGGATTCAGTGGCTTTGAACTAGAGGTATGTAGGCAGATTTGATTTATTAACATTAATGCCCTCCTCTTAGGTCGATCACAAATTTCCTTATATGATAATTAAAGTAGGCAAGGCACCTGTTATGGGCATCAGATTTTGCATCAGATTCAGAGTTAGAAAGTTATGACATGACGAAACAATGTTTAACACTTTCAAAATTTGACTTCGCACCTTTTGCTCATAAACCTTCATTTGGATTGGACTGCGTGTTTCGCACATTCAATGACTAATGGCGAGAAGATGAAAGAAGCTTTACTAGACATCTTTAACTTTGGAGGAAAATGTAATCCTAGGTTTATTTTTGTTGTCAGTCATGTTTCTGAAGCTTTGTATTGTGTACAGACTGTGGTCAGATATAATCTGAAGGTGGTGATCATAATATTTAATAATGATGGTGTCTATGGAGGTGATAGGAGGATTCCAGAGGACATTGAAGGACCACTACGGGACTTCCCCGCACCAACATCATTTATTCCATGTGCACGATATGATAAAGTTATGACTGCATTTGGTGGAAATGGGTACTTTGTATCTACAGCTGAAGAAGTCCAGGCAGCAGTTCATGAGGCATTCGTGCAGAAAGCTCCTGCAGTAATAAACATAAGAATTGATCCATATGCTGGTTCAGAAAGCGGGCGTATGCACCACAAGAATTAAGAGCTTGTTGTGCACCATAAGCTGTATCCTTTGTTGTGTACAGTTGGCCCCTATTTGTATCAATAAAAATTAGAGTGTGGCTAATTCATAAGTGGCATAAGGGATCTTTTTCACAAGCCTCTTATTACTTGTAAGAATACAAATAATACTTTTCTTCTAGCAAAATGACACTGATGTATTGTAATGGGGAATTCACGAGGCATTTGCTTAGTTGGAATATATAACACATTTTACACATGCCCTTTTCCAGCAAAATCTGCCTTAGTGTATAGATTCTGGACATGTCAGCGCTCCATCGTCAGATTCTTGAATTTCCTCTCTTTTTGTCTCTCATTGTTTTTGTTCTCTAAGATGTCATGTGAGAGTAAAACTTATCTAGAATTTATCATTAACAAATTTTTACCAATTGCAGAAGCATTCTAGTAATGATTTTGGAGGCCGTGTCAGATGGTGGATGCTATATCAACGAACAAGTACGTTGGTGAATGATGTCCCTTAGCAGGTTGGATAATGATATAGATGTTAGGGAGAGGAGGCTAAGGCGAGTAGCTGGATTTTAACACTGATATGCTGTCTAGAAGAACAATTGAAAGAAGGCCAAGAGTAACGAGCTTCAAATTCAACCATTGTTGTACCCAGATCATTTACCATGCCAAGGACATCTAGCATTTTTTGGGCATTTTTGCGCACTATGTTAACATGGTTTGAGTTTTATACACAATTTTCATGCTTTAGAATCAGTACCAACTGGCATCTCGTGCATGAAGTGGGGCAATTGCATGTGCTTAGGATTATGCTAAATTAGCTTGCATGTGCTAAATAATTCTCTATAATATTTAATGGTGCAGCTACATGTATCTGTTCACGTATAATTTTGCATGACTTTGGTCTGCTAAGTGAGGTTCAAGTTTAGTTGGATTCTATCTTTCAAGTTTAGGTTTAGTTTCGAGTTTCTTAAAGGACAAGAATGTATGCATGCCTCAGATCCCAGATTGCTTCTACAAGCTGCATACAAATAGAAGTTGTTTGCTTAGCTAAATTTGCTGCAATATCCAATCTATTCTCTCCAATAGAGGGATATATTGCAAATAGGTCAGTGCAGATGCAAAATTTGAGAAAGAAATACAATGAATGCAATTGTGACGGCTTTTTGCGGACTTATTCAAATGAATTGTTTCCATCTTTTGCCCATTGTTGCTGGCTTCCATAAAGTCATGAAAAAAAGAGACAAGCACGACAAATATAATATTGCCTTGGCTGAAAATCTAAAATATCACTGCTATTCATATTTGCCTTAGCTGAAAATCTAAAATATCACGTAAGAGCTAAACACATTCAAATTCAGTTTTCATTTTATTAGGGTTGATGTGTTTACTAAGCGATTAGCCAAAGGTACGTCTGAAATGCACATGATGGCACTTTGAATAATAGAAATGAGTGATCCATATTCTGATAAGGGAAAAGTTCTCGTAGTTGGTTACTCTATAAGTGCTACGACATGGGCTTTTCCTGTCTTTCTAATACATACCTCCAATTTTCTTCACCAACATGTGCAGATTATCTTTATGGTTAAGGTTTGACATGCACCGACATGGTAATGTCCATTTATACATTTGGTTTTAAAGGATACAAAAGAGGTCCATTTTTAGAGTATTTCTTCGCTTCCTCCTTTCTCTCAAGGATGGTTGAAACAAACCCAGGAATTTAAAAGTTCAGTCTCATGAAATGTAGCAGATTTATATAGAAGGCTAAGTAAGCATTCCCATTCTCAATGCTAGAATGCCAACCTGATTCTGCAGAAGGTAGGTACGATTTGCAAGAAAACAAGAAAAAAAAAGGTCAAAACTTATTATTCATGATCTGCAGACTAAAACCACATCTCGTGCTGAATTTATGGTCAATTGTTCTCGATCTGCAGACTGAAATCACGTCTCAGACTGAATTTATAGTCAACCATCCTATTGTGTGGTGGTCAAAATATCAAGCTAATTTAAAAGGGCAAATTTGTAAACACATAAAAAAATGCCACAAAATGTAAAGATACGGTTCACCAAACACAGCTTTACAGTTATATGGCATTTATCTTAATTCGAAGACAGGGAGGGGATCAAGGTGCAGCACTGTAAATTCGTCTTGATATTACAGAAGGAAAGAATTGGGTATAAGAAGGGTATCAAGACAAAAATTATTGCTACTAGTGCCATACCAAGGAGAGCATATTGATAGTATCTCAGTGTCATAAAGAGAGGGCAGCAGGTCTTCAATCATGACAAAGGGTGTACCCTCTTCATTTACTAGTGGTTGTCGTTGTGGTCCTCGTCCTTGCTGTTGCGGTTGTTGTTGCTGCTCTTGCTCGAGCCGATGCTCTACTACCTCAAGCACCCGTTGGTGGTGTTGTTCTTGTTCCATTGAACTTCCATCTTTGAGAAAAGGAGCAATCTTCTCGTCGTCATCAATCTTCAATGGTGCTGCCATTCTAAACCTCGAGCTATCGTCTTGAACCTTTCGCTTTCGATTTTGATTCTTACGAACGTTCCAAAAATTCTTGATCTCATTATCTGTGCGCCCTGGTATATTCTTGGCTATCACAGACCACCTGCGACATTCCACTAATATACATAAACTAAATCATTTTCTACACTAAATATAAATTCAAATATACCTATTTCCGAGCACAGCTTGAAGTTCAAAGATAAGCTGCTCTTCTTTGGGAGAGAATTTTCCTCGCTTGATATCAGGCCGCAAGTAATTAAGCCACCTGTGCCTGCAACTTTTGCCACATCGTTCTATCCCTGAACACATAGAATGATTTTATTCAGATCTGAAACATGAATTGGGATCATTTGATATATTTATTACTATTATACCTGCTGCATCGGGGACAACAGTCCAGCATTGAATCCCATGCCTGCCTATATAACTCTTGAGCTTCTCATCCTCTTCTGGGGACCATAGACCTTTCTTCACTCTTTTAGAATTGGAACAACAAGCACAGGCCTTACCTGCCATATTGCTCATTACTTACGTGTTGGCTAATATTGGTAACATTAGCTCATTTTGCGGTTCTAAAATAATAACTCCTTGGCATTTGGCTCTACTTGTGATTATTCAGTGCAAGGACAACTTTTTGTGGGCCCTAGACACTCCCGCAAACAACATTTATATGTTGCTTATATGTTTTTAGTGCACATGTGAGTTGTTCAATTAATCTTATATCTCACATTTTGCCCTCCACCATATCCTCGTGCTCGACCAATTTAAAGGGTTCCATCACATCTAATGGTCAGAACTAACATGAAGAAAAAGAAGAGAAGAGGACACATCTAGTCTGCAAATTGCATGCAAAAGTCAAGTAACTCCAATTCCGCTTGGTAGAAACTCATAATCCTTTATCAATCCTATTTTGTCTTGTGAATCATATATATATGGCTTGAGACTATCCCTTCCTATTACCCTTGCTAGAAAAAAAAACATCCAACCAAGTAAATGCTAATAAGTTTTTAGTTGATAGAGACAATCTTCTTGTGCAAAAAACTTGCCCTTGCTAGTAAAACAAACATTCAATCAAGTAAATGCTAATAACTTTTTAGTTGATAGAGACAATCACCTTGTGCAAAAAGCTTGCCTGGACCAAGTAGTACACTTCCTCGTTTCCCTTCTTCAAATTGGCTCTTCTGATACTTACATTGGTTCATTGAATTGTGACATATACTAAAAAAGAGTAGGTAAATAACATTCTCCGGTGGTTAAGAGTGGTTGATTCTAGGCAAATCTCTAAATGGCGATATAGAAGTAAGGACAACTGAAAAGGCATGCACAACATATAAGGTTTAAATTGTATGTTTTACAAGGAAGAACATCATTAGAGCTTTTCTAATTGTAATTGACTTGTGTATCTAGTATCTCCATTTACAAGTGCATATATTTTGTAAGAAATCTTATTGAAGTAATTAGAGATCCGTACAAAAATGTTGTATAGGTGATTTGGAAAGGAACTTGAAAAGAAGATCTACATTTCCATTTTTCTTGGGCCCCTAGGCCTTTTGTAAGAGGGAATCCTTACATTATCTAAAGAAAGAGCATAACATATTATTCTATAGATAAAGTCATGGGGACATGTACTTGTATTAGTAAGCAACAAAAAAGAAGGCTCCAAAGTAATACGTAAGCGACATTTTAGAGTTTGACTAGTGTAGGAGATAGGCCAAGTAATCTGTGAATATCCTCTTATGAAGTCCCACAAAAAAATTGAAAAATAAAAGCAACAACTGTGATGGTCTTTGGTGGATGACAAAACACAATTGCATGTTTCACATTTGGAGCGAAAGAGACTTAAATGAAGTAATAATAGCAAAGGTTCTATTCCCCTCCTCTTAATTGATCACTTTTGGATGACCAGTTGTGGCTTAGATAAATTGCATAGTTGGTGCCCTATATGTCTACATCCATCTGGTACAATCATCAAGTCATTTTCCGCAGATGTGAAATGGGGGACCCTCTAAGAGACTATACCATCTACCCTTTCAGAGTTGAAGGTAGACTGTGCTACCTTCTTATTAAATTGAATTGAATTGACGTTTAACATCCACGATTCCCAAAAAGTCTATCGCCGGGAAGCCCTTTGTCTGACTCGGACTACTTGGGATGGTCATGCCCCATGCCTTCTCTGGGATATCCTATACTGCGGAAGCATACATACATGTTAGCACTAGCAATAATACACATAAAATAATATGCCATCACGAAGGGTGGCCCATCCATCATCAATACGAACAACAACATAATGCCATCGATCCGAGCCATCGGATCGGTATTCTCGAAGAGGCGAGCATGCATTCTCCCATGCATGCATGCATGCATTGCATGCATTTTCGGGAGCTCTAGTTCGTTTGGGGATCGCTATTTCTTGCAGGTTCTTCATCAACTTCTCATCAGTGTTTTCTCCTCTCTCAGCAGTTCCCTTGACTCTCTTTCTTTGAGACCAGGCAGGGGAGGGGCTTCTCCCTGCTTGGTTTTCCAGTTTGGCGTCTCTTTCCATGTTGTGACATGTTCTTCCCCGATCTTGTCTCTTTGTTTGCCATCCTTCAACTTCGATCTTGATCCCGTTTTGATAAGGAAGTTCTCTTTTTGTCGGGAGCTTTTGTCTATTTTCATGCGAGCCCTATTCGAGAATGCCATCGATCCGAGCCATCGGATCAGTATTCTCGAAGAGGCAAGCATGCACTCTCCCGTGCATGCATGCATTGCATGCATTCTCCCATGCACGCATGCATTGCATGCATTTTCGGGGGGCTCTAGTTCGTTTGGGGATCGCTATTTCTTGCAGGTTCTTCATCGACTTCTCATGGGCGTTTTCTCCTCTCTCAGCAGTTCCCTTGACTCCCACCCGCCCTCCCTTAATGTATATATTATTGTAAATATTATTTTTTTGTCACATGGCACGCATGACCAGCCCCTCGCTCTTTCAAGGTGTAAATGTTGTTTTTTGTCGCGTGGCACACGTGACCAACCCCTCGCTTTTTGAGGTTTTTTTCTCTATTGGGTTTTTTGTTGGTGATGTGCAGGTCCAGGGGTGATATGCGACTTCGGTATTCTCTGTGGAGCGTGGATTTTTTTGTGGGAACGTTTAGCAGCCTTGCTCCAAGCCCCTTGCCGAGATTTTATCGCTAGGGTTTTTCCTCGAAAACCCGAAAGGGCGGGGTTTTTTAATCCCGGCGATAAGCTCTCGGTAGGTACACTAGCCAACATCTGTAGCACACGATTTTATTTGGGGTCCAGGTGTTATAACTGGATATTCCCTATGTTCTTCATTTTGTGGGTATCCTGCAATGTGCAGCTACCCCACTATACCATTGTAGAAAAACTGCTGAGATGAATGAAAAGCCTAGCTAGCTCGGGAGCTTTTGTCTATTTTCATGCGAGCCCTATTCGAGAATACCAACATAACATATAAAATGCATCATAAATGAGGGTTCTACTCCAAGCTCAGGCTCAAGGGGGTCGGTTGGCGATCAAGGTCCTCGGATAACAACAGATGGAATCATGACAATGGTGTTGGCTGGCATAGAACAATGGCTAAGTTAGTCCACTCCTTCCGCCCCTCCTGTGCCACTTTGCAGATTTGCTGAAACATGCTATGGCATGATTGTAGCCTTCCGGAGACGTAATCTCATGAAATCATCCTATGAAACTACTCCAGGTTGCATCTCCCCGGTCTGATGAGGCAGGAAAGGGACGAGTCCCTTCTCGTTTATGACGTTCCAGCATAATATACGTTGTGAATACATATATTTATACTGCCATATCACTAGTATATGTCAACCCCAACGACATGTACACGACAACTGTATAGGGTCATACTTGGAATATAACCATTAGAACCATTAACACGTGCATATACCCCATTGCCACGTGGCATAACCCTAAGTGACCTTTTAGATTCCAACCCTAAAAGCATCATGTTAAAAGGAGCTTGGAACTCTAAAAGTATCCCTTTCAGATTCTAGTCTCTAGAGCTCGCATTGCATCAGCGACAAATCCATTCCGACAAGTGTTAAAATTTGATGATTTTTGAAAGATAGATAAAATAACTTATGCTTTTCGCATGACTGAAAGTTCTCAAATGCTAACCTTTCATATGCCAGACAGAAATTCAAAATGACATAATCTAAATTTTTGATCAAAAAATATAGAACAAAGACACATTTGTATTACTGCATTATAACTCAAAAAAGAGTACATGAGTAGATTAGCTAACGAGCAACATTGCTTTCCTATCTTTTGCTGCATACCAATCCTTAAAACATGCTTGCCAATCTATGTGTTCAAATCGTTCATCACATAATTAAACCATAATTTTTGTGTCAAGTGTCTCTAGAATCATACGAGTTCTTGTAGCACTCTTGATAGCATTTTGATGAGAAAAACCTCACACACAACCTGCTATGCTTCCAGGAATGAGCATGCAACATTGCCATAAATTCATTAGAGCTAGAAAATTGTCCCACCAGCTATCACAAGTTCCATTTTCATCTCTACAAATAGACCAACCCATCATCATACAGCAGGATGCTAACCAGCCAGCCATGGGTCTTTCAAGAAGAAGAACCAAATTTACTGCAAAGAAGCTTCCGAAGAAAAATTATAAGACCGACCTCCGAGCTATGGGTGGAGTGAGTAAGATCAATTTGGCAAATCAAAGGCAATAGCAGGTTCAAGAATCTAGGCCCCATTTGCTTGAGAGGCCAGCTCTTCCCCAAACCCAGACAGCTCCAAAGAAGCCTCATAGATGGAGGCCAGACACAGTAGCCTTGCGAAAGATTCACAATTATTAGAGGACCACAGAACATACATAAGGCTCCCTTTCAGAGGTTAGTTTAGGAGCTTGCCCAAGAATTCAAGACTGACCTCAGATTCCAGACCACCATCATGCTTGCATTGCAAGAGGCGACAGAGGACTACATGGTAGCCCTCTTCGGCGATGCTAACCTTTGTGCGATTTACGCAAAGCGCATTACTATAATGCCCAAGGATTTGCATTTAGCCCAGAGGATCCAAGGAGATAACCGCTAGGACGAGTACCATGTGACCGTATTTTTTATAATATCATTGTACATTTTTTAGCGCAACGGCCTAACCTTGGGTGTCACGTTATTTTGAAGCCTAGCCTACCCACGTGTCCTAAAATATGACTTGCCCTTTATGTCAACAGACGAGTGAGAAAAATAAGTTTTTGAGAAAAATAAGTTTTTGTGCCTGTTGTAACGTCCTGTTGTAGAACGTCTGCAGGCAAGCACGGCGGAAAAAATGTGTGGCAGCGGAAATATCTGCTTGAAGGAGCTTCTATCCTGGTACTTGGGCTTGTTTCGTTTTTTACAGAGAAGTTTTTTCGGACGCAGAGAAGCATTTTTTTCGATGCTGGCATGGAAGCATTTTCTGCTCCCGATGGCAGATAAGCTCGAAGGTTTGTTTCCGGCTAATCTTTTAGGTTAGGGCATCCATGTTTCTCTGTTTAGGAAACATACATGGGCGCCTCAGATCATTCCGGCAAGATGATGCCCAGAATCGAAAATACCTTGCAGCATTTTTATTCCACCATTCCCTTTTTTTCAAGGAGGCATTTCAAGTTTGCGCTTTGGGAAGAGAGGGTTTGTGGCATTACCTCTTTGCAGGAGCAGTTGATTATATTGCAGTGGTATCCAGCATACAAATATACAAATTCCAGGAACATGGAAGCTTAGGGCATAGAAGAGACAGTTCCATCGGCTGAAGATGCCATCCCGCATCTCCTCCTTGGCGTGAAGATGATAAAGATGGGCATTTTAACTTTGGGCTCAGTGACAATATCACTCATCTTTGTACGTTTCTTACTCCAAGTTTATGTTCTTATATTTCTTACATTTGTTACTTTTTTTTCCACGTTTATAGCTCACTTTGAGCTGAGATCCTTATAATTTTGCCACATTTTTAAGTGCAGATAAAATTATGAGCAAAATTGGTGAAGGTATATCCCATCTCATGTTTACAACGTTGTTTTATCACTATTATTTTGTGATTAACTTTTTCATCTTTCACGTCTCAGGTACATTTGGTCATGTTGTGGAGTGTTGGGATCGCGATACACAGACTTATGTCGCAATTAAGTTGATAAGAAATGTTCAGAAATACAGGGATGCTGCTATGATTGAGATAGAAGTCTTGCGAAAACTGGCCAAACATGATAAAGGTGGATCACGGTGAGTGTTTATTAAATGACTTTTCCAATGTGGTGTTGGGATTTTGTATACTACAGAAATTTTCTTTCTTTCTCCAGACGGTGTATCTAGTTGAAGCATTGGTCTGCATGTTATTCTTCAGAGCATGGTTAGTCTTCGTTTTGCAGCCTCCCTCTGACATGGCATTATCCCAGCCCTTGATGTCCAGATTGTGTGGTGTGGATTTGTGCCACATCAAGTGGGGGGGCTGTATAACGAGGGTGTCCCCAGAGCATTGACCTCAACAAAAATGATAAAACTAGGTATTCACCGTAATGTAGGTATTTGAAAAGCTTGGCCCAAGTTTGCATGATTTTCTACGGAAGAATGATTATAGTCCATGCTCGGTTGATCTTGTGAGGGCCTTTGGGAGGCAGCTTTTGGAGTCTATGGCATGTATGTTCCAGTCATTATTCATTCATCAATCAAAAGATTCCTGCTGATGACTAATTATCCCTTGCAGATATGCACGACCTTACTTTAATTTATACAGATCTCAAGCCAGAAAATATACTGCTTGTATCTTCCGAGCATTTCAAAGTGCCAGATTATAAGGTAAAGGCAGAAACATTTTCTTTAATTTTGATGCTTGTTCATCTAATGCACCTTATGTTACCAAAATATTTCCAGAAACCCGCTGTAGCTGGCAGGTGTTTTAGAAAAGTTCCTAAGTCTAGTGAGATCAAGCTAATAGATTTTGGTAGTGCTACCTTCAACAACCATTATCATTGTTCTGTGGTGTCAACGAGGCATTATCGGACTCCCGAAGTAATATTAGGTAAGAAATCACATATCTTGATTTGGTTTAGTGCAACCTCAGAATTTGGTGGGGTGATTCATCAATTACATACATTTATAGGACTAGGGTGGTCATATTCCTGCGATCTGCGGAGCATTGGTTGTATTCCTGTTGAACTATGTTCGGTATGTCAACTAGAATGACATTTTCAGGTAGATGGTTATTATCCTTATTTGGTTTTTTTTTTCAATTTATGCAGGGCGAGACCCTTTTCCAAACTCATGAGAACTTGGAGCATCTTGATATGATGGAGCGTGTATTGGGGCCGCTCCCACAACAAATGATAAGGAGGGCAGAGTGAGTTATAGGCTGACCAGATATGTTACTATAAAGGGAACTGAATTGGCCTGAAGGCGCACCTTCACGCAAGAGCATCAAAGCGGTTAAAAGATTGCTGAGGCTTAGGGTATTCTTGGCTCTCTATTGCATTTATTTTCTTCTGTTCTTCTATCTTAATTGAACCTGCTGTTTTGCAGAATATAATCATGCAACATGTAGATCATTCTGCTGGTCTTTTCATTGACTTGATTTAAGGTTTGCTAAAATATGAACCTAGTGATCAGTTGTCTGCCAAGCAAGCATTGTTACATCCGTTTTCTAATGAAACATATCAAATGTAAATTGAATCATGTATGGGAGGCAAAATTCAGTTCTTTAACCACTGGCTATATCAAATTATGAGGAGGTATTGTATATTCTTATTTTTTTATTGCTAAATTGAATGAACGTTTCCAGCAAATAAGCAATCAAAGAACATTTGCAAAAATTAAACACGAAAAAAGAGACATTCAAATTCAATGGCATGTGCACATTCAAAACAAGAGCAACAACTTCAATGGCCATGGAAGGTAAGTAATAGGTCGAGGAGGATTCAACCCCAAAATAAGAGGAACAAAGTGGAATTTATGTAACAACAGATCAAAGATGTTGCAACAACCACCAACAAATAGTACCAAGCTTCCTTGCGTCTTGCATAAATGCCACATACCGATATAGTTTCATGCCTGGCTCACTTAGTTCATGCAAGAATCTTGTAAAACCTATCTTTAGGAGGCCCAAGGGTTGGTAAAACACTTACGAAGGGAGTAATGAAGGCATAGATCTTGTATGTTTCAAAGGCAAATGCATCATGTACCTGCATTAAATAATTTTACCCTTGTAATTTGGTTATCCTGCAACATCTTCCCTAATTTCCTCGACATAACACAAGAAAAACTAACGCTTTTGGACTGGCCCCTTGTCTAAAACCATGCAGCACGCCTAGCTTGGAGTTAAATCCGCATGCTACCATGTTGCCAAGCAAAATCAAACCCATATAATCGCAAGCAATTGGCCATAAAGCCAAAAGTGCCTTCAAAAAGAGGAAAATGTACCTGAGAGGCGATGGAGGGTCTTCAGATCTAATCTATCACACCACAGCCCCTTTGCCAACGTAACAGACACAAAAAGAAGCAAAATGTGGAACCCTTTTTTCAAAGTACTAAACCCTATATGGGCGACCAAAACCTAGCCAACTGTATAAAAGAAAAAGAAAAAGAAAAAGAAAAAGAAAAAGAAAAAGAAAAAGAAAAAGAAAAAGAAAAAGAAAAAGAAAAAGAAAAAGAAAATAGCAATCTCAACACTGCAAAAACATTGAAAATTGGGCCGATTCTAACTTTGTTACATATTCAAAACTCTTAGTTGTTCTTTATTTAGATTGTTATAGCTTAAATTCCTCTTATAGTTAAGAACTTCAAGTAATCACCAGTTTGACAATGGCCACAGTCTTCTGGTGTGCCTTTTTGCAAAAGCACCTGCCAATAAACATGTTCGATATATTTCATTGACTAACAGTTTGTCTAATAAAGTTTCTGTCAACAATCTAGCCTAATCAAATGAAAAACTAACTTTTATTTTAAAACTAGCATTTCCTCAACAATCTAACCTAATCTCTAATCCTAAAACTGCCCAAGCCTATTGTTGCGCCTTATTGCTAGGTTTTTTTTTTTTTTGTTTTTTTTTTTTTTTTTTTTTTTTGTATAAATACGTCTTCTTTATTATGTTATACACATATCTAAACTTTTTGTTATATTAAAATATATTAAAATAAATTATATTTTTGTAATAATGGATGAAATCAGCATATTTAAGTGGAGTTGCTTTAGGGTTTTCATTTCTTACCACTCCTTTCAGCGCCATCACCTCCTTGCCCTTTCGCCTTGCTCTATGAACTACTCCACGTGCCTTGAATGGTACACCGATGGTGAGCACTGGGATCCACAGGTAGCATCTTCTTATAAGAAGTGGACCTTATTGCCAATGTGCAAGCCAACCCCGAATATGATCCTTGCATGACCTTTTACATCTAAGAGATGGTTCCCCACTCTGCCAGACTCGGCGCAGCTATGTCTTCCTCAGAGTCTTCTGCTTCAAATGTTAGGAGATGACCGTCATGTTTATCAAGTACTCTATGGCGTCACTTCCAGGGGTAAACAGTCTGTATGGGAGGGCCATACTTATTTCAAAGTTCGTTTTGCACTAGCCATTTTGATCGACCAGTATATTAAAGATGAGAACATAGAGGAAGAGAAAAGCAAGATGCCCATTTTGGAACCCCAGGAAGATGATGAGAGAGTGGACAAAGATGATTATGCACAATGGAAGCAGTTGACTAAGGAGATGCCAGTTCATAGGAGTCAGGGATACAAGCTAACTGGGCTAGATAAGTTACCGGTTGTTGATGTCAACGGGCAACAGTATTTCTTGCTCGAAGACATCATATGGACGTATCATGTCATTGGCAATATCAGACACAAGACAAAACCAGATGTCCTCTATGAATTAGCTGAGTATTGCATAAATGACCTCTTTGACGACTCTACTCCTGAGCTTCCACCTTCAGTTCAACAATTATTAAGTTATCAACAAGAAGATTTTGATCCTGTGGATACCCTCCTGTGGTTGTGACACCTCTTGCTCTAAGGAGCCCCATCTAAGCCGCCAAAGGAAGCCTTCACAACAATGGAATACTATATTTCAAACATCAACGATGTGGAGATTTCTATGGAACCAGATGAAGAAGGTGAGGATTTGACGAAGGACAAGGACCATGCCTGTGAAGAGAAAGAGGAAGCTAAGGAAGAGAAGTTGACGATGGATCTTGACAAAGAAGTCGCCACTTCCAATTCGGAGAAAGTAAAGGCCTTGGGTAACCATCTTACTTGTTTCTTCCTCTCTGCTTTTAATGAAGATCAAGTGTTATTCATTGCCAATGATTTAGCTCCCGAAGCAGCGGCATCCCAGTGGGCAATCAGGGCCTTGGCTACCATGGCGGGCCACAAGAAAATCAATTGTCAAACTCATACTCTTGTGTTGGTGCGACGTGATCTTTCCATCACCACCTTGGCTCATGATAGTGCCACTTGGATGAGCATGAAAATGTTGGTAGTTGTGCCCTTGGCGACTGCTTTCCCATCTGAGATTGCTTCAGCAATTGCCCTTACTGTCAACCCCGGCGTGACCTTTCTTCGTCATCGCAAACGGCCTGAGCCTCCCTCCCCTATGCAGGATGAGGCAGGATCAACCTCTTGATATCATTTTTGTATTGTTCTTAATCAGTCACCGACATTCACCTCGAACTTGGATTCCACCGACTCCACGGATTCTAACAGTGAATAGGAGAAGTCTACTAAGGAAGATTATCAAAAAATGGTTGTCTCCATAAAGATTAGCATATGGAGGAACTGAATGCTTGCCCAATTCTCCGGCATGGATGCCAAGTCTTGGTTGGATGAGATCTATGATTTTAGCACCTCGTATAGAATGACTGATAAAGACACCGGCAAAGTTGCTACCATAACCTCACCTGTCCAGCGCGTATTTGGTGGACAGAATATGCAAAAGCAATAGTTTTTCAGCACAAAAACAGCTCAGGAAGAATAGGACCACATTCAGAAGTGCCCTTTTGTTGATGCAGATAGCTCGGGCGGCAATAGCAGTAGCGAATTGCGAGTTGCGAGGAGCTTCCTCCTATGACTGACTTACTTAACGCAGGTGGTGACACGCCATGAGATTACATTGAAGGTGAGAGCCATAGTTTTGCAGCTATAGAAATAGGGAATGCAGGTTGTCAAATAACTGTTATAGTCACCAGTGGAAAGATAGACTCTCAATTCTTTTTCTTTGTATGGATTGGGATAATATCCATAACTTTGTTTTCCAAGGATGGCAGAAATTTTTCATACCGAAACCTTGAGATCTAAGCCACAACCCGTTCAATTGGCAAGTAAAACTATTTGAATTATCCAAGAGCGCTGCCTCAAATTGCATATACAGTTGCCAAGAGCATCCATTTCTTTGGGACCTAAGATCAAGAATATTGTGAAATATGACCTCATTATTGTTATCCAATTCTTGGGCACTGCTAAAGCCAATAATGCGTGTCAGCAACCGGAAGTGACATACACTGGATCAAATGGTATGCACGTCAACTTTCAAGGGAGTGGAGCGTGAGTTAGTGGTACAAAGCCAATCAGTAAGGCTCCATATCGTAGGAATACACCTCAATTGATAGAACTTAAGAAGCAGTTCTAGGACCTTCTTAGATTGGGATTTATTCGGCCGAGTGTATCACCTTTTGGGGTACCTATTTTATTTTCCAAGACAAAGGATGGTACTTTAAGAATGTGCATTGACCATCGTCAATTGCACACGCATAAAATCAAGAATAGCTATGCTTTACCAAGGGCAGATGATTTAATCAACCAGCTATAAGGAGCTAAATACTTTCCCAAGGTTGAACTCTGGTCAGGTTACCAGATAAGAATAAAAGAGGAGGACATCCATAATAGTCAGACTTTAGGACGAGACATGGCCATTATGAGTCTAATGTTATGCTCTTTTGATTGGCGACTCATGAATGATGTCTTCTGCAAATTCCCTTGATGAGTTTGTTATCATCTTCTTTGATGATGTACGTATTTACAACAAGATGTTGGAGGAGCATGAACACCATCTTCGAATGGCTCTGCAAAAATTGCAGTCCCCATAAGCTTTTTTGCTAAGTTTCCAAGTGCCCAATTTTGACTACGGAGGTGGAGTACTTAGGCCATATTATTTCAGCGGATGGCCTAAGCATACCGTACGGCCTCGGAAACTTTGGAAGTTCCCAATGCCAAGTGGAAAAACATTACCACGGATTTCATAGTTGGCCTCCACAAACCTTGAGGGGATATGATGCTTTGACGGTAGTGGTGGATAAGCTCTCTAAAATGGCAACTTTTTGCCATGCCAAACCACTGACACTGCATTGGATACGGCATACATTTTTACTAAGAAGATCTTCCGCCTTCATGGTATGCCACGGATGATCATATCAGATAGGGATCCTAAGTTTGTTAGTCCTAGCGGGAAAATGGCGATGGCGACCTTGAACCCTAACATACCATGAGAGTTTTCACAATCTTGATTAGTTTGCTTATTCAAGCACTATAGAACCATCAAAAATCGGTTGCAGCGCTCCATTCAATGGACTCTAATTGATTGTTGAGCCAGTTCGTTTGTTTTGCTAATTCAGTTTCTTTGTTGAGATAATTCATCTAAACAGGATGTGTGGATACGTATATAAAAACTTTGAGATAACAGTTTTTTGGATGTTGAGCTTCATAAGAGTTTCTTTGCATGATTTCAACTGTCACAAGTCTGAATAGGCCTAAGATCGTGTGTAAGGTCAATAATTCCAACTCTTTTGGGCACTTCTATTAAAGATAATATGTATACAATTAGCCCTTGATGCCACAGCGGGAGGAGAATAGATTCAAACCCCATTCCGTCAGTTCCTGGTGCTTTGCCTCTTCAACTGCAACTTCTCGACCACGTCCAAGTGCAAATGACAAAAACTCAATCTCCATAATGTAAACCAACAATAACCTGGCAGCACACAAGGTTTATGTTTCGGAGGCCAAAACATAGTTGTTTTCATAGATAACTAGGTGCACCATTTCTAAACATGCATGTAGAGCCATAGCAACTAAAATAACAGAGTTTGGATCTATGGGCCATTCCAAATGATCCCAAACAATCTTGGTACCGCAAAAGGCGCTCTTCACTTCTAATTGCCACATTGGGAGGATGATGCAATCCAATGAGCAGCATTTAGTTTTTAGAAGTCTCCTCATTTTGTGTTCGAATATAAGGTTTCTTCTTCTTACAGAGGAGCATGCTCTCGAACTAAAATCCACCTTGAATTTCTTGGAGGACTGGCTGGAGAATGTGTAATCTCGTTGCATCTCGTTAGTGTCTTCATCTTTTGATGAGAGTTCTACTCTAGGGATGACCTCCTCTGTCCTTAATTGTAGAGGAAAATAAACCACGTGAAGCTGTACCCGGATAAGTCGGAGGCATAGTGTTGAATGAAGGAGATGGGCCATAAGATGTTGTGCCAGCAAATGTTGTTGCAGCTTCTTCACAAGGAGTTCGTTCAAACATGTCCTTTACAGCCAACTGGAATTATACAAACCCATGTGTCACTATGGTCGTATGAAGAGGAGTAGATGCTGCGAGGTTACCTTCATTTGTAGTGAAGTCGTGGTGGGAGAAGCTGTGGAAAATATCGCAGTCTTCTGAGTGTGCTGCAGTCCTTGTTTGTCTAAGTGAAGAAGGAGAAACTAGAAATGGTTGGGGTAGTCTGTTATGGAAAACCTGCTGAGTTCGAGCCTCTGTAGTTTTGGGGGATGGAACAAAAGGTGGTGGAAGATTGCTACGTACAACTGGTGAGGCAATGAAAGGAGGGGGAAGCCTGTTTCTTACTGGACTTGGAGAGGGTTGGAAAGGTGGTGGTAGTCTACTAGTTACTGGACTCGGAGTGTCTTCAAGGAGCAATAAGGATCTTGCCGAGGTAGGAGTCGGAGAAGCATTTGCGTCACGTGTTCCATCGGAAATAGAAGTACTAGAGAAGTTTGTTCACGACGCGGTTAACCATTTAAACAACTGCAAAATACCGGGAACATGTAAGTAACTCACTGGACGGTTGTGCAACTGTTATTCGAGAATACAAAAAGCTACTCCGGAATACAGTTTGGTGTGATGCATTTGCTAGGTGAGTGCATAAAATCTATTCCAGAATACAATAGTCCAGCCTGTTTGGACAAGTCGTATTCCACTTTACATAGAAAAAGAGAGCGGACCATAGTCTACCTTTAAAAATGAAAATTTAGCATCTCAGTTGCATATTCCGGTTTCACAGCTTCAGTCGCCAGTCCTAGTGCCTTCTGTTCTATTCACAGTTGCTGTATTCTGGATCACATAGCGAAAATCATGGACAGGTAAGCGTGTGAAGTACATTGTACATTTTTTAGATTTGTTAGATCCTTTTTCTTATTCTGGAATAAGCATTTAGAACTATATGGTGGGCTAAAGTGAGAATACACTTTGCTCTTCTTGTTTAAACAAAGTGTATTCTGGAATACACTACGCTTAAAAAAGAAGGGCAAAGTGTATTCTGAAATACACTTTCGCCTTTTGTCTTTAGGCAACTGAAATACACTTTGCCCTTCTTGTTTAAGCAGAGTGTATTCTGGAATACACTTCGCCAAACACAAAAGGCGAAGTGTATTCCGGAATACACTCTGGTTAAACAAGAAGGGCAAAATGTATTCCAGAATACACTTTGCCTAAAGACAAAAGGCAAAAGTGTATTACGGAATACACTTTGCTTAAACAAGAAGGGCAAAGTGTATTCCGGAATAAGAATTTGGTAGCTCCAGTAAATTTAGGCGTTAAGTTTGTTATTTTTTAGTCTTTAACAATACACACAAAATAGCATGCTTGTGCGACTTTTGTCTGGCTGTTTTTTCTGCTTTTTGCTTGCATTTAACACACGACTTAGCAATTGTTATTCTGGAATACGTTTTTCTTTCTTTTTTTACTCTTGACAATGTTGTTTAAAACTTAACTTTGGCAGGCAAGAATGAAGCAAGAGAGCACCAAAATGCTAAAGCTTGTCAAACAGCCACACCTACAGAGAAAGTCGCAGGACACTGAGGAGCCTTCGATTTACAAGAACTTCCAAACCCAGTGGTTTGTAACCAGAGGTGCAGGTGGAAAATATAGTACATTGATATTTATCTATGTTTGCAAATGCTCTGGACAAAAACGCTACGACGACACCGAGTTCGTCAACTTCGGAACAATCAAAGATGTTTCTGAGGTTGCCAGACAAGATGGTCAAGTGGGGAGGCTTTCTTTCAAGACCTCCCAGGACTTCATTGTGGTTGACATTGCACTTTTTAGAATCATCAGTATGCAACCGGAAACATTGTACAAGTATATCTCACATTAACGGAACAAATAAAGCTTAGTTTCCATCATTAGGAAGGTTTGTTCCAGTCACAGCGAGGACTTTCCTATTAGTGAGTCTGAGCATGAGAGTGGGTCACCTGTTGCTAGCATCTCTGAATAAAACAAGGAGGACGGAAGTTCAGAGGAAGAGGAAGAGGAGCAACCCGAAAAACTCAGCAAGCCAAGAGACACCATAGCTGCTAAAGAACTAAAAAAAAGGAAAGGTGCAGCAGCGAAAGTCCCCGAGGAAAGCACAAAGAAAAGAAAAGGAAAAGGAGAAGCTCCCGGGGTTACAATAAAGGAGAAGAAAATAGATAAAACCTCGAGGCAATAAACAGGGAGAAGTTTGTTCAAGGGGTCATATATCTTCCAGTAACTTGCATGAAGCTACCCCCTAAAAATGAAGTTGGTGAAAGGCCATTTCAGGTTTGGAAAATTTGCACAGACCATTTCAGAAACCTGAAAGACAGAATAAGGAGCAATCCAAATGCTCATGTGGCCCCAATTGTTGTCCTTGTTGACAGGGAGCGGTGCACTGACCCACAAGACTATGACAGGGAAAACGCAGAAACCTACACGCATTATGTCTTGGGAGGAAATCACAGCTTCAAGGCAAGAAGCAACTCTACAAAGAGAAAAAGAACCCAAGGTACCTCTCTGCCCTGTGTGTTGTTTAATGTGGTCTTACTGATGAAGAAGCGAAGATCGTTGCCAACACCCACACATGCTGACAACAAGTACAAATTGAAAATGAGCTTCGTCGACAAGATCGGGTTCATGCACAAAGAATATGTTATTTTCAAGGAAAAGTACGGTGAGGACCTAAAGAAGATAACGTACTTCTTGGCTTAAGGAGGCATGCGCCATTGAATGCTGCCTAAAATATGACGAAGCTAACAAAAGACAGTCACTCATTGGCCATGACAACTGGTTCCAGTTGGCATTCAGAGATAGCAAGGTATGCATGATCCATATTCCGAAATAAGAAATCGTCCTAAAGTTTTTTTTAGCTTTTTCGTGTTTGATTTTACTAGTCCACAAAGTGAATTACAATTTTCCTGAACAGATATGGGAACTCCAGAATGAAATATTCACTATGTTTGAACGCGGGGAGTTGACGAGCAAAGGCAAGGAGACAGCTAAGAAGAAAACCTCCAACGTGTCAAAGAAAGAAATGACGATTACTGTCTGGAGGGAAATGCATGGCTTTTCTGACACTGAGCTATTAGAACAGCTGCTTCAGAAGGTTGTCGACAAGGAGTTTACCCTTGAAGAAATGCCCAAGGAATTGCACAAGTAAGTTCTCCGTCAAGATTAACTATTTGGCAATTGTAGATCTAGTAGCAGCGGTGTATTTTGGAATACATTATGTTGTGCTGTTGTGTAAGCTTTGTATTTCGAAATATACATGCTGTAGTGTAGTCCAGCAATGTCAATAATATTTTTTACAAATTTGTATTCCGCAATACATGTTCGTGTCTTCGAGCGCGACAAAACAAAATGGTATTCCGGAATACATAATCATTTCCGTGAAGCAGCATATTTCTTTGCAAGATAGCAACTCCGGGGAGCGGTTGTGTATTCCGGAATACAACTTGCTTTACTATGAAAGCATGCGTGTACTCCAGAATACATTTGTGGCTAGTTGTATTTTTCTTGTTTCCTTATTTTTTTGCAGCCAGAAGAACATTTCTAAATGTCTTCTTCAATCACAAGAAAACATGTACTTGACAACTAAACAATAGATCAACACAGTAGTCATATACCATTCGTCATGGACGTCCAAAAGTATGTACATTCAACATTGGTAAGACGCAGTACAAATGCAAACGCGTTTCCAAAGATTTGGCTTGCAACCCTACTATGGCATGGCTGCACCTGAAGTAAATTTGTTACTTGGGACTCATGCACTGCTTGGCAAAGCATAGGAAGTGCTTATGCTAGAGACTACTAACTATCCAATAGTAAAGCCCAAAATACACAATCTTTTTGTAGCTTATTAGTATCTTGCAGTAGTGTGAAAAGGAACATGTTTTATAAGACCTATCAAGTCAAAACGGAACCTATCCACCTGCACAGCAGTGAAAAGTATGGGTCCACAAAGAAATGGAAAATAAACGAACAAATAGAGTTCAGAATGTCGCTTACAAATGCTTGTTTTGAGCAGTGTGCGGTGGCTCTTGCACACCCAATACTTCGAATACAGAGAAAGAATTCTAACTCAATCAAGAGTACATTATTCACCAGTTTTGGAAAAAGCTTTATGGATGAATATAAAGTAAGTGTCGTTTCTTTCAACATAAACCTAATTCAAAAACAAAAGTAAGTTTATCTACACGAAGAGTAGAGCAGAGTCGATGTCTCAATGCTTCAATGCTTTCGTAGATTGCTTAGAAGGAGCAAGAACAGATTAGCCGGTTTCCAAAGTGGATGCCCAACAACAGCGACTACCGCCGGTTTACACCCGATAGCAAGTCTGGAGCAGTCATTGGCATATTCCTGGCATATACCTGGAACATGCCATGAACCCATATCAATGAGGGCTTGCCCCTCTAGGAGCAACCGAAAAAAGTGTTAACACACATGCATTATGAGAAATGAGCCAAATGATTTTGGATGGACCACTTCGATAGCATTTAATTTAAAAAAAATAAAGCGCATTACTGTAATATAAATGCTTTGAGAAAATAGACTATTTAGAAAGCAAAGCAAATTTACCATAATATAAATGCTTCGGAGTTTATAGACTGTCTTTCGATGCTATGTATGTATGGTTTATGAACTAAGAATATCCTATTGTTTAAGTTTGGTTTTTCCGGGGTTCCGAAAACTTTTTGGAATTTTCTCTTAACTTGATTTCCTAAGGTTTCGAGGTTTTTGCCTGCCGGAAAACAATTCCGATTTGCCAAAAATCGGGAAAAATTCCTTAGCCTTGATTTTGGTTTCGATTTTGCCCCTTTTTTATTTCGACCTTCAAATCCGGCAAATCCGGCATGCGTATGTGAATGGCATGAGGACATCGTGGACGGCATGGAGGACATCGTGGATTTGCTCTGCTACTGGGACTCTTAGCGCTAAGATGCCGCAATAGGTAAGCCCTACATGTTGGGTTGTTCTTGACGTTTCTTGACTGCCACTTCATTGGATCGGCTCTTTGGGACTGCAACGACTTTATAGACAGATGAAGGGATGCTTATTGGAAACCAATATGGGAACAGGAGGGGCTATGGATGCTATGCAGTATGATTTAAGCTTCCTTTTTATAGAAGTCGACTCAGTGAGTTTCAGTTCTCTATATCTAAGTTCTTGAGTAAACAGGACTTCTATTTGCTGTTGTACCTCAGTCAGGTTTCCAATAAGTTCATGTCTTATATTGATAAACAGAGGGAATGATACGGGCAGAAAATAAGGTTTAAAACCGTGGTTACTTCTGTGGCTGAGTCTACTCTATCTGCTAAAGTCTTCTGAAACTGTTTCTCTTGAGTTTGCAGCTGTGTTAGTCATCAGGAGGGGTGTTAAGATCTATATGTTGATGTGTATGGTGACATCATACTGCTGACCTGACACACTGCATGCCTGTTGCTGACACGGCTTTCATTTATAAGTCATGTAGTCATATACCATTAGTTTGAGTTCTCTTAGCTAGCTGGAGCATGAGTCTTAGCGCTTCTATTCTGCATTGTATCTGGCTTCTATTCTGCATGGTATCTTTCTTCCATTACCATTGATCTATCTAAAGCTTACACTTTCTTTCTTTGTCTTATATAAATTCCACTAGGGTATGAAATTAAGAACGAGTTGCCGAGGCTTTTTATTAGTTGGTGATGAGAATAGAGATGCTGATGATAAAAAGCTCCTCTTTTGCTTCCCTGAGATAATGACATTTATTTGTGCTTTCAAGGCCGTTTTTCTTACAGTGCTGAATGGGTTCCTGTTGTTTGTGCAGGAGACTACCTTGGAAGGCAATTCAACCCTCTTATGGCCGTTGTGGCTTCATGGAAGGCATGCTGGAAACTTTTTCCTTAATGTTGTTCTTTACTATGAGCCAATGGCGTCAAAAAGTCTCAAGTACAGGACTGTCAGAATTACCCATACACTTCAGGTTAAATTTGTCTTATATCACGATGTCCAAGAATTACTGTACTGGCATTATAATAAAGGCACTTTAGTTTAGTTTTCATATGTCTGGGAAAGAAAATGCACATGTTGCATATAGATGTGAGTAGCAGCGCATAAGCAATACTTCCCTTTACGGTAGGCAACATGGGGTGAAATGGACGTCACGTTTTGCATATAAGAGTCACATTGATGATCAAGGGCCTGTAATCCTGAGGAAAAACACCAGAAGCCTTCGCACGAGGAAAAAAAGTCATAAAGGCAAGAAGGTTGATACTCATAACTTATTAAGGTTTTGATTTCTGTTACAGGTCCTTCCCTCAGTATCGATGTTCATAAATATATCACCATCTCCAGTACAAACGTTTGTCCTTCCTTTATAGGTACCAGGCTTTTTTGACATCACCGCAGTCACAAGGCATGAGCTTCCTTCTATATCTTTATCTTGAAGTGGTGGTTCAAGGAAGATCTCAGTTATTCCATTCACAGAATATTCCATTCACAGAATATTCAAGGAATTTCATTATTATTATCATGCTCAATTATTACTGACTCGAAGAACTTCACAGGTAATGATTGCTGTGCATAACGCCTTCAAAACATTATATTTGCATACGTAACCAGAACATCCAGATTTGTCGGCTCTCAGCGAAAGAATGACAACTTCGCCACCTCTTCAGGTAATACAACAGAAAGCTAGCCTGCATTCAGATCTTATTGTTGGAAATACCAGGCTTCTGAGAATTGTAAGTTAAATATGTAGATCCATTTCTAAGTCAAATATGTATGTGATGCAAGGGGGCAAATCTTAAGTTTGTTAGATCTAGGCTTTACTGATTCATTTATTTATAATTACCAGATCGTAGACAGCATAGAAGAAACGATTGGCCATGGCAAGGGACCAAGCAGGTTGTATTCAACCATATCGTTTAACGACTCCAAAGGTAATAAGAACACGATTGGCCGTAAATGATCCAGTAAATCCCACATCGAATGAAACTTTCCATATTTATTGTGCTCATGATGCTTCAATGATCTCTGTCATGATGATGGCAGGACGGTTAAGTGAGGAACCAAGCTTTATGTCAGTTTAACTTTCATTCACGCAACCAGGGAACTTCTTTGGCCTACTGGTCTGGAGTATGGATTTGGATTTTATGGAGTTCCAATCGCATTTCTCAAGCAGCATAGAGGTTGCAAAGAAAGAGGTAGAGTTTCCCATTGCCACATGACTAAGATTTGTGCATTATATTCATGCAATGGAGTTAAGCAATGGGAGAACATATAGGCCTGATACTCCAGTTTATGTTATGCAGATCCAGACCAGAGTCAGGTTCTAATTTATTCCACATGATGAAGAAACTTTACAATATTTCAAGCCTACAGCTCTAAAATCTAGGCTTTGCCCTAGAAATCCAGATAATGCATTGAGCATGACTAAAGGATTTCAAATAGGAACAATGTTCACACACCACCAAAAGACTCTTACAGTGCACGTCGCAATTCCAGGTTCCACTAGGGGGAATCTCAATGGTAAGGACCATTCAGATGATGTACAAAACTATTGATCAGGCTCTTCAAGCAAGGCAGATGTTTCACGCCACCCCAAAGGATTACTTATCTTTTTTTTGCTTGGCAAATCGTGACAGGAAAATGCCTGGCGATCATTTAGCACCAGAAGTTCCAGAACCAGGCTCGAATTACAAGTTATTGGCACTAACTTTTGTAGAACTTTCTAACCTCATTATCCATTTCCTACTTCCAGTCAATTCATCATTAACATAGAATGTTGGATGCTATATTTCAGGAAAAAAAATGTTCGGCTACCATCTTTCAGCTCCATTCATGCTGGTCAAATTTCTGGTAAAGTTCATAACCATTTTTTGGCCTTTCCCAGCTCAAACTAGCTGAATCTTATTTCCTTCGTACATCTACCTCTACTTCTGTATTAGCTTTATGGTATTTCTTTCTTCCGTTCTTATTTTCTCATGTAGGTTTGATAACATGGAATATTTGAAGGCTTCATGTTTCATATATATTTGAAGGTTTTTATTGAGGTATTTAAATCTTTTTCGCCAGGCCTAATCCATTTCGTAAAAAGCAACAATACTAATTGTTCTTATGCTCTTCACTTAGTGCTCATTTTGTTTGCCGCACACGCCTCTCCGATCTGACTATACGGCGTATCTTCCTTCATGCGCTCTGAAAGGCATTCTTATGCTATTGCTACACAAAATTAATGCAGTAAGTTAATTCTCTACTAAAACCATATCACATGTATTTACATATTGTTTTAGACAACGCGCCCACATTCCACATTCACATGTATTAATTTTGTTGTCTTTTCTGAATCCTCTGCTTCATGCAACTGCTCTTCGAGAAACCCTGCATGCATGCTGAATGCATCCGAAATACATAGCAAAATTGTTATCTTCTCTCAATCCTTAGCTTCATGCAAATCCTTCTAGAGAGACCCTCCGTGCATTTTACTATTCTTACCTCCCACTGCATTGAAAGCAACTTCATTTCACACTAGCAGCATACTAGATATATTTGATTTCTTTGTGCCTACATATGTCCAGTTACAGCAGATAATCCTGAACGCACCAAATCCAAAAGCTACCTGCATGTGGAGCATCAGAATTCAATCAGGTACAATGGAGCATATTTCGTGACTTGATATCTTCTTTTTCACGTGAAGACATCATAGCACATCTACTTCCATTTATTCCCAACATTCGATCGGTGAGCTCTACATTCTATTGTGAAGAGACCTGCTTATTTATTCTTATTTCCTCTTCTCTCAGGTACATAGTGCATGATCTTCAAGTACACCTACATACTATTTTATATTGTGTAATTCATTTGCATATCAGATTCCAGATAATGACAAACCTGATATTCTATCTTATTCACATGTCGTAACAGTTGTCCAAGAAATATTATGCATGCATACGTTCTGCTTCAATATAAATTAGCAGAACTCCACATTGCTATTGTTAATCCATGAAGTAAACAGATCCTTACTAAAGCTTTGTATACAACAATGTCCTGTTCAAATCTGTATTCACTTTTAGCAAGCTTCATTAATGTTTGCGGACAATATGAGACCAGCATTCAACTCCAATGTTCTGGCATAAATATTAATCCATTAGAAACATTACTCCATTCGAGTTGGCATTAAGTTCAACTTTTGTACTGCAATTTTTACCTTTTCCAAACTCCCGTTTAGTCGCCAATCTACAAATCATTTGCAATACACATTACATTGGACACAACAAAAAAAGCAATTGACATTCTCTTTAGCATCCAAAGTTACACATTGCACTCTAAGCGTTCCAATTCTCACGTCTCCTATATTAATACCACAAGTGCAGCATTCCCAATGTTAGTGCTCATATTATCCAATAGCTTCACATCATAAACTTAATCTCTACATCCTAGCATATCAAAATCTTTAAATAAGGACTACAATCCAACTTCGCCTTAAATCAACCAACTTCTTCATACTTCTTTCCCTCTCAAAACATTGTCAATACCACGGCCAATCAATAACCTTTATACCATTCATATCGTCAACCTAATATCCTACATAATACCTACCACTCCTCATGCCTAACACACATTATCCCAACGTCGTACATTGCATCACTCTTCAAACTATTCCTTAACCACACATCAACAAATCACATCCTCAGAAACCTCAATTCTAATTCATCTCAACTACTTGCATATCAAAACACAACAAACCACAGCTATTCGTACATAATCCAACAAAATACATTCATTGTTCTACCCAACCATCACACGACCATCTCTTCAAATCTAGAAAAACCCGGCTTCTAAGCCCGCCAACGCCGGGCACCATAACTAGTAGTTTTATGTTATAATGACAATGTGGTATTCTTTTTTTTTTTTCCTTGTAATCTAATTCTAGACAAAAGAGAGTAAATGATATTCCATATCTTGCCCTTAGTTGCGGTGTACTGGTGAAGTTCCATGTTCCATTAACGTAATAGTTGCCTCCGCAGGAGGAGCCCTCACTCAATATGTGTCAAGTAAAACAAGAAAATTAAAATACAAAATACTTGCAAAAATTCACCCCAAAAAAAATGCTGATTATATCAACCTGATAAAGATTTGTTCCTTCTCGAAAAATACCATCAAATAAATTTCACTTATAAAGAAGAGTTACGTTTTCCATCCTAACTATTTCGCAATGGAGGAGGAGACAATCTCTTTATTCTTAATTGGACAGTTTTCTTTTATTTTTCCTACCACCTTCTGGGTTGTTTGTCTCAGGTGTCTGGGACGGCTTGCCTCCTACAATGGAGGAATATCCTGCCAGGTATACCTGAGCACTCTGGGGCTCTGAAGAAATTTGCTGCCTACTTGCAACAGTCGCCTTTTTCTGCTTATTCAGACAGGTCATTATTGGTAGTCAATTCAGTTAAAAACTTAAGAATAATCAGGTTTATGAAAAGCATAACCTTAAGGGATTGTGCCATATCAGCTATATTGGATTTTGATGTCTGGCCATCTTCATGTGCTCTTTTTTGCTCTGAATTAGTAAGGGCCACAATTACAAAATCAGAGGTTGGAAAAAGCTTAAATCTTCACGGGATGAACAGTAAACAATCGCAGAATACCTTGGGAGGTATAAAAGCAACCTCGCGTCTTGACTTGTTAGCAGTTGTAGCTTGACTTGTTTTGCTCTTTTCTCTTCCCACTTTTTAGCAGCTTTCTTTTCAGCACTAAGGCAATAACCACCACTCTCTAATTGCAAATCAATCTGAGTGATCCACAATCGTTATGTAAGATTACTTCAAAAATAATGTCCGATGCTAGAGCAACCATATTCACTTTTGGTTAACACAAGTTTCCGATGCTGCTATATACTCACATTGGGCGGCTGCTTGAAGACAGCAAAAACCACAAAACAAAAAATAAAACAAAAATAACTCAAACCTTGCTTGGCTATTGTGGTGGTGGGAAGGAGTGTACTTCTTCTTCTCCTTCTTTACCTTCTTTTGTTTTACGTTCTTGCTGAAGGAGCGATAAGATTCTTTAACACAACATACATGCAAAAGAAAATAAATCAGACTAATCCCTTACTTTTTAAATTTAGGAAGAAACCTGTCCCAGTTCTCATTTCCAAGCTCTGGATCCTTAGCTAACTTCCTTTTAATCATTAAGGCCTACTCACAAAGGACACCGAGCAAAAAGCCAACTGTAGTTATTGAATTATTATTGTTATAAAGCGAAATTTGGTGCATCAGATGTGTCTTTATGTGATATATTGGATGAATATTGTGAATACAATCTTTCACTATTCTTCGCACTGCTTTTAGATCTTTGTATGATCCCATTGCAGAAACTGTATTGCCCTGCAAAGATTTAATTGTAAATATCAAAATGGCTTCAACTCTTAGTGATTCAAGTATGACGGACAAACCTGAACGAGCACATAGCAGCCAGTTAAGAGCTCAATTTCCTGGGTTCACAGAAATGATGGTTTGAGTAAATTCCATAACCAAAGAAAGCATACAGACAAAGCTTAAAACATGATTTCACCTTAAGAGTTGCACCATTAGGTCCCAAAAGGCGCTGTCTGCATTTCACAAAGCGTTCCTGGAGCTAATCTATTTAGAAGTGTCCAAGTAAAAAGTAGATAAATCGTAGACATTGGAACAAACCTATCTTGTTTTTTATAAGGTTACCAATCTTAATGACGTCACACTGCATTTCATCATCCAAGATCTTCAGAGCCTGAGAAGCCAGATGATATAAACCCATTCGTTGAAACAGTGTCCAGCATGTGAATTTTCATCAAGTAAAATGTACAACCTGTGGAGAGGGAACACTTCGCGAAAGTAATTTGATGAGATCCCTAGCTTTAATAATAATATAAGGGTCTTTTGTCTTCCGTGTGGTTGAAACTGTCATTGAACCTTCGACCTGTTGGGGCTCAAACAGGTTAGATGCATTTCTTACATTTCTGAAGTCAGAGAGAGCAGTTCAGAAGCTAAAGAAGAAGACGACTTTGCCGCCATAGCCACTTCCTTGCCATCGCTGCCAATATTATGGAGACCTCCAAGCTTTCTCGGCAGAATAGAGTTATCTGACAATATAGTGCATACGTACCTCTTTCAAAGAGCTTTGCTCTCAGATTCAGTAGAAACAACAAAAGAATGCATCGACTTTGCTAAACAGATTGTAGATTTCAGTTGGTTAGCCGGTTTGCACAGCGGCCGCTGATCAACACTGGCAACCGCCAGTTTACAAGAAACAACAAGTTTGAAGCAGTTTTTGGCATATTCTAGCATATACTTAGAATATGCCAAAAACCTAGTGAGCGAGGGTTTTACCCCATAGGGGCAACCCAAAAACATAGGCCACTCTAAAAATACATGCATGCCATGGTCCCCTTAATGGATAATCAATTCGATGGAATAGACACATTTGTGCCATGCCAAAAGCCTGTGCCATAGCTAAACCTTCAATATGGAAAAAGCACCGTATGCTTCCTATGTATGTAGCCATGGCACAACAATGGTACAAGACGGCTTGGAAGAAAAACAAAGCGTATGTAATTTTTTGGCATATCGTATCCCAAGTTCTCATTCTTCGCAATGTAGGTAATCAGCCATGGCTTCGGTGGAATTGCACCCATCCATAAATTTCGTGAGACACATCCTCTGTTTCCAATTTCGTCCTTCTCCGCAAATGGATCACGAGGCAGGATAGCATTTGGGTTTTTGTCCAGTCTTCGTAAGAAATGGCCGAAGCTTTTCGCAGGGGATTAATGCAACGGCTGGAAACGGTAATAGTACTTCTCATCTGTCAAAAACAGTATTGCACAAACTGATTCATATTGTTTTGATCTATTTGCAGTCTTTGTTGACAGCTGGAGAATCCGTGGTGCATTCTTTCAGGTTGGTTTCATCAAATTTGCTCATTTAACCAGCTTCATAGTCTAATGTTCCGAGTTTATTAGAATGACAAGGTCTCTTGAAGATCCATGCAACCAAAGGTTGCTCAACGAATCACTTTTGGTGGCCCAAAGTATGGATCAGAAAGGTATCCCATTGTCAAGAAACATGGCACATTCCCTTTTACAGGAATGTGTTAAGCAGAAGGATGCCTCGTCTGCCAGGCAAGTTCAAGCCCTGATGTCTCATTGTGGACTTGAATCAGTTGAAATTCTAGGCAATCATCTTATACGTCTGTTTGGATCTCATGGAGGGCCACTCGAAGTAGACCAAGCTTTTGCCAAAGTAGTGAAACCAAGTTCATACACATGGTCTGCAATTCTTTCTGCAAATGTCAATCTCAAGCGATACGAACGAGCCTTTGAACTTTACCATTACATGCAGCTAATGGATGTGGAGAACAATAGACATATTTATATGGCCATGGTTAAAGCCTGCACAATGACATCGGCACTCCCAAGGGGCAGACTAGTACATGAACAGCTATGCAGAAGCCGTCTTGGATCAGATATTGTTCTAGAAAACAGCCTTCTTGACATGTATGCAAAATGTGGGAACCTGCAAGAAGCCCAATGCATGTTTAACAAACTGGAGCATCGTGATTTGGTATCATGGGGTGCAATGATAGCAGCATATGTGCAGCATGGATCTAATGATCGGGCTTTTCAATTGTTTGAAGAAATGCTACAGAAGCATATAGCCCCCGATAGGGTAATATTTCTGAGTCTTCTGAAGGCATGCTCTAGAGTATCCATAGAGATGGGGAGGTTTGTACATAACTTGATTATTGAGAGCAGGTTCAAACTTGATCTGGTTCTTAACAACACACTAATTTACATGTATTCCAAATGTGATGGTTTAGACGAGGCATATAAAGTGTTTGGCAATTTAAGCTGTCGAGATGCAGTATCATGGGGAGCCTTAATTGCAGGATATGTTGGCCATGGGCATGGTGAAATTGCTTTAGAACTTTTTGAGAAGATGGAACAGGAAGCCATAATGCCAGAAAGGGCTACCTATATAAGTGTCCTGAAAGCATGCCGCTACATAGAGTCTGCACAGCAAGGCAAGCTTGCACATAACAAGATCATTGAATGTGGACTGGCAGTAGATTTTATGCTTGGGAGCAGTCTCGTTGACATGTACATTAAATGTGGATGCATAGGTGAGGCACATAAAGTTTTTGACAAATTGAGTGTTCACGATGTGGTAACATGGAGTGCGCTGATTGGAGGATACGCTGTGCATGGTTTTGGTGCCATTGCTCTAGATTTGTTCGGGTGCATGCAACAGAAGGGGATAAAGCCAGACAAAGTCATGTTTTTAAATCTTTTGAAGGGGTGCGCTAGCATTGGAGCCATAACACCAGGCAGGCTAATGCATAATTATATTATTGACAGTAGTTTTGAAGGGGATCTTGAACTTGGAAATATGCTTGTTGACATGTATACTAAGTGTGGTGGTTTGGATGAGGCAGAACTTATGTTTTGCCAATTACAAGCTCGAGATGTGGTTTCATGGGGCACAATGATTGGAGGATTCGCTCGGAATTCTCAAGGTATTGCTGCCTTAGAGTTGTTCAACAAAATGCAAGCGGAAGGTTTGAAGCCAGAAAGAGCCTCATTTCTGGGTGTTTTGAAAGCATGTGGTGATTTAGGAGCAATAGATGAGGGACGAAAAGTACATGAACAAATTATTAGAAGTGGGTATCAATTTGACGTGTTTATATGCAATGCCCTTATTGACATGTATGCCAAGTGTGGGAACCTTGAGGAGGGACGCAAAGTGTTTGATAACATGCAAGAGCGCGACATAATATCATGGGGAGGAATGATTGAAGGATATGCTGAACATGGAAGTGGACTTACCGCTCTCACTCTATTTCAACAAATGCAAGAAGAAAGGATGAAACCAGACAGAGCCATTTTTTTGAGCATATTGAAAGCATGTGGTGACATAGGAGCCATGGATCAAGGGCTGCTTATACATAAACAGATTATAGAAAGTGGACTTGCATCAGATTCTATGATTGGTAACATGCTTGTCCATATGTATGGTAAGTGGTGGGACATGCAGGCAGCACAAGAGGTCTTTAACAGTCTTCAGGATCGAGATGTTGTTTCATGGGGTATAATGATAGCAGGCTACATTCAATGTGGTAATAATATGCAAGCCAAACAATGTTTTGAGGAAATGCAACAGAAAGGAATTAGTGCGAGCGAAGTAACATTTACTAGTATTCTTTCTGCATGCAGTCATACAGGAGTAGTTGATGAAGGGTGCCAGTATTTTAACTTTATGAGAGAAATATCTCAAATCATGCCACACATTAAGCACTATAACTGCATGATTGACCTCCTTGCTCGTGCAGGCCGCTTGCAAGAAGCACAAACTTTGCTCCAGAGCACTGAACCCACTCTTATTGGATGGATGTCATTGCTTACTAGTTGCAGGACCTATGGGAACCTCAAGCTGGGAGAACAATGCTTTGATGAGATAGTCAAGTTGGACCCTTATCATGCTAGTGGGTATGCACTTATGTCAAATATTTATACAGATTCAGGCTTGTGGAAGGATGGCCATAGGATAGAGGAGCTTAGGAGACATGTTGGTGCATGGAAAAAGCCTGCAATGGCATGGATTGAGCTTGACAACAAGGTGCATGAGTTTATTGTTGGAGATAATAGTCACCCACAAAGTGTTGAGATTTATGCCATGTTGAAAAATTTAAACAAGCGCATGAAGGAGCAGGGGTATATGCCATGTCTGAACTTGATACCTCGGGAAATGCCAGACAAGGACAAAGAAGATGCCCTTTGCGGCCACTGTGAGAAGCTTGCTGTAGCTTATGGGCTCATAAGTACGCCTCAAGGCACCGCTGTTAGAGTGAGCAAAAACCTTCGAGTTTGTGTTGACTGCCATAATGCCACCAAAGTTATATCTAAGATTGAAGGTAGAGAAATTGTAATAAAGGATGCGTACCGGGTTCATCGCTTCAAGGATGGAATGTGTGCTTGTGGAGATTATTATTGATTATCTCAAAGAGTTTTGGGAAAAAAGAGACTACAATGAACATATGTGGATTGTGATTGGGTTCTACAAAGGCATCTAGCTGCAGAACATCTCAAGCTGGGAGAATTGTGCTTTGATGAGGTAGTTAGTTCGGGCCTTTCTCATGCTAGTGTGTTTCTTTGCTGTCAATTACATATGCTGGCATAAAATGGAGGAGCTTGGGAAACGTGTAACCACATGGAAACAGCCTGCAATAGCATTGATAACAAGGTACGCTTCTTTATTGATGGAGATAAAAGCTAGTCACTGCACGAACTTGATATCCTGGGAAATGCCAGATAGGGACAAGAAAAATGCCCTTGCTGTACTCCTAAAAATGGCAACTTAAGGGACAGTTTTCAGAGCCACATTGCCACTAAAGTTACATAAAACAATGAACTTAGAGAAATTGTGCATTGGATTCATTCATGCTTGATCTTTGCTTCAAACAATCTTACATTAGATCCACACGGCATTGATCCACACTGCAAACCAGGAGAGGCAAAATGGCTCAAAGCTCATACCAATGCAGGCAGAATCAAAGCCCACCTTGCCATGTTAAATTAAGTGTGTGCATTGGTTTCTAATGCACTAAACACTGCTTTACTCCAGAGCATAGCTTGCAAAAGTCTAAAGTCCAGTAGACAGCAGGGGTTTTCTACTACAAATAGAACGAAGAAGTTGCTTCATAGGTTTGTTGCTCTATTTTGAAGATTTTATTTGTCTCTTATTCTTATTCACCTTCATTTTTGCCGGATTCGCATGGAAGCTGCAATTCTTACCTTAGATTTTGCATTTGTAGTGCATCTACTTTTAGGGTATGTTTGCATGCTTTCTTCTTCCACTCCATGGCAAGATTTTAGTGCTGGAGTCTGGAGCAAACAAATCATTTAAGTCAATCATGTAAGCATAGAATACAAGGGGAAAAAGAGGTTCAGCCCTATCTGAGCACCTCCACAGTATGAGTGAACTTAGGTATTATCTCAAGGATTATTTATATCATGCTATATAGACTTCATCTACTTGTTTGCGTGTGTTGTTTAACTAATTATTTTAAGAAAGCAAGGTTAACATAAATTGTTTTCGCAGATCCAATATTCATGTGTAGGCCTTATCTCTTGCATCTATCCATTGACATCACCGAGGTATTTAAAGTCTGAAGCACTGTCTATAGAGGAAGGTAGATTCAAGTCTTGCATGGACTTAAGTCATTCTTGCTGCTCGATTAACAGGTTGAATGGCTTCATTGAAGGTTCTCTCATGGTAATGTGGTCCAGGTCTTATCTCTTGCATCCATTCATCGATATCATCGAGGTATTTATTTAAAGTTTGAAGCACTGTTTATAAAGAAGTTAAAGCGTCAAGTTGGAAGGTAGATTCAAGTCTTGTATGGATTTAAATCATTGTTGCTGCTCAAATAACATGTTGAATAGCTTCATTGAAGGCTGGATGTTCGCATGTTAATGTGCTATTGTGATGTATCCATCACATTTGTGATGTCCATTTAATCATGCACAAGGTCTTCACCTTTGAAGTCGAACTCTAAAGCATTTGAAACTCCTAGACACAGTGAGCATGTTACCATAGTATTGTGAAAGAGGCAGATAACCAGGGGGAATTTTTGTTGAATTTCATAAACCAACAAAAATAGCACCTTAAAGAACCCTGTTCAATGTGAAACACTGCTTAATCTCTGGTTTTGAGGTTGCATTTGGGGTTTTGGATGGCATTATTACAGGGCTTCGAAAGTTCTGTCCTGGAGGACGTATTCAGATACGGAAAAGATGAGCAAAATGGTTGTCATTGAGCATTTTTGCCATTTCTAAGAGGCCACTGTTGATGCAAATTCGACATCTGTTTTAAAGTGAATTACCCGAATCACTTTAAAGACAGCAGAGCTGATCTTACAAACTTGCTAGATAAATTCTATGAAGGATGGATTGTTCGGAGGATGTGCTTGATTCCCGCCCTCAGGTATTTTATTGCATGTTTCTCTGAAATCTCTTAAAACATTTGACAAGACAATCTTTTGGGACATTTCCATTAAGTTTGATTCAGGATGGAAGCTTAAAGATCCAGACCTGCAAACATTGCACAGCTTGGCAAAACGAAGTATACATTCAACTGAGTTTTATCATCATCACTATGGTGGAGCAAACAAACTCAAGTAATGTTTAGGCGTTTTGATGCACGTCAATTGCATTGTTAAAGCACTTTAGGTGATCTGCTGTTCGACTTCTTTGGATCTTCAGCATGTCAGCTATCGTCTAAAGATATGCTCCTGGCCGACAACATTTCGTTTAGCTCAATCTGTGGCCATTTCGATATTCGAAGTTCCTGGCCCAGGATGCCGTAATAATTTTGGATCATGGACACGAAAATCAAGGTGGTTTCAATGGAGGGCAAAAGGGACTAGAAACGTCGCAGTCTCTTGCATCACTTTTGCATTCATACAGATAGGTCGTTTTTACATTCTTTTTGCATTGGTATAGATAGGCCGTTCCTTCAATGCATCTTTCCATGTCGTCATTGTAGGGGAAAATTTCAAATGTTTGTAGACTTGCAGACAGAGTGTAGAGGTCATGGGAGAAGCAGAGGAAAACAACATTTCAAATGTTTGTCTTGCATGGCGTTGATAATGTCCTCAACTGCATTCGTAGGCCATATTGTATGATTTTTAAAAACTATCTTTTCTTGGTTTCGACTATGACAAACCCTTGTTTATTTGTGGAGGTAATGAGCTTTTCTGACCTGAAATGAGATGTTTCTCCTTCTACAAACACATGTAAGGGATGATTCTCAAAGAAACTTATGGTTGTAGAGCATCAAAAAATTGTGAATGGGCTCCATAGGCCTAGGAAACTCCTTGCATTTTTTGCATAACTCATAACTCAAAATCCTAATGTGGCACTATTTGTAGAAGATTCAGGGGCACAAAGACATCTTCAACTAAATGATTTTCCAATAATTCAAGGGCCAAAACCCATGCTAGACATTTATTTAGGTTGTCGTGTTGAAAGGAACTCTATAGTTTGGGCAGAAATTTATCTAATTCGAAAGCAAAAAATTGATTCGAAACATTCATATGAAAAACATAGGAGGCAAAAATTGTTTTTCAAAAAGTTTATTACTCAACAAGAAAAAGTACAAAATGAACATTTTCCATCTACGTAAACACAAAAAGATGATGCTGGAACAGGCTGAGGCTATTGAAATCTCAGAGGATTATGTAGTTGAAATCTCAGAGGATTATGTAGTCAAATTAGATGCAGACTATTGAAATCTCAAGGGAGTTTAAAGTTGTATGTTTGACCTGCGACAAGGCAGTATTATCTTCGTCCAAATCAACCCACTAAAGTGGACCAAAGCGACTATTCAACAGGAGGGGCAAAATCAAATAAAACAGAAGGTGAGGAGAGCTGAGATGCAGAGGTATTAGAACCCTTAGCTGATTTTCAAGGTTGACAAAGAGCGAGTAGATGTTTAGGTGGAGAGTGGACTCCACGATGACCAATGTCCATGTACTGTCCACAAGCCTCTTCAACTTGCTCTTATGATCTCGAATCTCGGCCTCTGTTGATATAATAACTGCGGCGTGCGACCTGCGGCTGGAATAGAGGTAGAGGAAGTCACGAGGGGACAAGAGACATCTAGTGAAGGAGCAGGAGATGCAACAGAAGCCAACAAAGGAATTTGCTAATGAGACTTATGATATTGAGCAAAGAGAGGGGCCTTGTGAAACATGAGAGCTAACTCTGGACCATTTAACAAACGTAAAGGAAAGAACATGATCCCACTCTGAACAACAATTGTTTAAGGCATATCATGAGGAATGTACCATGCTACACAAATCTTGATAATGCATTTGGTTATAGCATATTGCAAATGAAATTCAATCTCGTTACAATGGTAGAGATGAACTCATAATTCTGAAACTCTAGAGCAAAATCTTCAATAGCAATTTAGAACGGAGCACATAATGCATCTGGCTTACCTGGAAAAGAACCAGGAACATATTATTGATACGATAAGATATGTTTCCAAAGAGGATCAACACCTCGTTCTATGAGTTGAGCCATTGGCTTAGGAGACTCAAACATTAAAAGAAAACAGCGTAACCTTTGGCCACCAGCTTGACAGACATCAATGCAGGAAGCCCTAATTTGTGTAGATGCCCAGATAACCAAGATCCCATGCGCTTCAGATCCGCCAGTAAAGGAACAAACAACAGAACATGCAACCAACTGGTTCGCATGACGCGATGAGTCTCATGGCTAATTCACCTTTGTCCCAAAGCACTCAAAGATTGACCCATTTCAGAGTTAAAAGAACTTCAACCGGGTGGTAAGAGAATATCCATAGAGTCTTGTTTGGCCCGCAGAATCGGGTAAGATGCAACTTTTTTTCGCGAGGCTCCATCATGGTGCAACAACCTTTGAGACACGGTGAGGGGCCCGAGACAACGATTGGTTGCACAATCACTAAAAAAAACGGGCTCTCTAACCCGGGGTTTTGAGAAGACCTTTAAGGCATAGAGGCCGAGATAGGCAGAACGGTTGAAGAGGAAGCAATCTCCGGCTGCCTCGAAAGAAGAGGGAGAAACTCCCTTTGCCTTGAGAAATCTCCGACATGCATTGCATGTTCTATTTGTCCAAAAGGGCATTCTTCACGTGAGAGACTCCCAACAGGTAGTGGAAGTGCAGTTTGTGTCACATTATGCTGCGCAGTAGCTACTAATCTCATTTGTTCTGAAGAACTTCCAACATGTGTTGGAGGTGCCTTTGGAAGTATCACTTGCTCGGGCCAAGATTTTAGAGCTCAACAAATCCCACAAAAAGAACAACAAAATTTAAACATAAATGCGCTCCACGAGCTTTTCAACAAGCCTTAACACGCCTAAAACTGCCGTCAGATGCAGGAGTTAAAAAATATTGCTGCCAAACCTTACCACCGCCAATAAAGGGCCAGAATTGTTAAGTGATTTTTCTCTGCCAAAACAGTTTAATCACCCCACAAATTATACATCAACAAAAAAGGCACCCAACAAGCTTTCTAACGAGCCCAAAATCAAATCTGATACTTTTCCATGCTGAGACTAATTGTTATCCCCATACCTCAAGTAATATCTCTTGGTACTCCCATAACTCTGCCAAGCATACCATATCGTCCCCTTTGAAATGAGTTAACCTTTCCCCATCATTTCAAGATATATGCTGCAATTCAAAAAATTTATTGTAATTTCATGATCTCCCTGTTTCTTCCTTTGCCTCCTCCCCCAGGCTCCTTGATCCCCCAAGAGACCCCACATTCTCTCGTTGCTCTTCCACCCCTCCCCCCATATATGCTTCCTCCACCCTGGCTCGCCATGCTCACTACCTCCTGATCTTGAGTCCATTTCGTGCCTCTCTGTTCTCTTCCTTTTACCCATGGCTCCCATCTTCCTAGTTCCCTTTGCAATCCTTGTCCATTACATTCCTCAACCCGCTATGTCATCGCTCCATACATATGCGCTCTATTGTCCTTGATCTGTGCTCGAATGCCATCATTTCTCAAACTTCCTCAAGTGTGAATTGTGGCACACTTTATGCTAAGCGCCTTAGAACAACATTTCACAGACAAGGTAAGCTTTACATTCTGTTCAAGCATGATTTTAAACATTCTGAATGTGTCAACTTTAATGACATGATAAAACACTCTTATAAATATGCCTCATCACGTCGAAGTATTGCTAGAATACACTTTCATAATATGTGGATTATGCAAGTTCTCTGTCACTTTCTCCCATACATTTACATCCCACTGTGAGAGTAAGAATTTCGCTTGAAATGCCCGCTATGACAAGAGGCGACCACCTTCATACCATGCTTGAATTGAGATGACACCTGCTAGGGCCCATCGTCTCTGCATAAGGGGATGAATAGATGCAGCAAGTGGGGGAGCTAAGGGGTCTGACGGCAATGGTTCCTACCGCCACAGAATATCTCGGAGAGCATGGGTGGATGGACACGACCAAAACAGATGTCTGACCGTGTCCCATGCTGCCAATAATCCTCGAAGAAAAGAAGATGCATTTGGAAAAAGCTCAAGAGGGTGAAATAGAGCCCAGGGAAGAACTGGTTTGACTCTCTTCTTGCCTAGAGGAGTACAATGACTGAGAGATTGTTTTAGAAGGCGAATGCCATGAGAGTCATCTTCACTATTCAGGAGCCTCCAAATGAATTTTGAGATGAGAACCTTACTCTGCAATAAGAAATCCATCATACCCAAGCTACCTGCCCATTTAGGGAGGATGCATTTAGACCAAGCAACCTTAACCACCGCAACCTCCACTGTGCCAGTTTATACAAAATTTCGGACTATTGTAATGAGCTCTCATACTTTAACCTATGGGGCTAGCAACAAGGAACCCATATACATGTGGGTACTGTTGAGCACTGATTTCGCAACTGCAATGCGACCAACGAGGGATAACTTTGCAGTTGACCACCAGAATAGGTGTTTCTCCAAACCCTTAATAATTTCTGTCCATGCTGCTCCTGCATCAACATGAATGCCAACAGAAATTCCAAGTAGCTTTGTTGCATGTCCATGAGCAAGAAGCTTCCATGGATAATCATGAAGACATGCCAGAATCGGAGTGTCCAACGTCCATAAGGCCCTGCACTTTTTCCAACCCATCAACACGCCGGAAGCCACAGAGAATGTATCTAAGAGCAGTTTTGCAGATTCAAGGTTCTCAGAGTTAGTGACGAGAAAGAGAAACGTGTCGTCAACATATTGATTGCAAACTTCCTGTGTACCATACCATCCTCCATAGTGAGACCCTGAAGGATCCCCTCCGCTGATGCAACAACAAATAACTACGATAGCGTCTCCGCGACAATTGTGAAAAGGAGTGGTGCTAAAGGGCATCCTTGACGAATGCCTCGTCCAAGTGGAAAGACTGATGATGGCTCACCATGGAAGAGAACAACAGTTCGGGCAGAGAGATATAACTTCATGACATCTGTTACTGACCGAATCCCAATCTGAGTATACATAAGCGCATGAACTCCCAACTGACACTGTCATATGCTTTTGCAAAATCAAGTTTAAGATATATCACAGGATGATTTTGCCGACGTGCCCAATAGATCCCCCTCATATGCAATAGCCACATTATTAAGAATACATCTTCTCGGAATAAATCCTGATTGAGTTGTGGAAATGGAATCAACCAAAATACCCTTCACCCTCTCTGCAAAGGCCTTGACAGATATTTTATATACTGATGATAATAAAGTGATGGATCGCCAATCTGCAATAGTCTGAGGATCTTTGTTCTTGGGGATCAATGAGATGGCACCTGTATTCAAAATTTTGTCCAGGGCAGCGGACTGACGAAAGTCACAAAAAACGTAATACATCGAGCCTCCAACCACTCCCAATATTCTTGAAATAACTCAATTGGTATACCATTCAACCCTGGGCACTTCCTCTTTTTAAGTTCAAATACCGCCAAACTCAAATCAGCAGCAATGATAGCAGCCTCTACCGACAGATGCTGCCCTTCAGAAATGATAGGAGATATCCTAGATAAGACTGCATTTCGCATTTTTGACTAAAAGGGCAGATGTTTTTCAGCAAAAAAAGCTTGAAAGTGGTCATGCAGATGCTGCTTGAGCTCTGTTGCCCGCGAGAGTACCGAGCCGCCTGACAGACACAAGGAAGACATGCCAAAACCGAGAAGAAATAGAGCCGGTCGTGCTACCTAGAACTCCCAGAGTTTTCCTCAACCTTGAGTTCCCAAAACTCCCCATGCATAACCGATACTTATCCCCAGGATTAGTCTGAAGTCCAGCTTCAACAAGTTCTATCACAAGAACCTAGTACTGCAGTAGCAGTATTGCTCAAGAAGAGCCCAAACGCTCCAACAATGGAATAAATTCCAAAAACCAACACTAGATTTTGGAGTAACTCAAAAGGGCCCGAATTGATCCTTGATCAATTCGAAACAGGCTCAAACAACGGGATATGGAAGATCAAGTAGTATGGGTTAGCATAGAACTCCAACAACTTGGCTTCAAGAACAAATTGTGGTTTTCCAAAACGTCGCCATTCCCTTAAATACTGTGACTAAGGCTAAGATTAGCTTGAAAAAGGCATGTGGCCCTTATTCCAGCTCAAATCAAGCTTCCTATGATTAGATCCAACCCTTTTTGTAGGATCGGCCGCCTGATACAATCCACGATGCCACATGAATCATTTTTCCCTTTAAACACCTCACCCAATGAGGTGATGCCACGCAAGACCCCTCTAACATTTTAAAGTTCTAACTTTAATGTTTTATTAATTTGTCAAGTTAACATACAAAACAAATGCCATTTAAAATTACCCATCGCTGCCCCTAGGCAGTAATTGACTCTTGGAACGTTCCCAGGCCACCCAGTGGCACTTCCAAGGCCAACTGCCAGTCCCAAGGTCTGCAAGCGCGACTTGCCCTTGGACCATAACAATTTCCTCCCCTCCCCTTAGGAACTTGTCCTCAAGGTCTAGTAGAGTTTCAAATGAGGAAAACGTTGCACAAACTCATCCGTCTCCCAAGTGGCATCCACGGGAGACTGACCTCGCTACAAGACCAGATATTCACGAATATCCCTACTGCGTAACTGCCGAACACGAGTATCTAGAATCCGTTTGGGTGTTACAGTGGAGTTTAACACTAGCGGTATACTCTCAGGACTAATAACAGTGTCCGTATCTAGTATAGGTCACTTAAGCTGGCTTACACGAAATACAGGATAATATCCTGCGTTAATGACCAGGTAGATGATGATGATGGAAGGACCACCCTTCGTGGTGGTATATTATTTTGACTACGATTGCTAGGTGCTAACATGTCTGTACGCTTCCGTTATATAGGATTCCCATAGAGGACGTGGGACGAGTGACACCTCCGTGTTCCTCACCCGGGCACTTGGCCATCCCAAGTGGTCCGAGTTAGACGAAAGGCCCTCCCATGGTGATGCAGTCGCCACGGGAGGGGAATTCCCCGTATTTGTACGATGAGAGCATCATATAGATTCTGGGAGCATCACAGTGGTATCAGAGCATGGTTTTGGTAAATCAAATCATTGCACTGGCCATAATCTAACTCGTTAGATCGGTGTAGGGGATGTTAACTTAAGTTGAATTACCACAATTCCATAGCATGTGTGTTGGCCCAACTATGAGAAAGTTAAATAGTTAGGGATCAAGAAGTGAGCTTTTAGGATCAAGGATGTTAGGTTTTGCGGGAGAACAAGGTCCCTTGTTCCCACAAGCCATAACTTTCTCTAGATAGCTCAGATGGAGGCAATTTTTGTAGCAACATGTCGGGAACAATCCAATTAACTAAGGGGCACCGGCATCCGGCATCAAGATGGCATCAAATCGGCGCGGGAGCGTGGAGTGCATGATCGGCAAAATATCGACTTAAAATTTCAAAAGAAAAGCGTATTTTTTCTATCACACATTCGTATAAAAATGTGTATTTCCGCCATATAATAAAAGAAATAAAAAAAAAACAAATTTTGAAAAGTCACGGTTATTTTTTATTTCCCTTTCGTCTGATTGCGCCCGCCGCCGGAGAGAATCCTGCTTTGCCATAACCTTGTTCTTGGCTGCCGCCACTGTCGCCGTACCAGGGCCTCATTCCCGTACCTCCTCGTCCACAAATGAACATGGCATGTACCCGAGGCTATGTCAGCTATTGTAACCTCAGTGTCCACCAGATCCTTGTTGAGCTTGGAGCGCCGACAACGCAGGTAAGGTAGAGCTCCTGCTAACTGATCTTGTTCAGCGGTTCACCACTGGACATAGGGTCTCCTACCCTATTTTTCATCTGTCGGAGTGCTTCCTACTGAAACTCAATGCCCTAGGAGAACCCTACACATTGATAGAGCAGCCCAACCAAGTCCTGATGCTGGTCAAGTTTTACCCTCCTTCGTGTGTGGAGGTTGCCGAAGACGAGGCCATCCGGCCAGAGGCCGAAAGAATTATGGGACTCGCCCGAGGTGATGACGCACGAGAGACGAAGAGGGGAGACCCGAAGGCCCCAGGGTAGAGAGTACATCTACCTGAAAGACGGGCAAGCCATCATAGCGGAAAACCCATTTAACCTTCCACCCTACCACTACGATGAGGCAACCCAGAGTTTTGTTTGGGGTGATGTTCCATCATACCACATGGTGGACCACCTGATATCCATCTAGTCTGAGAGATAGCACAAAAGTATCAGACCAATCTTCAGTTCCAAATCTTTGCTATGCTCGTCCTACAGGAGGCCGTCGAAGACTACCTGGTAGCTCTTTTTTCGAATGCTAACCTCTGTGCTATCCATGCTAAGAGGATTACCATCATGACAAAAGATTTGGCTCTCACAAGGAGAATTCGGGGAGATTGAAATTGGCTTGGTTGCGTAATTTTTCTAAATAAGTATGGAGTATTTATTTAATTATTAATAATAACTGACGCTGATGTCAACACAGATTTTACAATAAAGTGACACCAGTGTAATATGTAACTAAGGGGGTTTTCTGGGGGGAATCCAGTGTAATATGTATATGGGAAGGGGCATTTAGAAGGTTGGACAAGGCATATACGGAGGGTTTTTTGCTAACCCCATTAACGCACGTGGCGTATCCCCTTTATAGTATGAAACCCCCGGGGAATATCTCTTATTGGAGGATATTATGTGGACATATCATGTCGTTGCTGATCTGAAGTCCAAAAAGAAGACACATGTATTGCATGAGCTCGCCGAGTATTGCATGGACGATTTCATCGACTTTACCCCGGCTGAGCTCCCTATTAAGGTACAACAGTTGCTTCAATTTCATCAGGAGACCATCAAGCCAGTTGATGCTCTCTTGCGCTTGCGACACCTTATGTTGCAAGAGGCATCGTCACAACCACCTGATGAAGCTTTTGTTGCTATGGGACCTCAAGTCCCAAACATTAATACTATGGATATTCCATCAAAATCAGATGATGAAGGGAAAACTCTTTGTGACAACAAAGATTATTAAGGGAAGAAAGACAAGAAGCTAAGGAAGAAGAGGTCACCATGGACCTCGACAAGGAAGTAGCCACCTATGTCATCCCGGAGGTTAGTGCTTTGACAAATTATGCCACCCGCTTTTTTCTTTCAGCTTTTAGGCAGGGGCAAGTCCTTTTTGTGGTGCGGAATCTAGCTCCAGAGACAGAGGCATCATGGTGGGCACTCCATGCTCTATCCATCTTAGCTAGACATAAGAAGCTCCAACCTCGCATGCTCACATATGTGCTCATGCGACGGGACTTCGCTTTGACCGCCCTATGGCAGGATATCGCACCATGGATGAGCATGAAGCTCCTTGTGGCCACTCCTTTGGCCACGGCTTATCCTCCAAAAATTGCTTCCACCGCTACCCATACCATCGACCCCAGAGTTACACTACTTCGACACCACCAGCCACCTCCACCTCCTACGCCGATGGATGAGGATGCAGGACCTAGCTCCTGAATGTAATTCTTCTGATTATAATGTATGGCCTTGGGCAATGTGACGTTCCATGTAGTTATACGGTATACGTATACATACTATGACACGTCACCGGGGTATAAATAGATCCTTATGGGTCAATAGGGGATAACTTGGGTTAACCTAAAAGGGTTTTTATTAGCTATGCTAAAATATTTGTAAGTAAATAACCTAATTAGGTTAATTAGGTTATTAATTAGTAAAAGCTAGTGAATTAGGCAGTGCCACCTGGCCCAAATCGATTGTCCAGGGGGAACTTGCTAAGTTTGGAGGGCAAATTGGGGCCCTACCCCCAATTCTGCCCCAAATCAATTTGGAAAGAGTTAGAGGAAGGAGGAGCCACCAGACTCGCAAACCAAACTTGAAGAATGGAAGCCTTTCATGACAATGGCTCTAGCCAAGAGACCGGTTAGTCCTTGGATAGTCTGTGCTAGCTAACCCTTCTCTGATTAGATGAATGGTTAATTTCTCTTTTATTTGCTATTAAGATGATGATGGGTACTTTGATTATGATTATATTATCTCTTTCTGTTTCTCCTGTGTGTCTGGGGTTAAGGGTGTGTAGAGATCTGAAAGCTTCCTAGAAGTAGAGATTTCTCTAGCTAGAACCCTTAAGACTCAGTAAATGCAGCCTATACACAAGA
>JAJEKV010000845.1:0-79153 GCA_021234155.1 Isoetes taiwanensis | reverse complement strand
TATATCTAAGCTAGAAACAAAGATAAATAAAGTTAGAATTGTGTAACTTAATGGACTAGAGTAGAATGCACATTTTCAATTCTACAATGTATACTGGAATAAACCGCCTAGCTAGACGCGACAAGATCCTTATCTAACCTTCAAATTATTGCCAAATAATGACTAATGCTCGCTATATGCATATATTGGCAACTACAGAGGTTTGAATTCCCCATGCTCAAACACAGTTTAATTTTTATATGTTCGAAACTTAGATTTTGTTGATTTAATGCAAAACATCTTTCGCAACGCGAGTCATTATGGTCAATATTCTTCTATCGTAGATGCGAATAAACAAAACATAAACACAGGGGCAACAAAGGGCAACAAAATGCAAGTTCAAATTCTGCATGTTCTAGCATGTATAGACGAGTTGGGGAAGTTCTCAAATTCTGCATCTAGCGTGTATAGACGAGTTGGGGAAGTTTTGCATGTTCTAGCATGTATAGACGAGTTGGGGAAGAGAAACGTTCGCGGCGGCCTTGGCCGCCGCGATAAGTTTCTTGTATATCAAACCATATATAAAGCATGTTCCCTCTCTATTTTGTTTGATGCAAAAAAAAACCTACGGTTGGGTCAAAGCATGGAGGTGGGGGACACTTTTTGTATCAGCGACACATGGTGCTTAGGGGGTGCTTTCCGGAGCTATTTTCTTTGTATTTTTAAAAAATATTTTTCTTTTATTTTTTGATATTTTTCCCTGAACGCATTCATATATATGCCTTTGAATACAAAATTTCAGCTTCATCGAGTTATAGAAAAAAGATAAAAATAAATAAAATTTCCCCATTAGGTGCTTAGGGGTGCTTGGTCAAAAAATGCCTCCCGACTCCATGCTTTGACCCGGTTGACACCGGAAAAAGCTGATGTACGATGTTACGTCATGGTTCCCTTTTTTTTCTTGCTCGCAAAACAATCTTTGCAAACCAAAGAAACCGCATTGCGATCCCTTTGAGATGTGATAAATACTAATACGTGCTCCAAAGACAATTTCGAAACGAATGGGCCGCTTCCCTCTTGGGCTCTTTCATGTAAATGGACGGTCCACGCCAATGTCCGTAAATTATCGATCTGCTTTTTGGTGGATCTGGCGCAAAAACTTCGAAATCAGTATTTAAATACTGGCGTCTGTTGGATCAAACCCGTAACTTAAAATCCACCGGGCGAGATCTTCAACTTTGAGTAAACTGCTTGTGCTTTTACTCTTCTTCTTAGAACCACGCTCCATCCTTCATACATCCTGTTCATTATTTTTCCAAAAGAAGTTCTATTTTCTGAGCTTCAAATTCCATCATCGGCCGGATGGTGGGCATTTCTCAGCTCATTCGAATCCCATTTCCGATAAAAATCTTTGAATCTGTCATGGGCCAAATGGCGAAGTTGGGAAACAAAAAAACGTCGGAACGAGGGCTAGGATGGAGCAAGGGCGTGAAGGGGGTGGAATCCGCCATAGCCCGGAGGAAGAGCGTGGGAAGTGGAAGGTGGAACACAGGGAGAAATTAAATTGATTTGAGTCTTGGTCCGGCGTCCGCTGGCGGCGATTTAAATCACATGGGTGAATTCCGCAAGGTTCCGTTTTACAGGGGATTTGCTTAGCTGGATGATGACCTTAATTATTTTTCGTTTCCCCCCCTTTTACCATTTGAAATAGTATGCAAAAAATAAAAAGGGAACATTCTGTTTTTTTTAGTTTCATGGTTAAACAAATTTGTTCATGGTTCTCTTCCAGGTTATATAGTTTATTTGGTGGTAGCTTATTACTCGAATAACCGTGACAACTCTATAAAAAGAACTGTAGCCACCACCATCACCATGTATGTAGGGAGTGATCTAGAATTATTATAGCTACCACCATCACCATGTATGTAGGGAGTGATCTAGAATTATTCATGCTAGGCAATCTTCCAGTACAGTACTGGCAATCATCATAGCGTTCATTGTTTGTCTTAACAGCGTTCTTGGCTTTGCAAGCAATCCCGATTCCTTGCTTTGCAATTCGCATGAACCAAAACAGAGGCCTTCTTCAATGGATCTGTGTACGAATTAGCGAAATTGGTGTGTTTCTCAAGCAAAACTCCTTGATCTTTCTAGGCAAGTACATGGGTTTCTAGGCAAATGGGTCGGATTTCCCAGCCCAATTGGTGGGTTTCTCGGGCCAATCTGTAGGTCTCAGCCCAATCGATGGCTTCCTCAATCCAACTTATGGATTTCTAAACCCAATCTAATGGATTTCTGCTTCAGCAACATGCAATATTGTTTGAGAAATCATGTCAGCAACTAGAGATTCCGGCTGTGGCTCTGCTTCCGATATAGTGTGTATGGCTTGAACACTAATCGAAATATTTACAGGTAGAGTTTCTTGGGATTATATCGCTAAACCTTTCGTGGTTCTGTATCAGATTGAATGTTCTGATGAAATCCCTGTTCTTTATCTGCTAAAGGGCAGGAGTTTTTGAAAAATGTCTTTGCACAGCCTTCTGATCAATGGACTACTTCATCCTTTTGTTGCCCAAAATTTGCATGTTCTCTGCTAAACTTTCCTTGTCATTGCCCCTGGCTCTCCTAATAATGTTTTCAATTCGACAATTCTAGGAATCTTGAATGGGAAGAGGATGACTTGAATTGGAGCAAAATGTTTTTTCTGGAACCTGATTCCTGTCGGATTTGTTAAGAATTTGGGTTGCCCAAGCATGAAATTTTAATGGCAAGTCTGGAATCAACCTGGTGTTGCTCGGATCCAAGAAATTTTCAAGCAGTGATGCGGAGAATTGAAATGGGTGTTATCTTTGCCTCTTGCCCCTTCAGGCCCTCCTCAGAACATATTATCTCCACGCCTCTTCTATCAAAACTCTTGCCCATTGGCAAAGCGACTTCGCACAAAATTTGTAAACAAGTTTTTACGACGTTGGTGAGCCAAAATCCTCCGGTAGGGGTGCTCACCTTTTCCGATGATGGTTATTAGTACCATTGTCCATTAAAATAGTCGAAAATAATTAATGGGCCAATAAACACCGCAATATTTGCATTTGGTATTGGTTGTCAAAGGCATTTCGGCCTTCCGGATAACAGCCCAACTTGGCGATCAAAGAAGAGGTCAATAGGACTTGGCTTCCACAAATGAGAACAAAAAGCAGGAATATCACATTAGGCGGTGTCGAAGCACATTGATCGACTTGATTTTGGCTCTCGGTCGAAAATGCTTCGAGGCGTTGGTTGAGGATGAAGCACATACCCTAAGAAGGACAAAAGAAATATTTATGGGCGGATTAGAAGCAAGCTAAGGATTTAATAATATTTGAAAAATGCGAAGATAGCAAGCTGCCGGGTAGATACGCGCTAGTGTAGGGTTTAAGTTTTGCAGCACTGGTAGATATGTTTGCGATAGCCGTTGTTTGCTAGATAATGCCGCTATGCGTGTTGTTCTGCCATGTAGATGCTCGCTACTATATTGTGGCTTTTGTTTTGTTGTATTGTGTAGGTTATTGTTGTTGTGTAGACCGTGCATGAAATGCTACATGAGATGTCGGTTGTTATATATGCCTAGGTGGAGTAATGCTTGCGGTTGGAGTTAAGCTATGCTCGCAAGCATTGCTACATATTATGATCTTAAGGCATAACATGACCTTATTTATAATGTTATGTGCAGGTTCAATTCCTGCAGGTTCTAGCTTAAAATAGACAAGACCGGGAAGAGAAACGTTCGCGGCGGCATCCTATAGTCGTTATGGTTAGCATCCTTCTATCGTGCAGGCACTGAACACAAGGGCAAAAAAAAAGTGTAGGTTCAAATCCTGCATGTTCTACTACGTATAGATGAGTTGGTGAAGAGAAACGTTCGCGGCGGCCGCTAGGCCGCCGGGATAAGTTTCTTGTAATAATAAAAAATCATCCATGCATACAAGAAGAAATGAAGAAGAAATGACAACTGAAGGTATGGTTTCCGGGATCCCCGAGGTAAAAATTTGGAATGGGCTCGATTCGTTCCCGTAATGACACACACCACACGCCAAGTGGACTTCGGGCGATTTGGACCGTCAAATGCTCCGCCGCATCTCACCCGCCTGTGGAGATCCCAGCCTTAAGCTCACTTAAAATACCTCTGTCTCGAGGTTCCTGCATCTATTTCGGTTTTCCACCAACGACGTTGACCTCAGGATCACGACAGAGTGGCTGATGTTGTCCCCAATTTCAGCCACCTTTATCACAGCCTCAGGATCCCCGACATGGTCTGGGTGATATTCCCTTTTCGTAATGTTCGGGCAGAGGCTATTTCGCCTAATTACAGACCCAGATTATCTCTGATAATGGCCGCCTTTCTTGGCCTCCATAAAATTGCAATGATTCTGAAGAAATGGCTTGCTTTGCTTCCACTCGGTAAGCTAAATAGCCTGCATGCCCAAAACATTCACGTTAAAGAATGTGCGAGGCGGGCAATTTCTTTGGCTGGACGCTCGTCTAACGGCTGCGCCCGGTCCTTACCAGGCGAAATTGCCTGCCCTGGCACATTACCTATATCTGATATCTCCATCGATTGGTCGATACCATCGCCTGATATCAACCCAGCGTTATCTCCGCCTCCCGGACCATCTCCAAATCCTATGTGTGATCCCGACATCCAGGATTACACTCGTGCGTCTGATGTCGAGGATGAAGTCGTTCGTTGTTATCCCCACCTCTGAGACCCTGCCAGAGCATCCAGGTTGTCCCCTCCTCCAGGATCCCGCCCAGGTGGCGGATATCAGGGAGAATATTGGCCGCCTTTATGCCATCCTCCAGGATCACGTCTGCAGCCTGTCTGGTTATCCCTATCTCTGTGATCACCATAGGAAGATCGTCGTCGTGAACCACGAGGTCCTCTCAAGGTCGTTAGATGTGATTCATGCCTCTCGGATCACCACAAAGTTATTCCCTCCTCCGGGATCGCCATGGTTTTAACACCTGAGAGGGCAATAATGATCCAACCTTCAGGATCATGCTGGCATTATCCTGTCCTCTAGGATCACTGTCAAACATGGAGGTGATTTCAAAGGTAAGGAATGCAAAATAATCGACGACCGAGATCGGAGCGTGGCCTATTCGAGTAGTCCAGGTTTGAATTTGCCAGGCCATGCATTGACTAGCCATTAGCATGACGATCTGGGTAACGCCTGAGACCAGCCTCTGGGATCACCGTTGAATCCTTTCAGAATGCTCTTGCCCTACTGCATGTAGAGGAGAACGGATTAAGGAGTGCAATACACAGCTATGGATGATTTGGAAAAGAAAAGAGGACAAATATTTAACCCAAACTCCTCTTAGATTGAAAATATTTTTGACATCTGAGCTTCCATTGCACCTGCAGGGCTGAAATACAACAAGAATTCCCCCTGTGTCTCCTCAATGGCTTATTTGACCATAGCAATCTTACTGGTATCTTGAAGAGCATCAAGTTCACAATCTTACTGGTATCTTGAAGAGCATCAAGTTCACAATCTTACTGGTATCTTGAAGAGCATCAAGTTCCTACTCTTCAAGGAGGTGGGCACATGCTAGTTTGGATCTACTACATCCCTACCAACCGGGTTCAAGTCTTCATTGTTGGAGAACAGAAGAATTGTGAGGCATTTTGTGATTTCTACCTAACGAATTTTGATCCCCAGAGAGTATTACGAAGACGTTTGACATTGAAGAGGTATGCATAAACAAGTTATTTTACTTCTTTTATTTAGCTATAGTGTTTGTATTTGAAATATTTTAGTAGGTTTTGGAAGCTTGCTGCATGAGTTCGGGTTCAACAGTACTATATTGTTCAGCCCAAAAGGAATTAAAAAGTAAATGCACTTGTTCTTTTACACTATCTTCTAATGCAAAATATAGCTATGGACCTTAAGGCAAGACATCAAACACTCATGTGGTTGAGGATGGGATCATCTCACCTAGTGACGCATGAAAATAGTTGACAGGGGAGAGGGTATATGTAGGGAATGCCAGTGCCATCTCATGATTAGGCAACTTTATTTTCTTCCAGATCACTCACCTGTTACTTATTATAGGTTTGATCATAAGAATCTTCAAGGTGTGCCTTGCCATGGTTGGTAAATTAATTCATTAAAAAGAGTCAAGTTCAATATGACACTTTGGATCCCCAAAGAATTGATGGGTTAGAGAAAAGCTTATGCATTGACACACATTACGTAGTGTAATGACCATGCAGGCGGAGAGGTGGAGATTGAAACTTGATGTCCATGGGATGAAATGTATGTGTATGAATAATGTGCTCGAAATATAGGATATGCACAATGTTGAGAAGTGCGTCGTTCGTAACACATAGAAGTTACCTAAAGATCTTCCCACTAGTAGCCAGAGATATTATCTAATCATATCTCGGAATCTAAGAAGATTACCTTCTCCAAACTTAGAGATAATATTTAAAGATGTAGGTTACAAGGTCTATGAGAGTTGGTTGCTAAATAGCAGCACTCAAAACTTCAGCTACCCAAATTGCTAGTGCTCTGCCAATGTGTCTTGTAACTTGATCTGATACCACATTTATGAAAATATGAACGTATACAAGAAATTAGCAACTTAAATACTAGATTTAGCTCTTAAAAACAAGAAAACTCAATGAAAGGGACACAAAAGCTTCAAGATGTGCTCCACTGCTGGACATAGCTTCTCAAGGATCCGACTAAGGATTTCGTCTTACTTCAAGGCTTGTCTTAATATGCTTGGGCTCCAACATTGTCTTTCAGTCAACGACTGACTCTAAGTTGTTCTTTCTCTCTATCTGCAGTTGGCATAAGGGGCATTCATTTTTTATCCTCGAACTTTATGCATGAAGTGCATGTTAGGGTTTTTTTTTCTTTTTGGTCCGATTTTCATACGTATATTGGAGTGTTTTTGTACATATGTACTTGAGATAAATTGTATACAAAGGGGTTCAAAATTTGGTTTTGACATTTTCGTATACGGGGGGCATTTTTTACTACCCTACAAATTGAGATGGCATATCCCATTACTGTAAGTGAATTTCCCAAACTCTGGCATTATTACCAAGGGTAAGGGTTGATGATTTTTAATCAATCTAAAGGGGATGTGATTACGCATGGCTACTTAGACCCATATCACAACTGGTTATTAGCTTTGCACCATGTCATTCCATTCTTATTTTGTTGAATAATCTAATGCCTTTGACTTGATCACCAGTATCACCACATTCACCACTTAACATTTAGCTAGGTGCTAAAAAAATGTTGTAATCTCTTCTAGCACTGTAAGTGACATAAACCGGCATTAACTAAACTTGAAAGTTACAAGAGAAATTTTGTTTCATAACTATGAGATTATTATTCCAAAATTCTTTGAGCCTAAGGCTGAATAACAATTACATAGCTAAAATTATTATATTGTGCTTGGGTCTTTGGTGGATTGTAACATATTAGGTTTTGAATAACAATGTCTCTAGTTTGAGACCACCCAAATTCGCACTATATTCTCCCATGTTCTTGTGTGATCTCCACGTTCCTATATATTTTCTGCGAGATCTATATTTTCTTGTATTAAAACTGTTTTTTTTTTAATCTATACATGGCTAACATGTTGATGGTCACAGAGTTACTCTGGTCATTGCACAAATTAGTATATAAAAAAGATTTCATTTCTTTGCTCTTTGAGGAATTAACATGATGGTCTTTTTTATGTAAAGATTTACTTGCAATCGATATGTGCGAAGAAGCCTCGTAAGTAATGTGAACGGTCAATATAGTTGTCTTTTTAATAACCAAGTGTTTTCCTCATGCCTTAGGAACCTTTGCAACAATGATCCTATTGGATGGAGAAGGGGCGATAATTGGTTAGCGTAATCATACGTGTTATCAATCAATGCCTGCATTCCGCATGCTATAAGGCGGGATGGCCATTATCTTGCACTTCTTCTTGATCTTAGATGCAAGCTTTTTGCATTTTCCTATTCTCAAATTTGCCTTTTTAGCTATAATATATCCCCTCATAAATGTTCATGTCTGACCTCGTTTGGTCAATTAATGTTGAGCTTTCATTAAGCATATGATAAGTATTCTCTATTATTGCCCTAAGGTAGTTTGGAACATGATCATACTGAGTGATTGGCTGATAACTACATGTGGTCATAAATGGTGACGTTATTGTCATGTTAAATGAATATATAAAGAGAAGAAGGCGATAGAATTGACTTCTAATCATCTTCATTAGATAGATAGATAGTATAAGGTCATGGGCCATTTGAGTAAATGTAAAGCTAAATGCACAAGTTGAGGTGACCACCATGGGCAAATGGTCCATGGAGTTTGATAGCCAAGGCCATTGTGCCGGCTATTTTGTCAAGAGGAAAGAATAAGAATATGTCTAAATACATTGCTTTCAACTAGGACTGCATTTAATCTACATTTAAGCTAAAGTGGCTAAAGGTAGCACTTTTTGGGATAGTGCTCGTGCAATTATTGACATGAGGCATCAAAGTCAAGTGGCATGGATCATCTCTGAAAAGAATAAGAATAGGTAAAGTGAGTTCAAATGGACAATTGAGCTTTGATACGGCGTCATTTGTTGAGTCATGAAATCTGGCATTCTTGTTGAGCATGCCGCAAATGGCATTGAAATGGTTTCAAAACCAGATGCTCCTCCATTGGCTGTCCGTCTAATTTCGAAGGTTTTCATGAGTATAAATGCAATGGCACGAAAGAAGGATCACAGCCTCAATCGCAGAATCCATAATCTTGTGGAATTAAAAATACCTTCAATTTCCAAATCAATCAAAGGAGTGAGAACAAAAGATGTGGTCATAGATGAGGCAACAGGGGTATGGGTCCGAATTTTCAGTCCAACAAAGAAGGAATGTCAAGCAGAGAAACTTCCAAAGAGTGATATACTACCATGGAGGTGGTTTTGCGCCTTGTCTCAAGGATTTCATTCTCTATGACCTTTTTGCGGAAGGATGGCGAAGAAAGCAAAGTGTGTGGTAATCTCAGTGAACTATAGGAGGTCACCAGAGTATAAATTTCCCATAGCACATGAAGATAGCTTCAGTATCCTCAAATGGTTGCAAAATTCGACCCTTTCAGCATTTGGATGCAACGTAGATTTATCTCTATGTTTTCTTGCAGGGGATAGTGCAGGTGGAAATCTAGTGCATTATGTGGCATGCAAGGCAGCAAATGAGTCTCTAACTCCAGTGTTTCTTCGGGGGCTTGTGCTCATCCAACCTTTTTTTGGCGCAATAGAGAGGACTAATTCTGAATTAAGCCTAAAAAATACCCCTAACATTTCCTTAGAGGCTTGTGACTGGTATTGGAAAGCTTATCTTCCTCCAGGAGAGAACAGAGATCATCCTATATGTAATGTTTTTGGGCCTCAATCTAGAGACCTTGCTAATGTGGATTTGCCACCCTCTTTGGTTGTTGTTGGAGAAAATGATACGCTTCATGACTGGGATATGCATTATGTGGAGAGCATGAAGAAATTGGGCAAGGACACTCGTTTGGTTTATTATCATAGTGCCTTCCATGTATTTCATCTGTTTTATCCTTTCCACCTTTCCAACAAGGTTTTACTTGATATTTCTTCCTTCATCAAACTTATATCTTCTTCATCCAACAATTATAAAAACCTTTAATGCATGTCTGCAACGTCATCATCACTGTGCGGCCTAACTAGGAAGCCATGGATCATGCTATCATAAGGACATACACGTTGTCTTAGGAATATTTGGTTTAAACTTGTTAAAGAGTTATGGCCTTCGAACTTCATATTTGGTCAACTCTTATCTACCTAGTGGGAGTTATAACAAAATGTAAAATTTCTTATATTAATTAATAGAAAACGTGCCCAGTATTGCTCGGCTTTTTGTTGGGATTAAAGCAAAAAAATTATTGATGTTATGGTAGAGAATGTCTAGTTATGATCATTGGGAAATATGTATGCTGGTTAAATTTTCCATTCTTTATCGGGTTTTTCCTCATCTCTGATTTTTGACCATTGATATTTGGAATATTCTCTGCTCTATGCCAAATCAAGGGCCATTAAATTTTCGGCCAGTAAAACACCCGCCACTTCCAATGGTGCAAACGTTGCACATAGTTAGAAGATTAAAAAAAAAAACAAGGTGCTGCGCACGACGGGTTGCCCTCCGGTGGCCCGAAAGTGTGTTTTCATGTTTCGTCTTTTTGTGTCAGATAAGCAGATTTGAATGACTAGTTTTCAACACGGTATTTCGTATCAGATCCCTTTGAAATTGCACAATTAAACAAGCAAATTCAACAAACATTAACTAGTCCACAAGTATTAATACAAATCTGAACTCTCTACTTGCTAAGGAAATGAGAATCAACAAAAACTATGGTACCTAGAAGTTATGACTCTGTACTTTATAAAGCAAGCAAACTCTAATATATCCACAAAGCTAGACTCTTAAAAGATAAGTGCAACAGGCTAATATCTAAACAAGAGGAAAAATAATATTGGATCTAAAATGCTTCCAAAGATAGCCTTCCATTTAGTAAACCTTAAACTCCACCACTTAACACATCTTGCATTGGAAAAAATCTGCAAGCTTTGTGTTCACCACTTTTATTTATCATTATTACCACTACAGGTTTATCTAATGCACCATAGACCATGAAATTTTGAGTGGTATAAAAAAATTATTTTTTAATCTAAATGAACGAAATGTGTTAAGAAAAAATTAATCTTCATATCTTCCTAATTCTAATGTTCCCATGCATTGTAGCATGAGTAAAATCATCCATGTATAGATGTAGAGATGGTCTTGGTATCAAGCAGATGGATGTCAAGATTGCTTTTCTTAAATTAAAATTAGAAGAGGAAGTGTACATGAGGCAGGCACCTAGTTTCATCTCAGCAGGGCAAGAGCAGCTTGTTTACAAACTTCAGAAAGCCATTTACGGCTTAAAACAGTAAAACCATCCATACATTTCTCTTCAAAAAAAGATTCACAAGGAGCCAATCAGATTGGAATATGTACTAAGTCTTCTCTCAATTTCTAATATTGGTCGAACAACCAAATAAGTCTGGGTTTACTGGGTCCTCTTCGGTCACCTCGGATGGAGGATCCGAGTGAACCTGCTATGTTTTGTTGTACAGTCTATGTTATCTTTTGGGACATATCTTTTGGGCATGTTGTTAGCCTATCTTTTGTATCAGCTATGAGATTATGTGTTATGCGATATCATATAGCGTGATGGGATCTTTGTAATGTGTGATGCCTAAGTTATTGTATTTTCGGATCTTATGAATATGAACTAGTAGTTTTGGTAACTCTTGTGTGATTTGTGTTGCTACAATAGTTAAGTTATCTTGTTTTAAGTGTAGTGATGTTTGTAACGCGACCGACGGCCCAAGCCAAGAGGGCTGGGTCCGTCGCATGTAAGTGATTTTTACATAACAAAAATGTCACTTTAGGTGACATTCTCATGTATCAACACTGCCTCCGTGCATCCGCAGTGTTTCCACATGAGAATGTCACTTGTATACATGGCACAACAAACATTGGCCGATGGGGCTGAATGTAGCTCGACTTACTTATGGATGAGCATAAAATAACAATACAGCATTACTACAGCTAATGGCACCACCTCCATTTTTCGTGGTGCCAACGAAATTTAGGATGGTTTGGAGGTCCATAAGTTTTTTCGGGTGAGGATGTTTCATCCAGAAAACTTCTTCTCCGATGGACTCATCTAACTCTCGAACATGTATGTTACCTTTAAATCATCTACTGCAAAATATACACCTTCAGAGCTTTGCATGTTTGCAAATGGATTTCCTGCCATGGAAAGTACATAGGCCAAAGCTATCTATCATTGGCTTATATATACCCTATCAAACTCATAAGCATCAATGTTCTTTTAAAAGCCGCCCTAAGCTAGCAGGGTCATTTACAGGTGCTTGGCATGTAAAATTCTGACAGACATATGCAACTGGATCTCCTGTGGCATGCTTTTCTGCCATGGAAAATACAGCTGGATTGTAAGCCTGCCAAAATTCCTTGTCTTCTTCATCAAGAACATCGACTTGTATAACCTACAACATGCAAATATGGGTCAGAGAAAACAAATGACGGACATCAAGATGGAAACATTAACGTAGCAATACAACGAATAAACATGATGCACCCCTTATACATGCCAAAGTTTTCAAGACTACCGCTTTGAATATTTATAGCTTCAATACTTACAGACATCATGGGATTATAAGATGAAAAAACTGCAGTGACTAGTGCATTGGAGGCATGGCTCTTCTTTGAACCTGCAATAACCACTTGGATTTTGAAGGCACAGAAAAGAGGTCAAAAGCACAACACATCATCGGAAGCGCCACTGCAACCTCTCGTGACCACTGCTCTCAAAATGGCCTCAGATAATATGCAAGTCATCCCATCGCATAATCCTTTGCATATAAAAAAAATCCCAAGTCCACATTTGGACAAATAGCTAGAGCTGAAGTTGGTATCTAATAATGCCCACAAAAACAAATCAAAAACATTCTTTTAGAGACATCAAGTAAGGGTAGAACTTGCCATCTTTACCTAATCAATTTCCTCTAGCAATATAACCTGATTCAAATTTATAGCAGCTATGGAATGAGTGAAAAGCGTTCACAAAACGGACTAAGTAATCTAGGTGCAACGGTTACTTTATACAATAGAGGACACGACAGCTACATTGTGTCTTAACTGGATTACACTCAACAAGAATGCGTGTCTGATTTGGTGAGACAGCACAAGATACCAACTTAGCACTTCTGGAAAAAAATCAACGACAATCGATGCTACATATCCGCAAGTGGCGATTGAATTTCAAAGAAACGTAGCGAAAAGAGTGAATAATCTCACCTAAACTAGCGTAAAAGAAGATTCGCCTAAATTCTATAGAGTTAAAAACATAATTATATACCAAAGAAATGCTCGACTTTGTTGCAAATAAGCTTTAGATTTTTCTCCGTAAAACGAAGGAAGACAAACGAATAAGGTTAAGAGTCAATAGAATTTCTCGATGGTTCTCGCACCATCATAATCTTCTTTTTACACGAAAACAATATAGATGCATCTCCCTTCGAGTCCCATAGTACCCTCCTCCGCACTTTTATCAAGGAACAATTCATCCCGAAGAAACATGATAATGTAGCAGATCGGGGACCTTCCCGAGAAAAGTAGATCGCCTTCCCCACAAGTTCATCAATTTAATTACATGTACTTAAAAGTAGACATCTTACCATCTTGTAGGTTGCATTTTAGAATTTCCTAGATACATACCTCAAGGTATGCTTCTTAGAGAACATTTCATTACTTAAGAGGATGTAAATGAAACGACATTGAGAACAGTCAAAACTTTAAAAAATGCCTTTGCAAGGGAAAAAAAACTCTTCCAATTGCGAACTATTAAAAAAAAGGTGGATATCCTATAACAGGGTAGGCATCCAACCTTTGAACAAGAAATCACAGATCAGATAGCAAAAGAGCTAGTCATTGGGCATAGTGCAAAGCATGTCCCATAGTTCAATGTTCTTTCTTGTATCTGTGGATTTAATACTCAAAAACTTGCCATGGTCTTCTAAGCTACATCATGAAACCTACCACATAACTAACATACACACGCAGATAATAAGAAGAGAACTGCTAAGGAAATGCCATGACCTGTATTTTTGAAGTTCAATCACCCATGATAACCATTTTGTTGATCCACCAATTTCATACAAGTCAACAAGTGCAGCAACAAGAAAAGCATAATGATCAAGAAATCCAAGGGCCTTTGATGGACCATCCAAGAAACAACGTTGTAGGCGCATTATACTGGCATCAAATAAATGATCCCTTATAAAGATGGCAATTCTCTCTGCTAAAACAAGGTATTCGTCCGGCTGTAAAATAAGTATACAAGATAACAATGTGATAGAAAGCTTCACAAGTTTTGACAAACATAATAAGTATACAAGATAACAATGTGACAGAAAGCTTCACAAGTTTTGACAAACATTTTATACACATACCTCCGCGGCCGATATCACGGAAAATGATGTCGGGACTGTTTTGGTTCCCACTTCAGTATCCTAGATGCACGGGCAAATGCTGAGATTGCTAATGCATTCCATGCGACAATTATTTTATCATCACGATGAGGACGAGATCTCTTATTTCGACGGTGTTGTTCTTATTCATCGATTGAGCCCGATTACCGGTCCGAAACATCCTTGATCCACAACGCATGGCCCGGCCAGCGCATTTCTGAGGGGAACAAAGGGTTTTAGCGGTCATCAACATATCTCGAGTATATTCTAGCATATCTTGGTATATTCCGGCATATATTTCGGGTATATCCCACAAACCCAATAACGAGGGTTTGCCCCCCTAAAGGCGACCCAAAACAACGTCAAGTCATGCCCCCATACATCCACTGCTTGGATGGCAGCGATCCGGAGGCGAACCATGAGATTCAAATGAAGAAATTGCAAGCCTTCACCATGCTCGGCTCCCACGGCCCGCGGCAAATCCATATCCGTGCACATAGTTACAAGAACAAGGAAGAAAAACAAGAGCATTGAAGGCATCCGGTCTACGCCAATCCACCTACTCAGGCAAATGCGAAAGCAGACCCGGATTCTCTATGCTGCTTGCCCAAGCGGATCCGCATTCTCTATGCCCAAGCGAGGCGGGTTCTCTATCGCAGCCTCTTCAAAACCGGTTCTCCTAACAAAACACAAATGAATGCGACCTCAAGCGAGAATGCGGCCTAAACCGGCAAGCCTCAGCGTAAATACCGTCTCCTCCCTGCAGCCCTTTTTCATCCCCGCCCCTTCTCATCCTCCTCTGGCCTCAAGCCCTGACCTCTCCCGACATGCCTCCCTGACCTCTCCGCCAGAAGCCAAAAATTCTTTCTAAATTCACACCATCACACCATGAAATTTCTTTGGCATATATGCCAATAAGCAGCTCAAACCGCTGCAAACATACCCTCAAAATACGATTTGCAATATAATACAGTTGCCAAATCTAGGCCCAACCATGCCAGAGATACTCTCCCCAAATACCAAACGAAATAATAGAACATACTATCTTATTGTTTAAATTTGGTTTTTCAGGCAAGTGGAAAACTTTTTAGAATTTTTTTTGAGGTTAATATCCTAAGGTTTGAAGGGTTTTGGCTACCGGAAAATGTTTCTGATATACTAAAAATCGGGAAATACCTAATTGATAAGATTTGTGGTTTTGGGTTTTCATGCGGATATGTTTGATAATTCATGAGACGCGTGTAGAAAGAATAATAGTTTATCTTCTTACTATCTCTGTTTCCGATTGAATTTTATTATTGTAGCGAGCTGCGATTTCTCATAACTTGAGATTCATCTCATTTCGGACCAGAGACATTGTGCAGGCATGTTCAATCTTTTAAAGCATCCTATAGGATGTTTATTTCTTTAACTACCATTATGCTTTTATATTCCGACCGTTATTTGTTTTATGTACTATGGGTGCTTCAGCTGATGATTCCATTGCTTACAGTGGGGTTCTTGAGAACTTGCGCTTTCTGTTGTGATAGAATACATCTTTATGTTAGGAAACAAGAACTGACATGCTGCTTAATCTGTGAAGGTGCTTATAAGAGATGCTATCCCAATGATATTTGAGCTGAATTTGTAGCTCACATGTGTAATAGATCTTTGAGCGCATCCTATCCACTGGATTCTGAATTCAATTTTGCAAATTTGGGCTCAACTTTATTGTTCATTTCCAATCTTGGCAACAACGGGGTTTTCACAGGAGTAGACTGTACGCTCTGGCGGTTTCTTTGTTTGCCATTTTTTGCCTGATTATTTCTTCTTTGTTCGTACATGATTGCTTAAGCTTGCCAGCCTCTGCAGAAGTCTTATGTCCTTCATTTTTCAAGAGTTTCAAGAGCAGGGAATGACACAGTCTTGCCCATCCGCCGCTTCTTATTTTGCCATCTCAAATCCATCTAATATGCAGATATCTGGTTATGGACCCACGATCCAGATACTAAAAGATTATAGCAGTTTACCAAAGTAGAGTGGCATATTTTTGAACGCAATCCACCATGAACATCTCTTGCATATACAGACGTTTCTGGAACATATACGATCAAATAAAGTGTATTGAAAACAGTAAGAATTTTGTCGGCTACCAATGTTCATGCTGAGACTATGTTTGCAGATTGATTTGTGTCTTGGACATTATGATTTTGGTTATTATCTTAAGTAGTAGAGCTTTTTTATTTTCTAAACATGTTTGTAGAAAGCAAAATCATGGTATAGGTTGGTAGAATCCTCTGCTATGCCTGCAGAGGGATTCCAGGGGGATTGATGACATCACTGGAGATGGCTATGATTAGATTCCTGGATTTCTATACTAGGACTTGCTCTTTTTTCTGCACATTGAATGATGTTGGAAGAAGGAATCTAATAAATCTTATGGATCTTTTGCCCTGCAAAGCTTTCCATATTCCAATTGCATTGCATGTTCTTGCAAAAATAGAAGCAATGTTTCTGCCTTATGGTTGAATTTTTTCTGGGCCACTAATTTGCGAACCTATGAGCAATTTGGGGCTGCAGCTTCTATATTGGGGCCTTCATAAGTATATGCATCTATTCATTTCAAACATGTCTTATATCTGTGCTCTTGAAGCTTTTGTGTGTTGTTGCAAAGTTGGCATGTTAAATACCACTTTTTTGAATTTTCTCTATTACCAACTAATGTGTCTTTATGTAGGTACCAACCACTCAAGACTTCTCAAAACTGTTGCAGAAAGGTTCATACACATGAGTCCATCTCCAAAAGGTTGCCTATGGTGGAGGCAGCAAATTGCATGCAGGATGAACTTACATATGGACAAACAAAAACCAATGCAAATAATTAAGGTATCTATTCTATTGGCTCAGTTATGCATTCCAAGAGGTTGTCTATGATCAATATCTCTTCCATTCTCCATGAGCATGGATTAGATTAACTGCCCAGGCCAAAATGGCTCTTTCCAGTGTTGAACCTGACATGTTGTGGTCACTATGGTTGCCTGTCCACCTGTCTTTGATGCTTCAAATTTGATAGGCAGTGAATAATATTTTATAGCTTACAGAATAATATTTTATAGCTTACAGGTTACAGGAACCTCTTTGACTACATTTGAAGATGATGTACCCACCTTATTTGCATGTGCATTTGTTTTAAGAAGCAAACTTCTGTCTTTTTTCTGAATATATGATAATGGCCTTCATTCCTTGGTATGATATGAATCATCTCATGCCAACATGTAATGCATCTTAGTTTCAGAGTAGATGGCTTTTTCTAAATTTGGTTCGTACGCAGATCTGAGACTCATTAACTTATGCTGGTCATCTATTCGATTAGCAGAAGCTCAAATACGTTCATTTCTCAAATGAAATCCAGCTCCTTTGATGTGTTGCATAGTTGCTTGAATTATTTGCATAGGCTGCACTATCCCAGTTCCTCTGCAGACCCTTGAAAAGATGCCCGTCTAGGAGAGTATCCGGTAGAAGATTACACAGATCCATCACTTGCAAGGAAGCATTTCAACATTTGGAAAGTATACAAAGAGATGTTTGCATTGCTTTGGCTCATAGGTAATAATCGCACCATCAACCTGCTATCTGGAGGCGCTTTTTGATGGACTTTATTTTCCTTGGCATGCTTTATTTCCTTAGCATTTCCATTTTGTTATCTAGGTTTGACCACAATAGATGCGGATTTTCCTCCAGCATTTCCATTTTGTTATCTAGGTTTGAACACAGTAGATGCAGATTTTCCTCGGCATGTTTTATTTTTTCTAACATTTCCATTTTGTTGTCTAGGTTTGAACACTATAGATGCAGAGTTAAGGATTCTTTGTGAATCTCTCCAAGCAGCATTTTAGCTTTAGAATTTGGCTGCCATATATCTGACATTTCCTGTGATCTTCAGATTTGAAAGCTATGTATTTTGGCACTCAAAAGTGTTGGTATCCGTTCAACCTTTAACTACTTCTCACTTTATTATTATTTGAGTTTAAAAATTCTAATAATTAGGTATACCAGGATCTCAGACGATATTTCGGTTTGACACTCTAGATTGAACTTCTGTTTTAGATATTTCAAATTATTGGCTTCTATCTTTGGGCAACTAAGGGATCATTTTATTGCTAGACTTGAGCTTTGCTATGACATCAGTTACTGAACTAGCTTCTTTCATTTCTCATGTGGTACATATTTTATAACATCTTTGATTTGCTTTGTTGATGCAGAAGTCCCAAGTTTCTAGCCAACTATATGTAATGTTATTTCTCACATGAAATTCATTTTCCTCAACGTATTTCATTGTTGCTTGACTTATTTGCAACACTGCACTATCCTAACTTCTCTACATAGGCTCTGAAAAAGATGTCAATGATGAGGATGCCCGGTAGAAGATCATATGGATTCTGGCCAAACATTTTGACTTGCAAACAAGTGTTCCAACATTCTTACACACAAAGCAAGATGTTTGCATTACTTATCCTTATAGGTAATGCTTCTACCATGCTGCTTGAATCGGTCATTCTTATTCATATAGGTTTTGTTGTGTTGATTTCAACCGAGCATCCCATTGGCCAAGCATCCTCCTGATCTTTAAAAGTCTAATAAGTATATTCACCTGCATTTTTATTTGTTATCCTCCTGATATTTAAAAATCTAATCTCTTGATCTTCAAAAATCTAACAGGCATGTTCACTTGCATTTTTGTTCGTTATTTATAAGCATCTCTTTTAACTAAAGATTGGCCAACATGTATTGCAGCTGATATCGCCCAACATCTACTTGATGCCAGCTTCTACTTGGTGTTGTGGAATGGCAGGCTATTGCATCTAACTGTTTTATGTGATGTAAACATTTACTTGAAGAATCACAGAGTGAAGAATCACATATCCCAGTGTGTAATAAGTATCTTAGCATATTGCCTAGCATCTACTTGATGTTGTGGAACGGTGAATTATTGCTTCAACTGTTTGTCATGCGATTGCGCAATTTTTGAATCTTTTATATGACTACAATTATTAGCACTAGATAGAAACTCGAGAATGATAAACAACACAAGGAATAGAATAGAATAGAATAATTTTTTTAACGTCCACGGAGACCAATAGGTAATAAACAAACAATACATATGTGTAAACTCCCCCCATCGAAAACCACATGCTATTTATTCCAGGGGTGATTAATAGAATATCCATCCAAATATAAATGGAGTGGTATATATTTTTAGAACATTTGCAAGCCCACAAACATTAATGCAATATATATCAAACTATTTACTCCTCTTCCACTATGTATTTTAGCAAAAATTGCCCAAAGCCCCATTTCCAATTCATATGGACCTAAAGCCCGGCAATGCCGGGCACCATAACTAGTAAATTGAAGCTTGAAATAGCTAAGGAAAAGCCCAAAGAAACTGAGGGCCAAGATTGAGTCTTGGTGACATTTTGAAATATGTAGAGCAATCATTATTTTGTTGCATCAAATGAACTTAATTTTGATACTATTTTGCATCCTATGCGAGATATGCAATTCTATGGCCCAAACTTGTTGAAAAATATTGCTAAGGTCAATATGGATAATAGAAGGGAAAACTCCCTTAAGCACATGTTCCATAAGACCATTTTGCATCTTAGAAGGGAAAACTCCCTTATTCACATGCTCCATAAGGTCATTTTGCAACTGCATAATGGGTGTTTTTTTGCTAGTGGTGTACAAAATAACGAAATTCAAGCACTAAATCAGCATCTTCATAGGTAACATGTGTGATCAGGGCTTCACATTGCCAATCTGCTCATTATGTTATACCTAACTAAAGAATATCCCAATATTTTTTGAAGGGCCATGAAGGGCAAGGAAAGGGCATGAAGGGTAGCTTGAAGGGCAATCAACACTAAACTAGCACCTGTGTCGCGACATGTAAAAAAGTCCCAACATAGTATATAGACATTTTATCGACACATGGGCCAAGCTTTCCTGCCAGAGAGAGAACAACCTTAGTTGTTTAGCATGTAAAACCTTAGATGCTCACTTGGGTATGCATAGATTCTTGGATTAATGGTAAAATTAAAAACTTTATAAGGTGCAATTTTCTTGTTCGACATTATGCCACTGAGGTCCTTTAGATCATAAGATTGCATAAATGCTTAATCTTTATATAAAACTTACTCATTACACCATTTATTGAACTATGTTCTCTTTTTGAAGGTTAAAGTGGTTTTTTGGGTTGCCCCTAAGGGGGCAAACCCTCGTTTATTGGGTTTGTGGCATATTCCAAGTATATATCAGTATATGCCTGGAATATGCCAATAACTACTCCAAACCCATTATTGGCTATAAATTGTCTGTCATTTCCGTTGCTGGGCAGCCGCTCTCGAAATCGGCTAACCGGAGAGGCCTCCTCTAGGCAACTAGGGTTCTGGCTGGAGTTCTATAGCGTGTTTCTTGCAATTGCACTGTTACCCAGTTCAAAAAATGTTCCAATGCCTTTGATAGGGCATTCCTTGGGATGTAACAAGCTTGAACAGCTTCAGAAACAAGGCTGGCAATCAAAGGATGATATTAGTGCTATCTAATAGAATTTGAGGCGCATTGAACTAGAAAGACTGTCAAGTGATTTATCCGGAATAGTTATCACTAGTCACAAGACAAGAAATTGAGGAACAATGGGGTCTATATGATGGTTTTAACTTGAAATTGTACCCAACACTGAGAGCAAGGGCGAGGAATGGGCTTAGTTCTCATGATCGTTACATGCCTCTTATGGTGGTAGCCTGGCCATCCAAAGGAAGACCTTGCAACTATAATGCAAGCTTTTGGGAGTGCAGAGCATTGAGGGACTTGGCAAATTTGGTGAGTTGAAATTTGTTTGTTTGTCTTTGACTTTTCAGACTTCAATAATGGGTAATCGGGACAATATACATGTCATGGCTGCTGGTGGTGCAGGTGTTCTTACAAAAATATTGAAACTTATTGATAAGTATGACCTTTATGGTCGATTTGCATATCAAAAAATACCACAGGCAGTCTGATGTTCCTGATATTTATCGTCTTGCAGCGAGAACAAAGGTAGCCATCTTTAATGGATTCCTGTCACCTTGTTTACTAACACATCGTGTTTTGGCATTTTTACTTATCCAACATTGGTGGAGCCTTTTGGGTTAACATTGATTGAGGTAGATATGGTGAAGCTTACCCTATTTTCTATTTGTTGTAGATATTGAAGAATGCATTACTAATAGACCCATATGACCTGAAGGACATAGCAGTTGCTTTGGTCAAGCTCTTATCAGACAGGAACCAGTGGTTAGAGAAGCGAAGAAATGGGCTATAAAATATTCACCTTTACTCGTGGTTAGAAAATTGCAAGTCTTATCTTTTGAAGTTGTCTAGCTGTCGGGCAAGACAGCCCCAGTGGCACAATAGCAGTGATGGAAGTATGCTTAATGAGTCACTAGAAGGTTCGTGGATTGGAGAACGTATCTTTACGTTTATTTGATGATGGGAATCAGTTGAAACAAGCATTAGAGAAGCATCAAATAAAAGAAAATCTATCTGATGGCCCATCACAAATCTTTGTAATGCTCTTAGTACCTTTACTAAGGGGGTGTATGCCATGTGCATTCAAGGGGTAACCAAAAAACCCCAGGTATACGTTTTTTCACAAGGAAAACCCCCTCCCATACGACCTTGCACGGACGTATGAAGTATACCCCCTAATGGTTTTCTACATATCTTATTCTCGTAATTTAAGTACCCCTCTCAGATACATAATACCGAACCCAATGTCACGATTTACACCAAAAACTTATTAAATAACGGCCCCACAGAAAATATGCTTAACTTAATTAAAAATACGACAACGGCCTCACAGAAATACGCTTAACTTAATTAGAAGTTAGCCAAGTTTTCTATGCATTGTTTACCGATACTTTTACCAAATTTAGTTCGTGATAGACTACTATAATCTCCATACTAATTTTGCCGCATGAACCTTCACGAGGCCTTATTTGAGTAATATTGTCGCTTTGTGGACTTCGCTGGCTTTTTTGATACGGTTCCCTGGGAAAAGGCGGCTAGATCTAGGCCAATCAAAGCCCCGCTTCACAATGCGTAATGCCATATACTGGGTTGTATGAGAGTTGTTTTGGCAGATGCCGGCGACGGGCGAGCATTCACCAAGTAGGTATCGGGTCCCACAGGTTGCCCCCTCGCCAACACTTTTTGGCCTCTACATTGATCGCTTAGAGCCCCGGCTTCTACCGAGCATGGGGATGGCATACAGCTTTTGCACCGGTCATCCGCCACCATCTATATGGGACGATGTTGGCCCGCTTGCCCACACCCCGCTCTATGATCTCACTTGATGCCCTAGACACATTTTGTCGCCGCTGATTACGCGCCGCGAAATCCGCCAAGACCGTGGTGGTTTCATATCCTCTTCACGCCACCCCATGCCTCCTCGCCTCACATATCGGGGGCAACCCGTGGACGCCATGCCCACCTACAAGTACCTAGGGGTGGAGTTCCCCTCCTCATCTGAGGGCGCTAATCTATCCGCTATGGTGACAAAGGCGGGAAAGCTTTATGCCATGCGTAAACAACGCCACCGTGCGAGCTCTATGATTGGGGCCATCGGGCCGCACCGTCGGGCTTTGTCCGGCCCTTCAGACGGGTCGAGGTTTGGGGCCCAGTTGTCTCTTTGGCTAAACACGGAATGACTTGGAGGTCAAAAGGCATTTTGCACGGGCACCCCAGGGGTTAAACCTTCAGTCCCCCGCGGTCTCGCCGCGAGAAACTGGATTCTTTGCCGCCTCAGCGACAGCCGATAGAACACATCGCTCCTTTTCGAAAGTAGTTACTATAGGTGATGCTCGGCTCCGCCGGGCTTACTAATCGTGGCAATGGGTCCTCGGCTTAGGCCTGTTGGAGGGGTAAGAGACACGCTGGTTAAGCCATATAGAGCGATACGGAAAAACACCGGTCGTCGCAATTGAACCCTGGCAGCCCGATCGTGACGGCTTCTTGAAGATGCCTAGGCGCTTGTTTCCTTGGCAAGCTCTGGGACCCTGACGCACTCTAGAACAGGTCAAAGCGGCCATTACAAAGGAGCACATCAACCCCGTGTTAGCCCGGGGTCCACGGCTCTACGCGTTCCCGGTACCTTTGGCGCCGCCAGACTCATTGCCTCCATTCGCACGAGTGCCCACCATCTTCGCGATCGGACGGTGCGTGGATTGGGGAGCCCGCCGTGACGTGGCTGTCGGTCTTGTCAAACGGGTGCCATTGAGGATGAGTCTCTCACTTTCGAGAAGTTGCCCGGTCATTCGGTCAATATCCGGGCCGAATCGACGCCCTTAGTAATGGCCGGACTTGCCCCTTACATTTGCTGATGAACACACCGCCGGTCACGCGTGCCACCGGGTCGTACATTCGTGGGAGGTGCCGGACTCCGGAGGTCACCTTTTGCCCCCGCCTCGCTTTCGCCGTTGATTGGGCACTACCAAAAGGTGCATGATCATATATATTTGGGTATTTCTCGCATTGTATATGTGCCATTAGTTGTCACGGCCGGTGATTAACGCCTACGCTTTTTCCTCGAAAACCCTTCTGGCGGGGTTTTAATCCGGGCGATAATCCGCTTCTTTGCGTTTTGTATTGGGTCCCATAGACCGATTGGTCTCCGTGGACGATAAAAGTACCTTCCTTCCTTCCATCAAGTCAAGTTGCATTCCGTAAGGCAAGGACACTAGAGAACGAAAGCTCTGAAGCAAATTTTAGAACACTAGAGAACAAATGGCATGGAGGACACTAGAGAACAAAAGGCACACACAAAGCTTTGAATCAAAGTCTAGAATAAATGAAAATCAAGTCAAAGCTAAGAAGCCATTTGTAGAATAATATTTTTCACAAGTGGTAGTTTAGAATGTTATGTCTTCTATGAAAGTAGGCACTCAATTTGCAAATAACGGTATAGCATATGATTTCCAATGTAAGTAGAAGAACATGTTGTACATTGTCCCAAGGCAATGATGCAATAAGGTTTGTCAATGCAATTTAAGATCCTAAATTGAGGGTTTTTCTTCATTTTGTGAGGATCTCAAATAAAGCTAGGACGTTGAGCCTCTAAGTGAGGAAAGCTTCCAAGACACACATTTAACATTTTGCAAAGGATTAATTAATACTAGGTTTAAATGTTGCCGCTTATAGTCTTGTCCACTTATCCACTACGTCATAATGTTATTTTATTCTCATATAAACGCTTCACAATGAGGCATGCCGAACCTGTAAAGTCACTTGGGCACATTCCTAACGTGGGGTTAGGTCGGTAATCTCACTTGGGCACATTTCTAAGGTGGGGTTAGGTAAACGTTTTTCCTATGCCACATATGAAGGGTCTCATCAAGAACATTAAGTAAAATTGGAAAGTTCCAAGTGAAGTTGTACATTTAGAACTCTTGTGCCTCTTGCGTCAAATGTAGAATCTTTAGTGGGAGATTGTGGCTCCAGATGCCCTATGAATGTGGTCCGAGAGCTCGATCTTAAAACTGTTTTCTTATTCTCATGTGCATATTTAAGCCTTGCAATTAATACATGGTCCAATTTTTTGGGGCACCACATTAAGTTCTCGTGTGCACCTTAATAAGGCCATTAAAAATATGTCAACAAAAATTCTTAACGGACCACAACCTCAAATGAGCAATTGATTTCGCAAAAGAGAAACTCCTAGATTTTGGTCGCTCCTCTTGATCGGTCCGATTGGCCTCATAGGCAATGCCGCCGTTGTCGATAATCATTTTGATTATGCCAATCAACTAAACAAATTTGTTTGATGTAATATCCTCATAGGTCATTGCGGGGATCCGTCTCTAACTTCTACCGGGCCATAGCAATTGTTCATTCAATATTTTACCTTAAAACATTCAACGTAACATAATAGAATACCGAATGTCGTCCTCTACACTTAGAATCGATGCTACGACTTCCCAATCAAATTGACCACGACTATTCTTACCCAATTCAACAGCAGAACATGTGTTGTACAAATCGTAAATAAATATGATCCTTAGCATCATCTTATTTTTGGAGCAAGTCTGAACCCTTAGAACATGTTATACTTTTAACTCACTACTTTCTACAATTGCTTCAACAACATATAAGTCTTGTGCAAACAAAGCCCTTGCACTCACCTCTCAAGTAAATGTTATGGCAGCTATTTTGCTCTTCCAAAGCTCTTTGTAGATGAGTCGCTTTTCTTTTGTAATTCTTGCGGATGTCATAAATAAATGTGCAAGCGGTTGTATCTTACCTTATCATACATGTATGCGTTCTCACATGTGTTCTATGAACTTGGAAACATGACCTTATTAATTATGCAAGCATCTATGGACCTAAATGCAACAGTGTCGATACTAAGTAACTTAAATCGTGGAAGCGGACCAACATAGTCATACTCAATCATCCCAAACCAACATCTTTATAGTACGATGTCTACCATAAGCAGCATATGATCTGCAATACCCTAATAAAGAAAGTATAGAGACACAGTGATCTTAGAAATATAGCGGTTTGAGATTTTTGAACATACAAAACTAGATGACATCTGCTTGCATCCTTATATATACAAATACACAAACTTCACTAAAATCACTTGCGGGTGTTCAAAATGCAAAAATCTGTTTCAAAGCGGCCTGCCTTCATGGGATCAAAGCAGAGCACTTTCAATATTAGTTAAAGTGCGACATTTAATCTACGCTTTAAAGTTTATGTAGATTAAATGTTCAACCTTGAGGTTCTTAGCCATCTTAACTTATAAGAACGCGCACCAAAAGTAGCTCGAAATGGACAAAGACCTACCATGAGCAGCATGCTTTAGACAAACTAGGCTTCAAACGATCTTTCGCTTCCTTTATTCTCTGCAAAGGAACGTAAGGGGAAATATTAGAACATATAATTAATGAAAATTTAGTGTCATACATTCCAACCTTTTTGTTGATCGACCAAAACTTATCAAATTGGCATTTGTCATTCCCATCTAAATAGTATCTACATGTTCGAGGTTTATATACCATGCATGCAAGGGAAATAATGGAGTCAAGTGATATAAGCTGAAGATTTGACAAGTCATAAGAAAACCAGATAGAATTTCTCTCCTTGTGTTCTTTATGCCAAGCCAGATTCACCTCCACGCAATAAGAAGGCCGGTTAGTCAAGTCAATAGGCTCTCTACTTTCCCTCCATCATTTACCGATCTTTCTCCTAATACTTAACACTCTTGCCCACGCACCATACAAGTGATTTTCCCCATCTAAGCTTCCTCTCCTAGGCTTTAAAGCTTCACCTTTTCTATCTCAAAATAAATTGCACAATCGGATCCAATTCCGGGGATGTTGCAAGATTAATCTTCTTGCCAAGCGCACTATAGTTTGCATGACTCTTTACTCTAGTCGACCTATCCTTCCGAGCCAAGGATTTCCATTAAGATGACTAACTAGCGTCGCTTTGCATACTTTCTTGTCGTCAATATCCACTTTGTATCAATTTTTTATATCATTTCCTAACTCCTCCTTATCTAGCATCTCATCAAGGTATGTCTTATCTCCATTTCTGCAACAATTTCCTGGTCAAGATGCTCACTATCATGAGAAGCTTCACGGATTACGATGTGGGAGAACATTCAAGCTCGGCTTCAACTTCCGACATAATCAGATTCATCCTCAATGTGACAAGAGTCTAGTTGCTTATAATAGTCTGAACTAAAAGTAATCCTCCATCTGCCATGGCTTCTCCCACCAAGTTGAGTTTCCATCACACTTTATACCTACTTGATTGCATAACTCTTTTGCAACCAAGAAGCCTTCTTTTAAAGTAGCTATAATATCGTCATCTATGCTCACTTCACTATAATTAGATAGATCGCAAATTACTTCCTTGCCGTCTTCGTCTACTTGGCGCTCAATAACCTGCCAAATGTTTTCTTGTTTTGCATGTGCTGCAGGGAATATCAAATCTGAAAGAGCTTGAAATTCTGCCACCTTATTGAGAGCCCTTGCACTCTCAAGGAGATCTGCACCAGTGTATGATCTCTCATTTCTTACCATACCTCCAACTTTGGAGAAAAATTCTTGCAAGCATCTGATCCCTTGCAATGTAGTGGCACTGCTAGATCCTTACAGTGATCTCGAAAATACTTTATCAATAGAACAACAAAATGGCAAGACATTTGAATGTCCATAAAGGTTTCACGGCTTATAAAATTTTGGCCGAGGGAATAGGTTTCATGATTAACAATCCCTCCAAAGTCTGCAATGGCAGGACATACAATTTGAGGGAAGAAATCACACCAAAATAGCAAATAAGAATGAAAAATAAATTAGTTTCACACCTGAAAAAAAAGATACGGTCGAAGCTGCCTTGATCCGTGAGTTTAAGTTCATATGGGGTGACAAGAAGATATCAATGTATAATGATACCACAGCAAGGTAGGTTTCAGTACCTAATGTTCGCAATTGTGGAGCATTTATATCATTTCTCAATTTTAAGTAAACAAGTCACGAACTCTTCTAGATGCAATTCTTTTGGGCAGCCCCCAATTACGCCTATCTTTCCTTTCCACGTCTCCTATTTGTAATCCATGCTCTCCATGGCATAGCTTAAAGACATGCCAAACATCATTCAATGTCACTAACTCAGTACCTAGGTACAATCTCCTTGATGCATTATCAAGGGGATTTATCAACTTCTTTCCATTATGTATGAAGTCTTGGTCATGAAGACCATACACACTGCCACTTAAACCCCATCCTTCCCAATGAATGCGAAAACAGTTAGTGGGCCTCTTTGATGTATAATCTTGCAAAGATGCATTTTCTGGCCACAAGCATCTCCGGTCCAGAAGCTATGTCCAATTAGGGGCCCTAAGACCTTACTCAAATGCATGTCCCAAAGTCTAAGTATTTCTTCCCATTGTAATCTTACAAACTTGTGATCAAACTTATTGCACGTAAGCTGGATCACCAAGACAAGCTTCGGTAAGCGAGCATGCAAGGGGTTAACAATGAGTACTCGTGCATAATGTGCTATCACATTATTTGCAAATGCCTGCACAATGTTTTGGTAACCACTCTTTCTGATCCAACAGTAAGTAACTGTAAAGGAAGCATCACATGCATGATCATAAAGCTTGCCACAGAAGCCAACCAAACCATCGTCTCTTGCAATCCACTGTATGGTCCTCTTTATGACAGTTTCATAGCAGGCACATGTCCGAGTGTCAAATCTAAATCCTTCATATGCTTTGCATATGTTGTTGCTAAGTGAATGAAGGTATCCTCTCTAACACCAACTCTATATGTAAAACTCTCTCGAGAAGACCGCATAGTGGTTGATAAGCTAGGGCCAGAAAAATTCAACGACAAAAAATTATGCATTCTTCGCCCTCCCCAAATCTTGATTGTTTGAAAGAGCTCCTTCGTCGTTTGCTTGTAGCGCCTTGCTTGCCCCGGCCTAATTATGTTATGTGCAGTGTCTGTAAGAAAATTCCAAAATGCAGCCTTCCCCTCAAACTTACCTTGAGAGTGGGCCTCAACAATGTCTGCACAAAACTTTTTCACATCTTTCCGATGCATGGATTCAGCTAGACTATCACGGATTGATCGTTGTTTCGCAGACAATGTGACAATTCTCATTCTAGTAAACAACAATTCTCTTTCTAGTTTCCTCTTTTTGCATGTTGTGACCTTTGCAAGGTTATACATCTCTCTGTTGGTCATATAATCCACTCTAATACGTGTCTTTGTCGTTCTCCATCCTCTTGGTGTTTTATCTAGTTTTTGTCTAGCAACCCTCATTCTAAAATCAGATTGCTTGGGTATTGACAAACAATATGAACATTGGTAGTTCGTGAAGGGTTTCCCATCATTGCTAACTCTTATACATGAGGTGTGCCTAAATGTCCCATCAATAATAATAGATTCTCCTTTAACACTAAAACAACACTTTATGCTTGGGTCACAGTACCAATTGGATCCAAGTCTTGATTCATCTAAAAATGGCCTCAAGTCTCTTGACCCAGATGCATATCTATATTTCATTTGCCAGTAACCCCAACATAAAGAAGCCAAGCGTTCATTTCCTGTATTTTCAAATATTTTAACATCTAGCACTACACACTTGCAATCAAAATAAGAAATGAAAACTTACTAGTCTGATCTCCCTTATCCACTCTAGATGATGTTGCTGCAATGCAAAAAAACAGAAATTTTTAGCTTATCAATAAAAAACCATTATCAAAACATATATAATTCTCCTAGGAAAATGCTTTTGGAATATTCGTTGATGCGGTTTCTGAGGAAAAAATAGGGGTTTAAAAAATTAGAGAAAAAAAAAACAGCGAAATAAGGGGTTGGCTTGGCTATGGCGCCTTGCATCGCCATCGCCGGATCTGGGAAGCGGCAGAAGCTCCATCTATTGCAGAGCATTTTGGTGGGAAAGTTTGGATTTGTGTGTCCCTATTTTGCGCATGACAGTGTGTGCCCCTGTTTTGTTTCTCAGCTTCGGCCTCCAGACCCGGCTTTGGGAATGTTCTTATCTGAAGAGGCCATACACTTCGTTTTGTTTCTCGGATCCATTTATTTTTTCTCGATTCAAGCCTGCTGCGGTTCTTGACGATATCTGCGGCTTTTGGGCACATTTACTATATCAAAGAGATATCATAGCCAAATCGAATGCTACAATGGCGTGTTCGAGAGCTCAAGCGTAGATTGTGGCGGCGAATTGGATCGCTAAACTTGGCTTATGGACCAAGTAAGCCCGAAGTTTGAGTGAACCAGGGCTAGAGCATATGGCATCGGCAGACCCGACGAGACTCTTGTGTTTTGGGTTTGGCGGGTTTTCCCATTTGGCGTGTTGAAGCTCTAATACAACGACCTTGGCTAAAAGGCTTTTCATAAAATCATATTTTAATCTAGAGAATGACGCTACTCTTATTCCGTAACTCCCTACCCTGTTTGGAGCTTTAGAAAGGCGATCTTTCCGGTTTGGGTAATGTTGAGCTCGAGGCAATATCACAGGCGATACATGAAATTGCAAGTGGCCTTTGTGAGATAGAGCGCGGACCCCCCGAGAAGTTTGTAAGTGGTCTCCAATCCAAGTCTCCAGTATGGCAACAGGCTAGAAAGCAGGCATCTCATGCTGACGACGACATGACTCAAAAAGGTGATAAAACTTGCATTTCTTCTCTTCTCACTGATCATTATCACTATTTTCTTCCTGTTTCTTAGCATATACATAAAGTAACGTTTGTGATTTGCTACTTGTTCTGCATGTCCTCTAAAATGTTAACGCAGGTATCCCGGCAGCGGCAGACTGCAGGAGCCTGTTTCAGCCCCAACCGTCACCTCCACCTCATCTATTCCACATCAGCATGTTACACATCATCCAAGGGCTGCGTCTGTTATAGAAATAGACCAGCAGACATTCATTCTTGCTTGTATCAGAGATCGATCTTGATGAGAGAGAGATCATATCATGTATCATTTTTGTTCATGAATATATACTCTGTTTATTTGCATTACATTTAAATGGTATCAGAGCCAATCTGATGCAGCATTAAGAGGATTCTGGGAAGAACACATAAGGTTACAGCAGTAACCAGAAGCAAAGAAAGTTTTTCATAGAGCAGATCAATCTCGCAGTTTCGGCAACCAGCAATGGAAGAGACTCCTTCTAAGGTTGCAGTAGAGCGGTTGATTGAAAAATATGACGGTGAAAATTTTCATAACTGGCACACCAGAATGAAATTTCATTTCATGGAAAAGGGATTGTGGCTGATTGTTACCGGCAAAGATGTTAGGCCAGCAGCCACAGATGCAGCTGCGCTCCTCAAGTGGGAGGAGAAGAATGCCAAGGCATTGGGGCTGCTCGGTTCAGCGCTTGGAAACGGTTTCATCCATCATGTGGATGATACGAAGACAGTGCATGAGAATTGGGATAGCCTTTTGAAGTCTTTTGGAGGAAAATCCAACGTCAACCAGCAAGTAGCCCTCAAGCAGCGCCTTTTCCAGTTGAACATGAAAGAAGGTGAGTCCATGACTAAACATATTGGAGAGTTAAAATCTTTAGTGCATCAAATTGAAACAATAACTCTCAAAAAGGTTGATGAGGTAGATCTTAAAGCAGTGTTTTTAAATAGTCTCCCTCAGTCATATCAACCTGCAATTATAGCTCTAGAATGTATACCTGGCCAAACACTAGAGCAGATGTTTGCTTGCTTAATTGAGGCAGAGCGAAAAATGCAGAAAGGTAATGAAGAATCCCTTGCATTATTTGCTGCCAATAGATCTAAGCAGAAGGGATCAGTTTTTGATCGGCTTGGCAAACCCAATGATGGTAAGGGCAAAGCACAAGCCCAAACCAATAATCCTGCTAGTTTTAGTAGGGGTCCAATCTCTAAGAAAAATAAGAAAAGAAATCTATGCAATGAGTGCAAGAAGCCAGGACATTTTGCTAGAGATTGTGACATTAGAAAGGCAAGATTAGCTAGAGAAGGCAAAGCCAGTGCTAATTTTGCAGCCATGGAAGAAGATGAGAAACCCTGTCTATTCATGGCAACTAATCAGCGATTGTGTGATAATGAGACAATCTGGTTAGACTCAGGGGCAAATGAACATATGACTCATTTGAGAGAGCTATTTCAGACTTTTAGTCAGAGTGCAAGATCCAGAAGAATATTTCTTGGAGATGACTATTACCATGATGTTCATGGTAGTGGTACCATTGCGATCAGATTGCATTCAGGACAAGAGTTTCAAGTGAAAAATGTGTTCTATGTCCCAGGAATAAAGAAAACATTGCTTTCAGTAGGAAAGGTGGCTGATGCAGGATTTATTATGGAATTTGATAGTATGCAATGCATTATCAAGAACAAAGCGAGTGGCATGAGAATTGCTAGAGGTCTTAGAAGTGAAGGCCTATACCGCCTAGATGCAAAAGCCATAGTCTCCCGACAGCAAGTGATGGCTCTATACTCCAATATATCAAATACTCCAGCTGATATTGAACTTTGGCATAGACGATTTGGTCATGCTAACGAGAGAGCCATCAAAGCATTATCCAGCAAGAATTTAGTGCAAGGAATGAGATTGAAACCATCAGACTTGAAGACATGTGAAGCTTGCATCATAGGCAAGCAGCATAGAGCACCCTTTAGAAAGAAGAGAAGTGGCAGTGTTGATCGAGCATCTGAACTGCTCGGTCTCATCCATTCAGATGTGTGTGGTCCAATGCGCACTCTCTCTCTTTCAAGAAAGCGGTACTTTATTACTTTCATTGATGATTTCTCAAGATATATGCATGTAAAGTTCCTTACACTTAAATCTGGGGCCTTTGAGGCATTTAAGATTTATAAGGCTCAAGTTGAACTTGAGCTTAGTAAGAAAATCAAAGCCTTAAGGACAGATGGAGGAGGCGAGTATGTCTCCAAGGAGTTTAAACTGTTCTGTGAACAAGCTGGCATTAGAAGGCAGAAAACAGTTCCTCACACACCAGAGCAAAACGGTGTGGCTGAGCGAGCCAATCGCACTTTGACCGAAAGCGCAAGAAGTATGCTGCACTATGCAGGTCTGCAATATTCTTTTTGGGCAGAGGCCATATCAGTAGCAGCATATGTGAGGAACAGGTTAAACACTGCAGCTATTAGTCAAACACCTTATGAGATTTGGTATTCAAGAAAACCAGATGTTACCAGATTAAGGGTGTTTGGATGCCTTGCTTATGCTCACGTTAAAAAGGAGCATAGACACAAGATGGAAGGCAAAAGCATCAAGTGCATAATGGTAGGATATGATGATGAAATCATGGGATATCGGCTCTTCAATTTGACAAGCAGAAAAGTGTTCACGAGTTGTCATGTGGAGTTTGATGAGGGAAAAACTTATGGTACTATGATGTCCACTATGTACATAAGTCCTCCTGGTCCTACCTGTGCTCTTATTTCTGATGAAGATGAGGAGGAGCCTGAAGAAGTTCCAGTAACATATGATGCTTTAGATGCCTTAGATGATGCTCATTCAGTGGGAGATGAGCCTCAGAATATTGAAGCACCAAATCCGTTTGATTTTGGAGGTCCCCCACTCCATGCTTGAGAGATGGAGATGGTCCTTCAATTCAGCGTACTAGTCTTTCTCTTGACAAGCCAAATCAAGGACTTACTCGCTCAGGAAGAGTGAGCTATTTGACAGAAAAAGGTGCAGATTATCAAGCTTCAAGAATACAAAGAAAGAGCTCAGATAAGGGTTCTAGGAAAGGTTCTCAAAAAGGCTGGGTGTTGTACACTCAAGGACAAGTAAATAGAGAACCTCTCACTATGAAGCAGGCACTTGCAGGTCCTCAAGCTGAGGAATGGTGGCGTGCTATTCAGGAAGAATATCAATCCTTGATAAAGAATGGCACTTGGAGTCTAGTCCCATTGCCGCAAGGGCGGAAACCAGTGAGCACAAAATGGTTGTTTAAGATAAAATATAAGTCAGATGGGACAGTGGACAGATTCAAAGCACGGCTGGTGGCAAGAGGTTTTACTCAGATTGAAGGGATTGATTTCAACGAGACTTTCTCTCCAGTTGTAAAAATGGCATCCATAAGAGTCCTTTTGAACATTGCAGTGCAAGAGGACATGGAGATCCATCAGATGGACGTGAAGACTGCCTTTTTACATGGAGAACTTCAAGAAGAAATCTATATTGCTCAGCCAGAAGGTTTTGTGCAACCCGGCAAAGAACACTTGGTGTGCAAGCTGCACAAGGCCCTTTATGGCCTTAAGCAATCACCTAGAGCATGGTATGACAAGATTGATGGATTCTTACTTGGGCTGGGATTCGTTCGTAATTCAGCAGACACAAATGTCTACATGAAGAGAGTGGGAGAGTACATAGACATTCTGATTGCTCTTTATGTAGACGATTGTATTCTTTTGTCCAAGGATCTATCTTTATTGCAGCAGATGAAGGCCAAATTATCATCTCAGTTTGAGATGGTAGACCTGGGTGATATACATTATTGTCTAGGAATTGAAGTCAAGCGTGATAGACGTGCAGGCACTCTCAAGTTGTCGCAAAGGAAATATGTTGAGGATATGCTTTGCAGGTTTCAGTTTGAAGGATTGAATCCTTCGGCAACTCCTATGCAGATGAACTTAAAATTGTCCAAGGATATGGCACCAAAGAGAAATGAAGAAAGAGAAAAGATGAAGATGATTCCATATAGGCAAACAGTTGGATCTCTTATTCATTTAATGGTGTGTACTCGGGCAGATATTGCATATTCAGTGGGAGTGGTTTCCCAGTTTCTTGCAGATCCAGGGTGGCAGCATTGGCTTGCAGTAAAGAGAATCTTCAGGTATTTGAAGGGAACTATGAATTTTGAGTTATGTTATCAAAAGCTCAGCAGGCCATGTGTGTTATTTGGTTACTCCGATGCCGATTGGGCTGGGGAAGTCGACCAAAGGAAGTCCACTTCTGGCTATCTTTTTAGCCTTGGGAGTGGTGTTATCACTTGGAGTAGCAAGAGGCAACAAATAACAGCACTATCAAGTGCTGAGGCAGAGTATGTTGGAATGACTCTAGCTGCCAAAGAACTTTTGTGGTTGAGGAAATTATTACAAGGTGTTGGATATGTCCAAAAAGGTCCAACAGTTTTACTTTGTGATAATCAGAGTGCAATCGCACTATCTAAGAACCCAAAGTATCATGGTAGAACCAAGCACATTGAGGTGCGCCATTTCATAAGAGAGCAAGTTGCACTTGGTAGAATCAAGACTATGTATTGCCCAACTGGAGATATGGCTGCAGACATTTTTACAAAAGCTTTGCGGAAGCAAAGTTTAAGCGACATTCATGAACCATGGGCATAGAAGCTGATTTGGAAGATCCCGGTTGAGACCCGAGTGGGAGTGTTAACGCGGTATCCCGGCCCGCGGCAGGCGGGAACTGTTTCAGCCCCAACCGTCACCTCCACCTCATCTATTCCACATCGGCATGTTACACATCATCCAAGGGTCAAGGTCATTATAGAAATAGACCAGCAGACATTCATTCTTCTCACTTAAGCTATCACGTCTTTGAGTTTTGGATCATCACTATATCTATGCGGTATCCCATCGAAGAAGAAGCACCAAGGCGCCCACAGCCGATTACGGGGCAACAAGGATTTATAAACCCCAATACTCTGAGAAGGACAAACATAAGGATGTTGGAAGCACTTTGCGACTTTAGAGTCCGGTTCGAGAAGAAAAGAAGGGTTCTCATTCTGATAAAAATCAGAAAGGTCAGTTTGATTCTGACAAACATGAAAATATATCTGGCAGAGGCTTGCAATCAGTGAATTCAAAAGTAGAGTCCCAAAAGCATTCCTTTGGAGAGGCTCCAAAATTGCATTCTCGTTTGCAATATCAGCCTATTGGAAAATGTTTCTAGAACTCTTTCCAGTGGCAAAATAATCAAATTTGCTTTTTTCAGGCGATGAATTAGAGTTGCATTTTTTTGCCATACATATTTTATTGGTCTATGGTTCTCTTATTATTGAAATGTTACTTTTTAAGGGAAATTTTTGAGGGGGCCAAAATGCTAGACTAAATATGGAGTGTGAGCAACTATGTGGGTATATATATAGTTACAAGTATTTCCATTTATGCCATAGGTCGACTCCTAAATATGTGATTACATCCCTATTAATAAAAAGTTGCAGTTGAACCAAGGACCATCAGCAAAAATCTAAAAGGAAAGAAAAACAAAAAAAGGGTAGAGAAAATGTATAGGGAGCTAAGAATTTGTGTGTTAATAGGTGGTAAATGTCTTTAGGTTTGTCTTTGAGAGACCATGCTCGAACAAAACTATGTGCTCAACCCTCGTCTATTCTATTGACACAAAATGATGAGGCAATGACACGGGTTCAAGTCCCCTAGTTCTCAAATTCATACTCACACAAATCCAACATACATGAGCCAATACAATATAGAAATGTTCTCACACAAATTCTTTATTATTAGGCAATGCATTTTAAGAAAAAAATTCGCACCATTCTAAAGTTATACAAATCTGCCCTTACAAGGGTAACTCGAGGAAGAGAAATGTTCGCGGCGGCCTTGGCCGCCGCGATAAATTTCTTGTAAAATTAACTAGAGTACCTCTTGTAATAAATGTCATCATGCTCATTTGTCGTGGGTCAAGTGGGTGATCTTTCCGTGGTCTCCCTCTCGTGTTTGGCTCCTCGTCTTTCTTCTCTCTAGCTTCCTTTGCGGCAGCATTTTGAACATGCCTAGATGATTGAATATGTTGTTTCATGTTCACAACCACAGATCCGGCTGGTGGAAATAGTAGAATTGACTTGTTACATAGTTTGCAGACAACACAAATGCTACCCAGATCTAGATAGCCTGCTACACTATCATTGTACATCTCAAAGACAACACCAGACTGTGTTACAAAAGGTGTAATATCATTTAACAGTGATTTCTCCACCAAGGCCTTGTTGCGTTCAACAATATCCTCTGTGCATTCCATAGCATCAAGATTTGTTGTAACTGACTCGTTATGACTGCGCTGATAATTATATATATGTGTCTTTGTTTTACAATGCTTAGTGAAGTTTGCAATGACATCACGTTGACCTTTTCCATAGGACTGATCACACTCATTGCACCATATAGAAAACGTTGCTTTGCGATTTTACATCTGCAGACATGAGTTCAAAGCGGTCCTGCTTGCCTGCTTTTCTCAATTTAGTTGTCAAATCCCTGACGACTTTTTTCTACTTAAACAGTTCAGCTCTTGTAGCCAATTTAGACTGTATCTTGCAGATGAAAGCCATACTCTTCTGAGTTGCCCTGCTTTTGAGATAGTCCAGAATCATTTTTTGACCTTAGCATTCCATTCCATGCTTCCACAACTTCTCAGAGCACCATCTGTGCATGACTTGGCATTATACATACTTGAGGTTCTAGATAAACGTCGGCAATTACTAAGCCCTCAGTAGTCATTATCTCCGCTTGTCTAGTATCATCATTACTACAAAGGTTTTTCCCTTGAAAACCTTTCGAGGCAAGGGGTTTTTTAATCCTAGTAGTAATGATTGTACTAGCCCATTGTATGGGTCCCATGACCTATTGGTCTCCGTGGACGTTAAAAAATCTATTCTATTCTATTCTATTCTTACATAAAGATCTTCCTTTGCTGTTATCAATGCAGTCATCTTTATCCTCATCCTTATTACATTGGGTCTCTATAACTTCAACTACATCACCATGTAGATTAGCCTCTTCTTCTAATTCATCAATAACTAAACGTGGTCTTTTAGAGGGCTGAATACTTCTGTCGTCTGTCAACTTTACGAGAACCTCATTGCCCATGATCTTAAACCTTGTTTCTTGTTTTTTTGATAAAGGCAATTTACACTCGGCAAGGAAAACAAAGTTGTAACCCGTAAGTCCTTCTAATTCATCAATTTGGATCTCTTCTCTTAGATCTGCATACAAGGCACCATCTTTCACCCTTACAAATCCAACTTCTGTGGAGTTCCCATTGCCATCGTCTAAGTGAATGACAACTATGCGCGGATCAGTTTGCATATTGGCTGCAAAATCAAAGCAGCAAAGTCTTAGCTTGCAGTAAAACTCACTAAGTAATGTCCTAGTGCATGCATATCAATTTGATGTTTATTCTATCTTGGATGCTAACCTCCATAGATCTAATCTAGCCAAACACCTATGACTCCAATCCATCTTTCCACTAGGTCTACTAGGACTTAATCTAACAAACATACTTACTCTAAACACTAACACTAGTTAGAGGGTGAGACTTTGTCTATCCTGGCGTGGCCCTAGGCCCATGCCACAAATCCTAGCAGACAAGCAAAAACTTTCCTAGAAATGCATTTACCGGAGACCCAGCCTTTTTAGACGTAATCATATGAAAAATACATTCGAAATATTTACCAAGCCAGTTGATTAGAAAGCCCCACCATAATCAGGTTTGTATTTTAAGGCAGAACATAGATAGATATCCCTCATAAACAACCTGCCTAAATTAAACCCAGCTCCAGCAAAAAATACATCTTTCAGTTCTCAACAAAATACGAGCCTTTTCAAAAGTTCACAAAAATTGCACACTACTCTTCTCTTCACAAACCGAGATTGAAGACGGTGAAGCGCATTGACAAAGAAGAGACAATGTGCCAGTTATGCAGCAGATTAAATGTTGTTAAAGCTAAGGAAACCTTTTTTACTACGTTATTATGAAATATAAATGAGATTTAATCAGTGATGTTTTTGTCTACAAGCGTAAAAGCTTAGTTAAGTGAAACAATGTCCCATCCCCCTTCATGCCCGATTCTCGAAGCTTCAACGTAATGATGGGGATGCTAGTTCTAACAGAATAAGCTAAAAAAGATGGAAACTGAGCATGGCAGAATGCAAGTTATCATTTCAGAGATGTCCCCCTCCACCAGTGGCAAAGATACCAGACTCATTAGATCCTACGGCATGGTCAAGTATCAGATTTGTCAGTTCCAGAGAAAGGACATACTATGTCAGTTTCAGTGGAGGCGGATCTGTATATATATTGCAAAAGTTTCACTTTGCTAGAGCACATTGTGAGGCTTAAGAATATAGATTTATAGATAGATTTTTCCATATAGAACAAGACATTATAGAATTAGGACAGAAAGGAGAAAAATGTTAATACTAAAGAATGTTCACCTGACACCATAGAACCCTAGAAACGTAGACCTCAATGCTGCCTTAGTAAGCATTTTAATTTGCTATTTTTTAGTAGAAGTAACTCTCTCCTAGCCTTGCAAAACCAGCATTGCTAAGCTACCTCGCTGCCATAAGCATCCAAATATGGGGATGGCCACATTGCTTGACGATCATAGCAGACAAGCAGGTTATTTGTTTTCTATGCAAAAAAAATTAGGAAATCAATGCAGAATGCAGACAACTGAGCAAATAATTTCCATTTACCCACCTTAAGCATAAGAAAAGCACTGATAATTTGTTCATAAGGGCATTGTGATAGAGCCATCAAGAGCCATAAACGTTATAGCTGATAATTGTTTGCTAGCAAAAGCTTTATAAGCTACAAAAATTTACTCCAAAATGGGAGCTATGATACCTTTTGAGTAGATCAGCCTTAATCTTGTAGGTCACGATGGTGCTTAGAAAGAATCCCACAGTTGATATGTGGCTGCGAAATTGTTGTCTGGATGGTGAATGATAGTGCAAAAGCTCTATAAGCTACAAAAATTCACACTAAAATGGGAGCTATGATACCTTTTGTACTGGAGTAGATCAGCCTTAATCTTGTAGGTCATGATTGTGCTTAGAAAGAATCACACAATTGATATGTGGCCGCAAAAGCGTTCTCTCAATCGTGAATGATAATGGTAAAAGCAAGCAACGATCTGCATTCAAATTCAAAGACTAATTAGACCAATGTCATTTAAATATAAGAGTTCTAAAAGAATAATATCCTACATCTCTAGCAACAACCCAAAGCAAACACAGGGCCTATGTATACGGCAAAAACATCCCAAATGTAAGATAGGGCCTCCGTATACGGAGTGAGAAGCTTCTCCCGCCAACTTCCCCTCCAAGTTTACTGTAGAATTGGTTGGCGTATACGTACGTTTCAACTTAAAAAAAACCCCTTACGTTTAACGCACATGTTTTCTACCCCAATAAAATGTGAAACCCCCTGTGGTCCATAGAGGTTGGAACTTTCTGGCATGAAATGATCTTGGATCTTTGCATCGATGTCTTAGATCTAACATAACAAAGTATGGCTATGCCTTACACAGAAGAACATGACATTAATGGTCAAGATACTTCGATAACTTCCACTACAAGAGAATGTCTGTTTTGCATCAAAAAATTCGTCAGATTCTCTTCACAAAATAGGTCACTGCTCAGAGCCATATAGTTGGCGTATATTCTGACGAATATCTTTTGACCAAAAATCGTTAGATTTTGCGTCAGACATTCTGATGCAAATTCATTAGAATTTTCGTCGGAGTTTGCGTCACATTATTCGTCAGCTTTTTTGTCACATTTATCGTCAGAAAATCATCAACATTTTTGTCAATTTATTCGTTAGTTTTTTCTGCTGCTTAATTTTGATAGGGGCATTAATTTATTCATTAAGCTCCTCCTGACTACTCCTGTGTATAAGACCAAAATGCTGAGAATGGAGAAGATAATTCGAATATACATTTGTAAATTTAACAAGCATGAACAAAGGTGAACATTCATGGTACCCAAAAACAAAAGAACGAAACAATGCGATGAAGGGAACTATGATATATGATAGCCCAAGTTGGGCAAGAAAACAACAAAGGAGATTATAAGTATGCAAATAATGTCATTATTAATGAGAAGGAGCAGAGGAGGCCAAAGCTGGGATCCAAGGAAGAAAGGGCATGATCTAGTAAGGAGGGGAAGGGGATTTAGGGGGGTAACCATAGGATGGAGGCATCTGATAAGGGGGCATGTGATACACTGGAGGGGCGTATGAAGGAGGCTTGTAAGAAGGAGGGTTGTAAGAGGGAGTAGGGGACTTGTAAACAGGGGTGGGAGTAGGAGGCTTGTATGAAGGGGTAGGAGGCTTGTAAGTGGGGGGGTGGGAGGTTTGTCACGTTGGAGTGGGAGGCTTGTAAGAGGGGGTGGGAGGTTTGTATGTGGGTGTAGGAGTGGGAGGTTTGTAAGTTGGAGTAGGGGTATAGGTAGGAGTAGGAGGTTTGTAGGTTGGAGTAGGGGTGTAAGTCGGAGTAGGAGGAGCCTGATACACAGGAGTAGGAGGCTTGTATTCGGAGTAGAGGGGGTGTAGGTTTCACATGCAACCATCACGCCGAAGTAGGGGCCTGTTTTGCCACGTCGGATTTGGCGGCGGTGATGGTGGATGTAAAATGGTGAGCCTTTTTACATGACGGTGATGGCACCTTCACCGCATGTGAACCGGACCGGCTCTAAGAGCGAGTTCACATGCAATCATGCAATGAAGGCACCATCACCGTCATGTAAAAAGGCTCACCCTTTTACATGGAGCATCATCTGCCATCACGGATTAGCACAGGGCAAAACAGGGCCCCTCTCCGGCGATGGTTGCATGTGAACCCAGCCTAAGTCGGAGTTGGAGGAGCCTGATATACAGGAGTAGGAGGTTTGTATTCAGGAGTAGGCGGAGCCTGATACACAGGAGTAGGAGGTTTGTATTACCACTGCTGTTTCTGCCTTCGCCATGATTCTGCTTCTGATGCCATGATTCTGCTTCTGTATTACCAGACTGTTATAAGCTTGCAGCTGCTAGCTCTTTCATCCCGGTTGTATACAGTAATTCCAACCCGGTTGTTCGATCTGTCAGTTAAGCTTGTCCGACTTTAGATGGCCCCACGTTTTTATGTCTCCCAGGTCGACAACTTCACTCCATTCCATGCATTCCGTTTAATTGCTTTATTGCACCGAAAAGCATCGTAATCTATGAATGGTGCAAATTACCACTTAAACTTTGACACGTGGCAGCTTCTTTCTTGCTCTGTTCCGGCAGATTTCTTGTGGATTCTGAGGGTCCGGCTGTAAGAGAGGTCATGGGCCATTTGATAAATGTAACGCTAAATGCACATGTTGAGGTGACCACCATGGGCAAATGGTCCATGGAGTTTGATAGCCAAGGCCATTGTATGTCTAGATACATTGCTTTCAACTGGGACTGCATTTAATCTACATTTAAGCTAAAGTGGCTAAAGGTAGCACATTTTGGGATAGTGCTCGTGCAAGTATTGAAATGAGGCATTAAAGTCAAGTGGCATGGATCATCTCTGAAAAGAATAAGAATATGTCAAATGAGTTCAAATGGACAATTGAGCTTTGATACGGCGTCATTTGTTGAGTCATGAAATCTATTGAGCAGGTCGCAAATGGCATTGAAATGGTTTCCAAACCAAATGCTCCTCCATTGGCTGTCCGTCTAATTTCGAAGGTTTTCATGAGTGTAAATGCAATGGCACGAAAGAAGGATCACAGCATCAATCGCAGAATCCATAATCTTGTGGAATTGAAAATACCTTCAATTTCCAAATCAATCAAAGGAGTGAGAACAAAAGATGTGGTCATAGATGAGGCAACAGGGGTATGGGTCCGAATTTTTAGTCCAACAAAGAAGCCATGTCAAGCGGAGAAACTTCCAAGAGGATATACTACCATGGATGTGGTTTTGCGCCTTGTCTCCATGGATTTCATTCTCTATGACCTTTTTGCGTAAGGATGGCGAAGAAAGCAAAGTGTGTGGTAATCTCGAAACTATAGGAGGTCACCGAGTATAAATTTCCCATAGCACACGAGGATAGCTTCAAAGATCCTCAAATGGTTGCAAAATTCGACCCTTTCAAAGATTTGGATGCAACGTAGATTTATCTCTATGTTTTCTTCTTTGGAGATAGTGCGGAAATCTAGTTCATTATGTGGCATGCAAGGCAAAGAAATGAGTCTCTAACTCCAAGAGTTTTCTTCTTTGGCTTGTGCTCATCCAACCTTTTTTTGGCGCAGTAGAGAGGACTAATTCTGAATTAAGCCTAAAAAATACTCCTAACATTTCCTTAGAGGCTTGTGACTGGTATTGGAAAGCTTATCTTCCTCCAGGAGAGAACAGAGATCATCCTATATGTAATGTTTTTGGGCCTCAATCTAGAGACCTTGCTAATGTGGATTTGCCACCCTCTTTGGTTGTTGTTGGAGGAAATGATACGCTTCATGACTGGGATATGCATTATGTGGAGAGCATGAAGAAATTGGGCAAGGACACTCGTTTGGTTTATTATCATAGTGCCTTCCATGTATTTCATCTGTTTTATCCTTTCCACCTCTCCAACAAGGTTTTACTTGATATTTCTTCCTTCATCAAACTTATATCTTCTTCATCCAACAAATACAAAAACCTTTAATGCATGTCTGCAACTGATCACTGTGCGGCCTAACTAGGAAGCCATGGATCGTGCTATCATAAGGATATACACGTTGTCTTACGGATATTTGATTTAAACTTGTTAAAGAGTTATGGCCTTCGAACTTCATATTTGGTCAACTCTTATCTACCTAGTGGGAGTTATAACAAAATGTAAAATTTCTTATATTATTTATTAGAAAAAGTGCCCAGCATTGCTCGGCTTTTTGTTGGGATTAAAGTAAAAAAATTAATAAAGTTATGGTAGAGAATGTCTAGTTATGATCATTGGGAAATATGGCTATTCAATATAAATTGAAGTTTGAAATAGCTAAGGAAAAGCCCAAAGAACCCGAGGGCCAAGATTGAGTCTTGGTGACATTTTGAAATATGTAGAGCAATCATTGTGCCTTTTGTTTAATCCAGGCCTTAGTGCCTTTAATTGTAATCTTCAGTTTAATCCAGGCCTTGTGCCTTTTGTTTAATCCAGGCCTTAGTGCCTTTAATTGTAATGGCCTTGTGCCGACTGTAATCCAGGCCTTGGGCATTCTGTAATCCAGGCCTTAGTGCCTTCTTTAATGTGGATGATGGCCTTGTGCCTTTCTGTAAATTTGTGGTTTTGTTATACCTTGTGCCTTGTGTAAATTTGTGCCTTGTGTCTTTTTCTAACTGCTTGATGTCGACACTGTGCGTCAAGTTGGGCGAGCGCCTAATTTGATCCCAACAGTCTTCCAATGTTCTAAGTGTTGCTACATTGTGCGGGATTGGGTTGCTATAGTGAAGCAGAAGCTGAAGAAAGCCGGCATGCGAGACTATGATTATTTTGTGTATTTGGATGACAAGACATGGAATATGTGCACCCAAATAGCTCAGTTATTCTATGAGGACCAACTCAAGGATGAGACAGGTGAGACAATAGTAGTTAAAGCTCGCATGAGGATGTTCGCGAACAATAAATGTCGGTATTTAAAGTCCATGCTTCCTATGGACTTGCTAATGAAACCTTTTAAGAATTTGATAAGTCTTTGCCACAATCCTTCTCTAAGCTAGGGCATTAGAAGAGGAACTTCTCTAGGTATCAATTTTGGAGTTATGTAGCGATCTCTAGGCCTTGCTGCATAAACTCTTTGCCGGCCTGCCCTACTGCTAGTTTCTTCTCTAGTTGTATGGCGTAACTTTCAAACTTGTGAAATGTGAGAAAACTTGGGCTATGAAAATGAATCCCTATGTTTATACCATTCAAAGGGCTCAATACTAAACGAAGATCCCAACACAAACAACAAAACAAAAAATATGCAAACAGTCTCATTGTTTTCACTTCACTACACAATGCCGCATATGGTGGCTTACCATCGAGCTAAATGTCTATATGCATGCTAGCCATGAACCCACTAAGTGAGTCGATAAAACCCCAAGATTAATTTCATGAAATATCTTGTGAAAATATTTCATAATGGGAATAGCCCATGTGAAGCAAGATGACATATTTATTCCAACATGAAAATTATGTCATATCAACACACCCGTGTTCAATTATGCATAAAAATCGATTGCAAGAACCCACCTTCAAAATATCAAATATAAGTACAATTTTCAAATTTTTAGAATTCAGCATCAGAAACAATTGGAATCAGGTGCAATAGGTAATAGCCCATCCCATTAAAAAAAAAGGATAACTGAAGACAACCCATCCTCAAAATACTAAAAGAATATGGCACCTGTAACTTTTGGAACTTTGTGAGAGGCTGTCAAATTTATAGATAGAGAGATTTGACTTGTCAAAAAAGGGGCCCTCGGGATTGAAACATTTCATGTTCACCAAAGGCTAAAGAATGTAATAAGAAAGACTTCCTGTTATGATAAAATGAAATACAATGTTGCTGTACAGGGCATGGAAACTTTTTCAATCATAAACACTAGCTCAATGATCAACTTTGGGCTATGTACAAAAGCGCAAAGTACAAAGGTATTGTACAACATACCATGGAATGGATGGGTAAAATTTCATATGGTGGAAAGTTGGCTTGTTTGGAAATCAATAAAGACGTATTCTAGTTCTGATCCTTTGGCGACATATTGGACAATTTTGCAAGCCGTCGCCACAATCCCTACAGGTCTGTTACAGACAGAAGTGCATTAAATAAAAATCAAGACTATCTTGTAGTGAACAAATCATAGCCCCACCTGATGGCCACAGCCAAATGCCATATCTTTTCTTGATGACATACAGACTGGACACATCTGAAGCACAGGTACAAATTATCAGCCCCAAACTTAATCTTAATTTTCTGCTAAAAGAAATGCAAATACCTGTCCTTCGGCTTGAGAGTGTACAGGTGCAGAGGGAGATCGAGAGCCAGCAGAATAATAACTATGTGAATCGAATTGTGGAGACCGTGCATACCGTGAGGCCGCTTCATCCGCCTCCAGAACAGCTTGTGGTGGCAGAAGAGGGGAGTTCACATTTCGAAATTGATGTCTCTGACTCCTTAAATCAGAGGAAAACATTGCTGCTTTGTGAGTAATAACGCATTTAGATCTGCAATACTGTGTTCCTTTACACACATTTTATGTTCCTCCAGATTTATGTCATTAAGTAAATCATGAAAGCTTATATCATAGCTCACCCCAAAAGATTTAGTTCCATAGTTGCATTATACTGTGAAGGAACTTCCATGAGTGCAGATAATGCAAACATAGCCTCTTTTGAAGCAGAGGGCATAGGTTTCGACATTATCTCTGAAAAGTTAACGAACTGCAATGCAAAGAAGAAGATACCATTTACATGCAGATTTAACGCGTAAAAATTGAGGAGCATGGGCATAGAATAATGTATGAGTTGATTCCTAAATGGACAACCCTATGAAGGGAATAATTGGACATGGAAACTGGACTCACCTGAAAATTATCAAACTGGCGGTCAGGAATATTGTTATCAAACTCGCGCATCATATCCCATGGGCCATCACCAACCCCAACCAAAATGATAGAAAGAGGATAGGCACTGGAACATAATCGTATATTAAGCTTTTGCATAGAAATGCACAATAGCAGGAATTTGCATCTAGATACTGCCTTGTCAAAGAAACAACAAACTGCATCGAATGAATTAAGTAGAAGTCAACTGGGATTCTAGAACCGGTACACAAAAGACCATTTTCCTCTTGAACAATTGCTCTTAATAATGAGGGCAGACGTCGTGTTACTGTAAGGTTTGTTCTAACTTTCCTTCGTTGTAAAATTGGCTTCAATTTCAACACAACCAACTTGGCAAAATGATCAACCCTTCAAAATGTGGTAATTGCTCTCTCAGAGAAATAAAAACTCTTCAATAGGAGTCCACAGCTCTGATAGCTCCCGTTTATATGCTTTGGTCTCTATGCAAGGAAATTATTTGCCTTTCCATTATGGACAACGACATCTAAATTCTTATTCTCCAAACATTCAAAAGATATACTGCAGCTTTTCTTCCCACCTATAAGAATAGTGACTTTCCAGCGTGGCATTATTTGGGAAAACCAACCACAACCACTTCATAATTAAGTTCTATCAATTGTGCTTTCTATATGTGCCTCCAGCCACCAGGCATTTGGAAGACCCAATCAATTCAGAAATTTAAGTCCAACGATAATGCCTTCTATAGTGCTGTTGCCATCAAGCTCTATAAATACTTATCATGTCATAACTGCAACACATCAATTTTGAAGTGCAAGAAAGGATGAAAGACAGACAGCTGATTATTTCACCAATTTATCTATGTAATGGCGAGAGGATAATAGTAGCAGGAATAGAACCATAATTTCATTCATTTATCCAGGTGAGGTTGGTTTACTTATTTTAATTCATTGCATCTATCACTTTGGATGAAACTACAAATAAAGATGAACCATCACCTTGCAGCCACAATTGCATCTATTGTCTTTTGTTCCTGTGGACTCAGATTCCCACGTTCAACATTTACACTCCTAGTAACCTGAAGAAATAAAAACATTTTGAAGTTAAGCCTCACATTTATGACGACTCCAGCGTGCCATCCCATAAAAAATGGTTGCCAGTTTAATGATATTCTGAATTTAAGAATATATCAGATCTTATGCTTAGAGCAATACGCATCATATAATTCCTATTCAAAGTTCTGATTTTACGAAGAAATCAGCCCTTGCGCTTAAGCAACAAGCTCATTATGATTGTTCGAAATATTATCAATCATGTTAACCAAGACGTCCATAGTATTGGACAACCTATATATAGCATATGCCATTATGCACGTGCTTCTGACAGACTGGAACATCATACTCAAATATTGGACAGGCAGTGTAGTAAAATTACATTGTGTTTCAGCATTGCCTCTGGCCAGCATGAATCCCATCCGTTCATACAGACACCAATCTTGTCTAATTCAACAACTTATAAATCAAAGACACTCGCTTTCATAAAATAAGAATGAGGATATCCTGCCATCAGCAATGGTCTTGAAAAGCTTTATGGAGCAGACTTATTAGTCTACTAACCATAGAAAAATGACAGAATGACATCTGATCATATTACGTGTGTACTGTCAATAGGCAATACTATCTGTTTAAGATATGATAAAGCTGAATTTTACATCTAAGTGAAAACTAAGATTAGACTTCCGGCATGACCATAATGTCCAAGGAACTGCCATCTTCAAAAACAGACAACTGGTGTGATGTGAAAGCATGCTATGAAGAAATGCTAAAGTAGGAGAAGAAAAGATAAATAAGAACTTCAGTGTTTTTAAAAGCAATAATCATTTGTGTGATAAATGTTTGATTACTACCATTTCCACCAGAGCACATATCACTAACCTGACCATCGGCTATGATGAGCAGAACATGATATTGGCATCCACTTTCTTCAACAATTTTGATTGCTGTTTCAATTATGGGAGCAAATGATGTTGGACCTGTAACCCAAAACAGACATCACAATGTCATTCCAGGCTTTCAAGTAAAAGAGGTAATATCATCTCTCTGAGGGTTATCAACCAGCAAGTCGAAGATGCGGGACAATGCTCTGGTAACGTAAGAGGGCTTCTTCAAATCCTGTACATGGGCGGTGGTCCGCGTTGAAGCTAAACACGTGTTGATCGTGAGTAGTTGCTGCATATTAAACATTCGTGTTGTGTTATAAAGAATGCAAATGCAGATAATTATATGAGTCTTCAAAAGTTCCAGCATTATGGTTTGTAAATTTTCTGCATGGTGCTTATTCCTGCATTAGAAATGAAAGAAAAACTACCACCATGGACAAATTCCTGATCCATAACGAACATCACAAAAGGCACATAAGTTGGATTAATACCATCACCAAATCCGAAACAAGGAATCAAGTTATCGTCATCAAATTTGGACAATGTACGTCCAATAATGGAAATTGCCTGTTCATATGGATTATCTATTTCGCCAATTGCATGTAGACATCTCCCGTTGAATGAGTGCTTTCCTGCCATCAAACGAAGACTTTCAGAAACGTTTTCTCCAGGAGTGCGGATGCCAACTTCAAGTACTACGGTGTACCTGTCCACTCATTGCTTTTGGTAAAGTCAATACCAACAATCAAATTTGATGATTCAAGGCCAGCTTGACTCAAGGCATCTTGAACCTGGTCAAATGAATAACATATGAAATAATATATGCAAACTCTAGGACAAATTTTGCCAGAAATATCAATCTACCTGCTCAAGGGTATTGTAGTTATCATCGATGACCATATATTTCTTAGATACCCGCTTAGTCAAGATGGGCCTCCCCCTTGGACTTAGCGAATGGGAGGAGGAATAACGGGCGCTTCTTGAAGATGAATTTCCCATGCCTAAGATTCAGCTTTGAAAAGAACAGCTTAAAATTCGTCGCGAAATGTGCACATTCGCTTAGTTCCAAGGTTTCAATGGATTGAAACTACAGAATTGCATCATATAATATGGATCTCGCGAAATTCGCCAAATCTAAGCCAAGAAGTGTTTTGAAGAGTTTTGAGCAGAAGCAAAGGCCGAATATAAGGAAGTAGAAAGAGGACATTTACATGCAAAGAGCAACCTGTGTGTTGAACGAAAAACTCGCTCCAGCTAGAGGGGAAAGAACAAAAGACTAAATGTTTGCGCGAAGAGAAAAAAGCGGAAAAAAAGCTTGCCATAGGTGCGCCATGGCCGGATCCATTGGAGACCACCGGACTGAAGGAGAGCTAAGGAAGAGACGAAAGATAAGAAGGGGTCCGAAGGTTCGGCGTCGAGGCAGAATTGACCAGCTTCCGGGCTCGTGCCATCGCCGTTTAGTCCGGTGTCGTTATTCGGACGAAATGCTCGTAATTCTGAAACATTTTGTGCTTCTATTTTTACACACACTGTAAATATCGATAAAAGGTTCACTTTCATATCCATTTTGTGTAGATCCCTGCCTAAATAAACCTTACTATAACTTCCAACCAGAACACGTTGAGAAAAGGAAACACCTTGGAAAGACGAGAAAAAGACTAAAGACTAGGCCTAGCATTAGCCACCATTTCGCAAGACCCCTTTTGCTACACAATTTAAATCAAATTGAATCTGCTTTTATCATCCACAGAAGTTTTCAGATCACTTGGGTCCCATTGATCAATCTTACGTGTTGTTCATTATGGATGTTACAAAGTGTGATCTAATCTTCCTAATACGTAAATCTAACCTTAACACACTGCCCCTCAAGTTTATAGTGATCCAACGGTTCAGATCAATCTTGATCAGTGTGTTACTGGAGCTATAACACACTGCTACTCCATAACACCCTAGGATGTTATGAAATGAACGGATCCAGATCGATTTTGATAATGATCGGATGGCCCAAAACTCTCGGGGCAGTGTTAGTTATATATCGCAGATATCGGTAGCCTTCAGGGATAAAATTATCAATGGTTTCGGGCGCCACGCGCAAGACACCCTCGCCATTTTGATGGCCCTCAAATTTTTTTTTCAGTAACACCCTCGGCCCAGGGCGTTATCTACTCCATCCAACTCGCTGATGTCATGCGCCAAAATTTTTCTATAACACAAGCTGTTTGAATTTTAGTCACTATTCCAGATTTCTAACTCTCGTGTTTTGGGCAAGATGACTTTCACATCAAGCCCACCTTTTACTAGGATCACATCGCCCAGTTCCCCTTGAAACACCTAATAATGGGGCACAGTATCCTTAATGTTATAATCCATTATATAGAACATTCACACGTTCCATTATGCTAAGTAATTACAATGGCAGACGCAAGGAATCTTGCTATAGTCGCTACTATGATGAGATAGAAGAAGTCTTCGCTTTAGCATATAAAGGTCTATTCTAAACTATTTACATGTCATATTCACTATTCATCTTCCTCTATATTTCATATTGCAAGTTGGATGGGTGTGCATGTCATTTTTAATGTCCACTAGGAGGGAGATACAGATTTGGTGATACCTAGGCCATGGGCATCCCATTGCAATGTTCGTCAAATGCAATGAGTGAAAAGCTAGTACTTGGCAACGTAAAGCCGACTTATTAAGTAAATCCAGGCAAGTTGTCCTTAATGGAATGAAGACAAAACATAAATTTTGCACCTTTTATCATTGCTTTTGAATGTATAATCCGTGCAGATGGCTCTATCTTTGCCACACTGAATCAAATCATCTCTTTGAATAGAAGTCATTATGTTATGGTATAAGCACGGGGAAGTGGCCCACGGTGAAAGAGCTATGGGTCGCCCAATAATATAAGGGCAAGGGATAAAATTATCTAAAGCATTACAATGTATTCTATTATAAGAAATTTATTGCCGCGGCCAAGGCAATTTTCTTGTCTTTGGACCAAAACATTCTAATGGAAACAATCAAAATTCTGAGCAGCCATTGTTGTGGTGTAGGCACACATTATATCAAAGTCTCACATATTGTACTAAAGTCTTACAAAAGTCCCATTCAAAAGGATATAAATGATTGTTTTAAAACTACTATGTCATTTTATATTCTAATTATCACCTTAAGAGTTGTTTGTCCCGCAACAGGAAATACATGTCAATTGAGATGTGGTCGTTTATGGGGCCTAAGACTGTATGAAGACATGATGTTATATTCAAGCATCGACACAACCAAAGTAGATACCAATGATTCGGTTCCTAAACCACTTCTGCAACTCATACAAGTTTTAAGAACAAAACTTTTTCGATACAAATGAAGCACAATAAAGAATCACATCCTTCCTTGCATTGTAGTAGGATGATTAACAAAAATAATTTTTACGCCAAGGGAAGGAAGGAAGGAAGGAAGGAAGGAAGTATATTTTAACGTCCACGGAGGCCAAACTTGACCTATGAGACGGTACATGTAGTACACAAAGCAGATAAAACCACACCAAAAAGACAAATGCTACTATACAATGTGTCCCTACTACTGGGATGAAAAAACCCCCACATGGGAGGAAAAACCCTGGTAGTAGGCTCTCAGATCCCTTTTCCCGTAAGGGGATTCTCCGACCAGTAGAGACTTGCAAAATGTAGGATGCGGGCGCGCAACCATTGGCGATGCCAAAGAATTGATGCAACGGGCCTCGGAGCATCTAAGATCGGCGATGTGTTGCTCTGATATGCGTATATGCTTTGGACACTCTTTGCAGAGCATGGTGCTCATCCTCATCATCCGCGATGTGGCAACAACATCCGGCATATTCTCTCATGCCGGATTCTCTCCCTCTCCATCCGTAGTCCAACGACTGTTTCAATTCGGTGATGATGGGACCCCTCCCTCACGAGAGCAATAGCTCTCCGCTTCTTCATAGATATATACGCTTTCAGGCACCGGTGTGGGCCATGTTCCAAAGTGTTGGATTAACTTGCGTGTGGTAGTGCTCGCTTTTTAGGCTTTGCACGAAAGTGGGTCGCATCCCACAGTGGTGGCAAAGCCTCATTCAGTGTCGACTGTCCTCGGGCATCGCATAGCCACAACTGGGCCGGGTAGTCTATAGACCACGCTATAAACCACCCCCTCGACAAAGGTTCTCCGCCATACCCTCTTTAGTCGTTGTGGCTCTTGTGCCAATAACAAAGCCCCTGGGGAACGCGTTGTGCATCCATGTTTGGTGACCTTGTGGAAATGTGCAAGATGTCTGCGCATAGCTGAACAATGCTGGGGGGCCGAGAACCCAGTCCTCATATAGCAAAAATCTGATAAGGCACCGTGGTCCTTGATACCTAGATCGTATGTTAAGAAGGCCTTTTGCACCATCTCTAGCTTATCCTGTGTGTTTTGCTAATTGCCGGACCCTGCACTTCTACCCCATACAACAATGCCGGTTCAACGAAAGTGCTCAACAGTGTGCTCTACGTGCCCAAATACATAGGTCTATTCTCAGAGTGCCTATTCTCGCATAGCATACGTGGCTTTCCATCCCGCGGAATTGGCTTTCCACACAATCCCATAACATGCTAGCGCAAAAGTCGATTCCCCGATACTTGAAGGTCCTTACAACATCCACCTTTTGTCCTCCAGAATAGATCCGATATCATGTCATGAGAGGACCGCCAGAGCTTAGTTTTTGCGTGTTCACCGCCATTCCTTAAGTCACGTAACCCACTAAGAGCGCCCAAATGTCGCTTGTATACTCCGGCCGGGCCAGGGATAGCAAGTCTACATCGTCGATGATAGAGCAATTGCCTTATACTCAGATGCCTTCAGTAGCCGGGCCACCGCCCCATGTTCTTGCATCCAAGTCTCCAACTTGTCAATGTAGAGACCAAAGAGCGCTGGAGATAACGACATCCCCGCTTAACCCCTATGGTGCTAGCAACTCGCCGATCTCGATGCGGTAATGCAAAGATATATCCCATCATAGAGTCTATAGATGACATTTTGTAAGTCCTGTGGGGCATGCGTACCTACAAAATGTCGCCACAACAGTCCCGGCGGACCGTGATTATATGCCGCCTTTGAAATCCACGGTGCAATACAGTCACGCCGCAAGATTAAGCAGTAGCTTCCATAAGGATTCTCGAGAGTGAATATATGGTCGACAGGGAGGGGCAGTGGCTAAACCCCGCCGCCAATCAGACGCACTCCAGCCTTCCTCACCTAATCGAAGTTAACTTCTTCTCCACCACACCGCTAAAAGCTTTATGCAGTAATGGGCTCACCATGATCATGCGGTAGTTCATTTCCTCATCCCTCGGCACTGCCTTATGAATTGGGGTGACCTTTGCTAACCATCCACTCTCCCGGAGGCCCTCCCCTTATGGCCCGTTAATGATCGCCGCCGAGGCCCTAGCAAAGCCGCCCACCCCATTTCAATAACTCCTACTTGAAGTCCCCGCAAGTCCTTCGCTTTTGCCATTAGCCGTGTCTAAGGCCCCGTTGATGTCTTCCTCCGTGAGTCGCAAAGATTTCTCCCTGACGGAACCCCAACAAATGCCCTCCCCGGGGATCATACCCTCCAAGCGATGCATCCACCGGTCTACTTGCATATTGTCGGGGTTGATGCCTCTTGTACAACACCCTACGCCCGTAAGGCTTTCTACACATCAACAAATCAAACATGCGCCGCCGATGGTCCGCAATGTAATGATGCTTTTTGATTTCAAGAATGCTCTATAGTCTCAATACTGGGCCGCAGAATCGCGGATCCGACGCAGGGCGAAGTTGGGTCTTTAGAGCCTTGCACTCGGCCAGCAAACCGTGGATTCGAGGGAATGCAAGAAGGTCCATTCGCGAAATATCCTCAAAAGCATGCACTAGCCGCCGTGGAGTAAGGCGCCATAAAGCCATTCCCACCTATCATGTAACGCAAAGGGCATCAATCCCCCCTCGCAGTTCACGCCCAACACGCACTCATATTATGCTTGCTTTCGATAGTCGGGGATGTATCTCAACCCCTCGATGGTTTCTACTCGGATTGCGCCACCGAAGTGCTCCTAACTCCAAAGTGACATAAAGTGGATAGTGGTCCCACAAAGCCTCCTCATCTCCCTCGCTCGTGCCAATTGAGAGCTCACCGATCATGTCAAGTCCTACCACCGAGCAAGGAGATAGTCTACCACGCCAGCTCCACCATCATGTCTATCGCTTTTGCAAGTAAAACCCCCGATTGTGGCCATCCGATCATACCATTGCACACTACCATATCAAAGACCGACAGAGTTGAACCAACTCCTTCCAAAGGCGCAGGATCAGATCTTGAGACTGCGTTCGCATGTTGGGGTGCAACTGCTTAAGCCACGAGTGGGTCGAATCGCCTCTCCTCGAAGGTAACCGACCGCAACTGCGGTCAAAGGGCATTGAAATCTCCTAACAAGAGCACATGCCCTTGCCGGGCGATATTGCTCTATGTCATCATACGCATCTCTATAAGGCATTTGTACATCCGTATTCCGCCTCACGGACTGGTAGAACTTAGAGGCCGCATGGGGTATATAATAAAGATGCAATAAATAATGGACGATGCCGAGGCTCCGGTGATTCTCACCGGTGGCGGTTAAGTCCGTGGAAGCCTTGTGGAGCGAGATAGTGGCTACTATAGCATCTTTGAAGTAGCATGCCATCCCTCCATATCCTCGCTTGCCATGGCGCGCATTAGCGAGCGAGAAGCACTGGTATCCCAGGATGTCCGGCAGCTGATGCCCACGATATTCCCATGTCTCTTGCAAGAAGATGTAGCGATCCCAACAAGGCCACTGCCCTTCTTCCAGGGGAATCCCCTACAGTTCCATGATACAAGTCGAAGACACAGTATACTAATTACGAATGAAAAATAGCCTAATTCTTCCCTATTGACTATATATTCTTAGATTAAAGAATCAAGGGATCGGTATCGCTTCCTGTAAAATGCACTAATGGCATTGCGCCATCTGGTTGAGTTTCTTTTCCAAAACTACTACCAATCTCAACAGCGACGGCTGTTCTTGAAGTTACTCTGCATTCTTGAGGATTTACCTACTATTCTCACCATCTACCTCTCATTCTGACGTTTCTACCCCAGATTCTGAAGATTTTACTGCTGACTCCGGAGCTTTAAGGTGCAGAATGCAACCCAAGTTGCATCCACGTTATAAGAATGGCAGTTTACTGCGCATTCCCAGGGACTTTTCCTGCCGACGCGCAGGGATTTCTCCCTGGGAATGCGCAGTAAACTGCCATTCTTATATACAAAACCTTATCTCAAGTTCATGATTGGGAGAGAGAAACTCTAGCAAATTAGTCAAAACTGGTTGATTGGGTTGCTCAAGGATCTGCACAAGGACAATTTTGAAAGAGGGCTTGCCATCTCAAAGCCATGCTATAAAAGGTTCACGAGCTTGGAAATATCTGGAAACATCTTTTTTTGTTTATGCTGAATTTACTCCTTGAATTATGCTGAGTTAAACGGTTCCTTGTTTTGCTTTAAGTTTCTAATCTTAAGGCTTGTGTTAAGCCTAAGTTTGTGTTGCTATGGCATATAAAATGCCTTGTAGATCATTAGATCAAATCAAGTTTTTTCTGAATGCAAAGTTTCGAGTTCTTATCTTCATAAGGGTTCAATTCTTCTGTTTTGCACTATTGATATTTAATAGGTTATGGGCCACATATTCTTTAAACATCCGTTGCAGATTCTTGAAGTTTGTGATTAATCTCGTGTACGGTATCTCTGTCTCATCACCTTTCTTTGAAGCCTGGATATGGAAGATAACACCGGAACTATTTCTGCCTCTGAGTGGCGCATGAGTCCTCGCTTCTCGGGGAAGAATTTCCAGATGTGGAAATGGAGAATGCAAGTGGTTTTGAAGGAACGGAAGCTCTGGGATGTCGTAGAGCCTGCTCCATCTATTGCTATTCTTGATAATCTGGCTGGTGAAGCTGCTGTTGATGAACCTCTGATTCCGGAGGCTGTTGACGAAGTTGAAAGGGATCGTAAGGCTCAGTTATTTTGATAACGAGCCTTGATGATGTTCCTGCACACATTGTGAAGGGCGCCCCAACTGCCCGAGCTATGCGGGAGTCCCTTATATCTCACTATGAGTCTGCCACTGCTAGAAATCGTCTGGTGCTGCGGAAGCGTCTGTAAGAACTCCAACTATCTGAAGGAGGTGATTTGCTTGAGCATGTCTGTAAAATGAAAGATATGTTGGATGATTTGTGTGCCACTGGAGGCGAAATTAGTGAGGACGAGAAAGTCTGCATGCTGCTCAATCGCCTTCCTAAATCTTATGAAGGCTTGGTGATCTCTCTTGAGGGTAGACTTGAAGTCTATGCCTTTGACACGACTTATGAGAGAATCAAAATTGAGTCTCTGAGACAGAGACAACAATCTTGTCCTCATGATATTTCCATTCCTTAATAAGGCTACAAACAAGGATGTTGGTCTGGTGGTCAACAACATCTATGAGACCATGACCGAAGAATTTTATTAGTGAACCATGGAAGAGGATAGGTGCAAGACAAAATATTTAAAAGGGATGGTGGCCCTTAAAGCTGCTAACAATGTAAACGGAGGAGAATGGTGAAGAAAACACTATGCAGTTTGCACAGGAGAGCATAGAAGATGACCCATTTGGAGATGCTCTACTCTCAGAGGAGGACAAAGAGACGCTTAAAGTCAAAGCCAGTATGCTCGAGGATTATGATAATGAGTTTCAATTCACTCTTAATAATTGTATGTTGTATCCAATCATTCCTAAAAGACTTGTTGAGTGTCAAAGTGTGTTATACAATCAAGGGATATGGCGGTCAAGAATTCTAGAGCGCTTGCCAGAATCAGTAAGGAAGTATAGATCATGTTGGAAGATATTACACCAGCCCAACTAGCTGCCACAAAAGTAGCTGCAAAAAAAATGGAGAAGATTGTAAAGAAAGATAAAATCAAAATCATGATTGACTGCAAATTCTTTGATAAAACATGTAATAATGAACCCTTCATATATGTTAGTCAAAAAAGTCACATGGCTTATTCTACAAAAGGCGCGATGGCGTTTACCTCAAAAAGCTTTGGAGGACTATGTGCTCGTACATGAAGTGTGGTTGTGAAACACCAAGGGGAGGAAGTAAGGCCAACAAAGCCAAGGAAAATGGATGCAGAGATAACATGATATGGCTTGCCCACGCTGTGTGGTATATGTTCAACAACCTTGATTTCTTATATCCTAATATGTCTTGTGTTGTACAAATGTTCTCTTTCAGAAACATGCTCAAGACTAACTTTAAGAAGAGCATTATGGCATATTTGTCCTATTATGAAATCAGGAGCTTTCTACTGGGGTTCTTAACAACAGACCCATGGGCTAACTTCATGATAACAAAGGCGAGAAATAAAATGAATGACATTTGTGAAAAAACCATCAAACATGTGATCTTCATGAAGATACAAAGAGCATCATACAGCAACCATAGCAGGTCTACGAGAAAAATTTATGCCAGCATGGGTAGCAGCTCACAGAGCAAGGTTACATAGTCCTCGAGACTCACAATTGCCCCAGGTGCATGCAGGATCAAAGCATGCGAAAGTGCTATATGGAGAGTTTGAGCACCGGATCCTGCAGGACACTGAGTCACTAAATGTGCTTCAACTATCGACCATAAGGATGTTGTTGTGGTACAATCACTCAAGTTCAATACTTAAAAAAAAGGTTAGTCTATACTGAGACATTTTGTTTGTACATTTACTCTACAGTAGCAAGTGATCTATGGCATGTATGCTAAAATTGATGAATTTAAGCTATATATAAGAATAGAATAGAATAGAATAGAATAGGTTTTTAGCGTCCACAAAAAAGAGGTCAAAGACCTCAAAATGCCATTCAGCCACATGAACCAAAAGCCCTATTGCATATATTGCTGGATTAAAATCTATGGTCAGTTCCACTGGTTGATATCAGTTGGAATGGTCAAATAATTAATAGGTGCTGATTATTTATATATTGCAGTTCAGAAAAATCAAAGCAAGGAAGTGTGGGGCATGTACATCTAAGAATCATTGGAAAGAAGAACAAAATGAAATTGTCCATGGCACTTTCTTGTCAAAGACACTGGACAAGATCCGCCTACCTAAGCTCATCTAGGCTAACATGATTGCAGTTCTTAGAAATACTATAAAAAGTGTCAATTGGAAGTACACTAAGTGTCTTCAAGATATGTGCTATATCTTATCTTTGCCACTGACCATGAGGTTAAATGCCCATGCCAAAATCCATCACTTAGTAGATTTTTGGACTGCAAACAGGGCACATATGCACCGCATATTTAAGCTTAATACACATTACAATGCTGAGATGAATGTTCAAAAAGGGTTTAAACCATATCCCTAACAAAATGCTAGAATGTAAGGCATTCAAGGAGGAAATTGTCTATATTTGTGACACATTATTTGAAATACACAAATCCACTTACGTAGTACATGAAAATCACAGATATGTCATCACGGATAAGGTGGTAGATAGAGATCTGGCAGAGGTTAAAGAGGCATACAATGTGGATGCCACAAGAAGGTTTCCTCTTAAGGACAAAGCAGTCAAGTAAAAGAAGAAATTCAAGAATTTGTAGAAAACATAGACTTTGAATTTGATAGCCTCCCGTATCTGTAGGCATCTTTAAGGCCCACAAAAAAGACTTCCGATGGATCAATAATGCCCATGGCATAGTGAACACAGAAATATTCCACATTATTACTGATGTGCTTAACAATATTTTGGAACTATGGCTTGACATATCCAAAAAGATATGTTCCAAAGTATGCACTTTGCTTCCTGATAAGGCCATGCCTTACTGGGTAGTTAATTCCATTTATGACGTGGTGTTAAATCTACTTGCAAAAATTGAGCAAGTATTTGTTGCTGATATTACAAGATGTTACAAAAACATCCCATTATATGGTAACAATGGCATTTGCCAAGTCATGAGGCAGGTTTGCAAGGCCACATGGGAGTATATGAAGGGTGTCAATCAACACCATGACTTATGGATTAAAAAAGATTATTCTGCCAAGTGGTTCAAACACAACCCCCAAGGAAAATGCTGGAGCAAAATGGACTCGAAGTGGTTTTCTAATCTCAGTGAATGGCTTTTAACTAATTGCTTTATTTTCATCGCTGATTGTACATGGCAACAAGTATGTGGTATCCCTATGGGATTCTCATGTAGTCCGTGTTGGCGTAATCTATATTTATCCTGGTTCGTAGTCTCTTTCATAAAAAAACTTGCAAGACACGGAAGATACAAAGGTATTGAAAGATTTAAGCATATGTTTTGATACATGGATGACTTTCTTGCACTCAACTATCCTATTATCAAAGAGTTAGATGAACCTGCAAATCTATGATATGCAGACTTTTGGAATCAAGGAGGAAATAGTGTATAAATAAGATGGGGATCCAGACAAATGTTATGGGTACAAGGCAATGGGTCTTTATAGAATATACAAGTTTGACAAAAGGGACCATTCTCCCTTTAAGGTTATGAGGTATGTACATGCTGACAACTGTAGACCCTACTATCAGGCCAGAAATGTGATTTTATCTCAGGTCATGCCATACTTATACATAAATTCCTGCCCCATTTTGGCTGCGAAGGATATCATGGGCATCATCAACAAATTTGTAAAAAATGGCTTTGACAGCTATGGACTCAAAAAGAAAGTGCTGCAAAATCTTGGAGAGGTGGTTGATTGAATATTATTGAGATATTATAGTTGAATGGATGAGATTAAGAATTTTTCCGCATCCAACATTTGAGGTCAAAGTTTTTTTTTTTTTTGATGAATGTGGATCTTTATTACTCAAAAGAATACAAAGAGTACATGGGGGACTCAAAACCCAGTGGAGAAAATGTCCACTAGAGCAACGCTACCCACCACATATATAACATAGAACAGCAGAGAATACATATCACCGCGAACACAACTGTTTGCTATGAGTAGGTCTGAATCTGAAGATATTGCTCCCAAATGACGCTCTTGACGTCATCCTTTAAGGAAGAACACTTGTACGTCTTCACAATGCGACTACGAGCATCGCTAAGCACTTGCGTATCTGAAAAGACCTGTCCCTTGAAAATGAGGAGATTTCGTCTCTTCCAGATGGACCAGATGATCCAAACAGATGCTAAGTGGAAAGCCCTCTTTGCCAACTTGTCCCAAGAACTAGGATAGACTGACAATAGGACCTGCTGACTATTCAAGTCACAATGGAAAAGACTCAAAAGCCACTGCCAAGCAAGACGAACATGGTGACATAAGAAAAAGCAGTGCTCAATTGTCTCATCCCTCTGCATGCAAAGAGGGCAGATTACAGAGACTTCTGGATGAAATCGATGAACAACAGTGCTTACCCGCACGCATCTATGAGTGTGCCACCATAAAATAGATAGCTTAGGATGGAGCAATTTAGCCTATACCCATCGCCAGACTGCTTTACGATGAGGCTCAGGGATAACTAAAGGCCACTTTGGCGATGGAGGCAACACTTCAGGATGAAGCAGACCTACATACATCGAGTGCACCAGGTGCTCCTCCTTAATACTGCCATGAACTACCCAGAGCCAGGGAGCCACATCTTGTGGGTGTGGAGGAAGTGTAGCAGCTACTTTTTCCCAAATGCCACGGTCCCAACGAAGGAGGAGGAACTTCAATTTGAACTCATCCCACGTCAAAAATCTTGTCTCATTATACTATGCAGATACCGTGAGCACACATGCTGCTCGCCACCGACGTTGCATCAATGGATGGATAGAAGAGACCAGGGGACAATCTGCCTGGCCGTCACCCAAAGGGATCCACCAAAGAATCGGATGTAGGATCCGTGGTGGGCCATTGGATGGAACCCGAAACAAAGTGTGCACAGCCTCCCAAGCGCCTAGCAACCCCTTTGAGGAAAGGAGATGCATTAGGATATGGAGAAAGTGGATAGAATAATGCCCATGGGAGGAGTGGCTTAATGGATGGAGATCAGCCAAAGGAAATGCACATATGTAAAGACTGGTGAATGAGACGGAGACCTGGAGAATTATCAGCATTATTTAGAATCGCCATATGAACTTGGAAATCAAAGACTTTGCTCGAGAAGAAAGTGAATCATCCCCAAAATTCCACAAAGTTTAAGCATAATGCACTTCGCCAACTAATTTTAACATCAGCCTCGTGCCACCCCGGATGAAGTTCCCGTAGTACGAACAATGAGTCGCGATCTTTGTCTCAAGGTGCCGCAAGATGGATGCCATATATACATGTGTACCACTCGTAACCGACTTTGCCACGGTTATACGACCAGCCATGGATAACTTAGCCGTGGACCACCAGAACAAATGCCTTTCCAACCCCTTAATAATGACATCCCACGCGTCTCCAGATGAGAGGTGTATACCAACTGGAATGCCCAGAAGCCTAGATGCCTTCCCATGAGGAAGAACCTTCCATGGAAATGCAACCACAGTAGGCGGCACTGGAGAGTCTCGGGCCCACAAGGCAGTACACTTTTGCCATCCCACAAAGATACCAGAAGCCAAAGAGAAACTGTCCAAGAAGGAAATGGCATTCTGCAAATTTTGCTCATCAGTCATTAAGAACAAGAAAGTGTCATCTGCGTACTGATTACAAATCTCTTGTGAACCATTATTCATGGGAAGACCATGCAGGATGCCTTCTTGCACTGCAAGAGAGAATACCTGAGAAAGAATCTCCGCCACAATTGTAAAAAGCAGCGGTGCCAAAGGACAGCCCTAGCGAATGCCACGTCCCACCTGAAAAAATGTTGATGGTTCTCCTTGAAAAAGAACTGAAGAACGAGCAGAATAATGAAGTTTCATAACGTATGTTGCGAACTGGGCACCAAAACCAAGACGTAAAAGACACTGCTCCAAGAAACTCCAGTCAACACTGTCATATGCTTTTGCAAAATCCAACTTCAAGCATACAATGGGGTAACCATGTATTCTAGCCCAATAGAGACCCTCATATGCTGCTACCCCAAGAATATAAATATCTTGGGATTGATATGACATGTAATTACAGATGGACAAGGGCGGCTCAGAAACGCGCTTCAGGAGGACTGCGGGCCTTTTATGGTATGATTTATCAATGTAGGCGTAATAATTTTGAACATTGGAAGTTACGAAGATTGCTTTTTGGAGTTCAAGTGAAACCAATTATTCTAGATGGTAGCCCAGTATGGGGCCCTGGATTATCCCGAAAATGCTGGAATGGCATTGAGAATCTGTAGAAGCATTTTTTATTAAGTGAGCTTGGTGCAAAGCCACAAACTCCATATTGCATGATGTTGGCTGAGGCAGGCATGTTACCCTTAGAAGTGGAAGCCCTATGCAGAACAATAACTTTTGTTAATAGGGTTCTCACAATGGAAGTGGATAGATTTCCTCGCCTAGCTCTTGAGCAATCCAAGGATAAGGGGTGGTATTGTGAAGTGAGAAAATGGAGTACTAAGTGGCTTGGACATGATGTGTGGTCGAAGTCAATTAAGTACAAAGAAGTTTATGGGGAGGTGAAGGCTTGTGTCCCTCAAGGAAATGTGGAAGCTTGAACCGGGACGGAGATGTTAAAAAAAGGTTCTATCTTGATGATATAAAACAAGCCGGACACATATGAAGAACAGAGTATTTGCTTACAAACATCAACAAAAGAACCGTGATGTTAATTTCTCGGGCCATGCGACATCGCATCATCTACATGTTGAAACAGTATAGATGGAATGGAACACCTCGTAATGAGAGATTTTGCCTAGGATGCCTAGACCACTAAATTGAAAACAGAGAAGCACGCCGTTTCGAATGTTCAAATTTATGAGAATATTATAACCAAATATGATATACGAGTCGACCTTGAGAGAGCTACTAGAAATACCTGCATATAAGTTAAGTGCTTATCTTAGGGATGTTTGGATGGAGCGTACAGACATTATAAACTTATTTAATCTTATGGATAGTTTTGATATTTCAGGTGCCTCGGATTGAGTGCCTATATTATGTTGCATTACATTATGTATTTTGTTTGTCATAGAGGCCTGGGGGCCTAAATGGCTTGATGAATAAATTAAATTAAATTAAATTAAACTAAATTATTCAAGATACACCGGCGAGACAAGAAACCTGAATGTGTGGAATGGACTCAGTAAGCACGCCACAAAGCTTCTGAGCAAAAACTTTAGCAAAGATCTTGTACACCGAGGATAACAAGGTAATGGGGCGCCAATCTGAAATGGAAGAGGGATCCTTACATTTTGGAATAAGGGAGATGCAACCAGAGTTGAGGATTTTGTCCAGGTGCCTCTGTCTTTTAAAATCCCTGAAAGCATCATATACATATGCATCAAGCCAATCCCAATACTCCTGGCAAAATTCCACCGGAATACCATCAAGACCCGGACACTTGCCCCTCTTGAGAGAAAATGTGGCCTTAGCTAAATCATTCTGGCTGATCTCAGCCTCTAAAGTGGCCCTTTGCTCATTGATGACTATAAGATGAACCTTAGCAAGCAAAGACGCTTGAAAATATGACTGAAAGGGAAGACGCCGAGCAATGAAGAAAGCTGAAAAGTGATTGTGCAAAAAGCCTCTAATCTCAGTTGGATCTGAAATAACAAGCCCATCCTGAATTTGCAGAGACTGAAGAGATGCAGCTAGCTTTCTTGTTTTGGCAGCTCTGAAGAAAAAACATGTGCACCGGTCTCCCTCCTTAAACCATTGCAACCTAGCTTTAATGCAAGCAAATTGCACTGCTCGGATTCCATCTGTAGAATGCTACACAAAATTTGCTTCTCCACATGACCATCCGATGGGGCAACAGGACCCGCATGCCTCAAGTTGTTGATAAAGAGCCGCCAAGGTTTCTGCTAGCGTAGCAGTTCGCTCATGACCCCAACCTTTAGCAAAGACTTCACAAAGAACGAGCATCAACAATACCGCCATGCCCCGCGTCGAGAGAAAGAAGTGAACCATGCCTGTCTACAACCTGCCAAAAATTCCTCATCCTTCAAGAAAAATGTATTCAGCTTGAAATATGTCTTAGATGCAGCATGCACCACTGTATGAGAGCAAGAGAAATATTGTGGATTATGGTCAGAAATCGCAGTATTCAACATGTTCTTACGATGAAAAGCAGGCAACAAGATTGCTACCAAAGCATTATAGTAGCCTTTATCATGTCTTTGCATATGCTCTACCACCACCCAACCAGCCATTACACCCAAGTAAAACTTGAGGGACCTCAACTTGAAGCCACAATCTTGCATTGCGCCCATTGCTCCCGCTCAAAGCCCCGCACTATCTCTCTACGCACCTCGCCACATCCGGCCTTGCTCAAGCTCGACCATGTTAAATCACCCACCATGATCCATGCAACAGGGGAGCCTAACCTCAGTAATTTGGAATGCAAAGAAGCCCATAATGCGCCTCTCTGACGTGCTCGATTATGCACATATACATTAACCAATCCCCATTCTTGCCCCTCATCAAACCACTTGATTATGATCCACCGGCCAAATCTGTCAACTTGAGTAAATGACACTGTAATAGTCCTCCTCCATGCTGTAAGGACACCAGCCTTTGCCGAGTCTGCGGCCGCCACAAGAACATTGTACTGCCTATTGATTACAGCAGCAACTTTGTGGGCATTCTCTTTCTTGCATTTATGCTCTTGCAAACAAATGAAATCTGAGTCCACCTAGCCAGGGCCATGGACAACCTGCTCCTTTTAGTAGGGGAGGAGGCAACCCCCCGCACATTCCAGGAAATTAACTTCATTGATCAGGTGGATGTGGAGGATGTTCGAAGTCCATATCAACCTGTATATGAGACTCATTATCCACTTGATCAGCCCAATGTGGCTACGATGCTATTGGACGCGTAGTAACAGTGGGAGGAGGTTGATTCAACGTGGTTAAGAGAAGCGTATGCGTATACCGCGGTGCAAAGCTATTCCTCCTTCGAGCGGCTTTTTTCATGCGAGCAATGGGACATTCTTCTTCAATGCGCTCTTGCTTGCATGCAATCATGTCCAGCCTCTCTTGCTGGTCAGAAGAAAGACAATTATGGGCTGCAGGGAGTGTGCCAATGTCTACACGGGAGAAGACTAAGAAGGGGTGATGGCAAGGACAAAAAGTGAGCTGTTGGAGTAGGGATGGCAGCTAGGGAGGAAGTGGGGAGAGAAGCGAAGAGGGACGGAATGGAGGGTCTCATGCACACCCATAGCGCAGAGAAGGCCTCAACATCAGAAAACATATTGGCAAGCTCTAGGCCATAAGCAAAGATAATTTATCTTTAAAAGAGAGTGGACCACTTTTAACAACCACAGACTTGGGGAGGGAAGCCTCAACAGGAAGGGGAACATAAATATGAGGACCATTGGCAATCGAATGAGCAAGGTGCAACCCTAATCCATTGGCAATGGAGACCAAGCAGTCTGGAACTTGCAACTCAATTGGGAAGTCCTCCAATGCAAAACAGAAGGGCATACGATGTGCAACAGACTTATTAGGAAGAAATCCAGGGGTGTATACCTGATACAAGAGATATAATGCCCCCACAAAGGATCTACTCCACGTTCCACGAGTTTATCAACAGCAATAGACGACCCGAACATCACTAAGAAATAATTGTTTTGCCTATCTAAAACTTTCAGGGACTCATGCGGAGGCAATCCCAACTTTTGCAGATGTTGTTTCAACCAAAATTCCATCCTCTTGAGATCAAGAAACTGACCAGTGAAATGACATACCACTGCATGGGACATTAGATTGTGCAGACTTTGCAAGTGGACGCTATGATTCTGATGCTTATATGGCATTGAAGATCAGTATAGATTTTCTTTTTAGGCGAATGTCCAGTTTACTCGTAGTTTAATGGCAGCTTAAGTTTAAAGACAGTAAGAGTTCACGACCGCCTTTCTAACGATATTTCTTGAAGATAGCTCTCGTCCTGTTCTGAAAAGAATAGAAGCTCTCGACATATTCTGAAGACAGTAATAGGTCTCCGGATGAAGACAATAACAGTTCTGAAGACATCGAAGGTAGGTTAGAGTAAATCAATCGGCCAACGACATTTCTACCTAATCAAGTTCGTAATCTTCAGCATTTCAAGATACTTTGTTTTACTGCCACTTCCTTAGATGCAAGTTCAGAAATGAAAGCTGATAATTTTTCGTTCAGGATCTTGTTCCTATTTTCTGCCTCATGCTAGCTTGCCATTGCTTCTTCAGACATCCGAGTGTGCTCTCCCAAGAAGAGTTTGGATAGTCCCTGCAGGAGACAAGAATAATAGTGAGATCCTTGCAATAGTTTTAACAAGAAGATTAATTGTCCTCACACCGTCATAGTTTCTTTGGTTGTCGACTTGTACTGGTGCTGCTACTTCTGCTGGTAAGTTCTTTTTCGAAAACTTCCTCCTCCAAGGCCAACTCTTTCAATCCATGCTTCTACTTTAACATGCTAGGATGTTAACATTCTTTGATATGTCCACGAGTTCTCAAAATAACTTAAGATACAAAGAATATATAACTTGGGATATTTAGTCAAAACTATGCACATTGAGGTGACTCAGTGCATTTTATACTAGGAGTAGAAAACTATCTCTGCTCAATCATTCCGGTTTGCCTAAAGAGAACAAAATTCAGAAAGAGCGGCACCGGGAAGTTCTTACCTTTATTACAAGCCGAGGAAACCAATCTCTTCAAGATGTCCAGTGCAGCTTGTTATATTTGTTTTAATTCTGTTTGCTGGCCAGAATTGCTTTAATTTTGTTTGCTTTAATAGCATTGCTTTAATTTTCTGTTGTGCTGGCCAAAACGACAGAAATCCAGCCTTCTTTTAGTCGAGTATCGCAAGGTATTAACTACATTCCCTCAACTCTCGTCAACGATGAGGAGGCTGAGAAGATCTTGGCTGAGGTTGAGGATGGGGAAACCGATGAAGAGGACGATTCTAAAGATGATTGTATACCTCTAGATGAGTCTTTGTTATCTAAAGTGCTTAATGGTGGTTTGGAACAGTCAAAAGTTGTGAATGCATGGGCACGTCGAAAGTTTGACTCATGGAGAAAGGATTTTAAGCATCGTTATTCTATCCCTATTGAGAAATCAGAGTTGCGGGTATTCAATGACATGCTAGCACGATTTGTTCTCAAGGTACATGCTTTTTAATTTTGTAATGTTATAGATTTTCTTTATAACGTACATCTTTCTTTTTTTGCTGTTTTATAGGCAAAGAAGAAGAAAAGTGATATGGAGCAAGAACGGGGGAGTGGTCCACGGCGAATGGGTTATTGATATGGCAAATATTATGGCAAATATTATGTGAATGTTAGCCCTAATGTATCCCTAAGTGTATAGAAAGAAGGGGCATAGGATAACATAGCACTTGGATGTGAAGAACCATTGATATTTATGGAAGGGGTCGAGGCACTATCATTAGCATGATTATTGGTTGAGAAAAGATCATAGATAATGTCCCATATGATAAGTCATAGAAGCTAATTAAAGGCAAGGAGATATTTTGAGGAAAAGAGGCAACTGCCTGCTAAAAAAGGCTGAAGTCGCAGAGAAATCTATAAATAGAACTGAAATTTTAGTTGGGCATATCTCCGCAACCAGAGCTCCAATTGAAGCGACCTTTAGCTCTTTGGAACCGGCTCGGAGTCTAGTTTCCGAATTGGGTGGCACATTCCGTAATTCATCCGGAGGAGAGAGTAATGACCGAAAAGGTGATAAGGGGTCACAGATCACTGCCATAGCGACTTCACAGATCTGCAATTGTATTTATGATGTGTGGCTACTTGGAGTAGCTAGATTAGTCTGGACGGCCAATAAGGCAGATGCCAGAGCTTTGTATTTGCCATAGAGCACTTGTGTTTTGCCATAACCCAGTGGATCCGGTTTGGTGGTTAATGGTACTGTCATATCAATTGTGCATGGATAAACTTTCTTTAATCCAAAGTTCTATTATTTCATTATGGTTCTATGATTCTGTGTTGCTACAACTTCCCAAATATACATGAATTGTATCAAAAAGTGACAAATTGTATCCTCCAGCAACGTAGGTAATGTATTTTGGTGAATTTTACTATGTACTTTTGTTATATTTCAGATTATAATTTAGTTTTTATTTTGATTGCATTCTTTATTTAGAGGCATTGGAAGAATTGTTCGGAGGGAAGAAGATGAAAGAATTGGTGTAACCGGGGTTCTTGAGCATCCATTCGACATCCTTCATGGTTCCATTTTCTGTCAAAGGCGTGAGGCATTAATTTGTATGGTCAAGAAAACTAGGACCAGTGGCACTTATGATAGACCAAAGAAGAAAACACCTCCGATTAGCTTTTTTGAAGAGAGAGAAATTTTATCTGATGTTGATCATCAAATTATGCATGTGTCAGGGTGTATTAAGAGGCTAGTCTATTAGATTTTGACTATATTTGAGATCAGCGTCAAAGGGCTACGTGTTGTTAAGGATTGTGATCTAGTATTAGAAATGGATGAAGACGGCAAACTTCTGAAATATAGCGAGCGTATTCGCAAGAACCATCAGCCAACAACCACAAAGTTGATGATCGCCATTTTCAAAAACCTTTCTGACTCCGTGAAGCAGATTTTGTTCTTACATATAAACAATATGTTCTTCACTTACCAACGAAGGAAAGGGACTCAAAACCAAGGTCATTATTTCTTCAATCAATTCCAAAGAGCCGAAGCATCGTAAGCATTCAATTACTGTTTGTTCGTTACTGTTTTTCAATTATAATTTATTTTTTAATAACCTTTTGTTGTTCATTAGGTTTGGTATGCTGTAACACCTATTGGTAAAAATAAGCTATCAAGCTGGTTGAAGATGATGGCTCTGTTCTAAGTCCACAAAGAGATTTGCAATAAATCTGATAGGGTGTCATTGGTAACTAGATTGGCTGCTGCAGATGTACCTGCCGAAGTGGGCATGAGTATTACAGGACATATGCCTGTACCATACTACCATTGTATGAACAGTAAGTGAGATGTGTGTTAATATTATATTAACTTGTTTTTTATGTTGTGGCGGCTTAATTTGTTAGATGCCTATGGTTTATTAGGTATGACAGGACATAGAAGTCAAAGGTGGACACATGTATGGGAATAACTGGTCAGGCTTTAAATAATATTGGAACTTCTCGAATGTACAAGGATGCACTTTCTGGTAGGTACACTTACACGTATTTTATTTTGTGCAAGAGTAGAGTTCCTGCGTTCCCACTAACTTGTATTGACACTCCAATTAAGTTCGTCCTAGTATGTCAAGTTTCTTGTTTGAGCATTTTTCTCTGAAATTCAAGTTTCTGAAATTCAGTGGTAGCATCTCAAAGTTTTCTATTTGAGCATTTTTCTCTTGTCACAAGCTTGCTATTGATTTTTTGTTATCTGTACTCATATCGTTTATTAATTTTTCTTGTTTATTAATTTGTCGTCTATTAATTTGTCTTCTTTTCATTTATGCAGATGCAATTGCTATAAAGCGATTGCTTGGTGAACCATCTAGTAGTATACTTGTTGAAGCGTGTACGAATGTTATTAAAGTTCCATCTACATTGCTACCTATTTCAGGGATTGATAATAAAGAAAATCAAGGTGTTGTAGAAAAAGCAGTAGCAAGGATTCAAGAGCTATTATCACTGTGCCTACCACTACCACCCCAATTCTGGGTCCACACCTAAAAACAATAGTAACAAAAAGACCACATGTCATTGTTCCAAAAAATCTACATGTGGTTATGTGGAGGTGTGGTTTATTAAGGAGGCGGTGTAGTTTTTTTTATGGAGCTATAGTTTTTTTTTTTTTTTGAAGCTGTGGTCTTTTTTTGAGGTGTCGTTTTTTTAAAAGAAGTGTTGCTTATTTTTTTGAGAAGGTGTTGTTTTTAAGAAGGTGTTGTTTTTTGAAGTGTAGTTTATAACTAGGTGTAGTTTTTAAGTAGTCGTTTTTTATGGAAGTATAGTTTTTTGAAGTGTGGTTTATAAGGAGGTATAGTTTTTAAGTGGTTGTTTTTTAAGGAAGTATGATTTTCCTCAAGTGGTATGATTTTTTTTAATCGAGGTGTTGTTTTTTTGAGGTGTCGTTTATAAGTGGGTGTAGTTTTTAAATAGCTTTTTTTAAAGTATGGTTTTTGAAGTGTGGTTTATAAGCGGGTGTAGTTTTTAAGTGGTCGCTTTTTAATGAAGTATGGTTTTCAAGTGGTGTTGTTTATAACTAGGTGTAGTGTTTAAGAAGCTATTTTTAAGGAAATATGATTTTTTTTGGTGTGGTTTATATAACTAGGTATAGTTTTTACGTAGCTATTTTTAAAAGTAAGTATGGTTTTTGAGGTGTGGTTTTTTAAGTAGGTGTAGTTTTTTAAGTGGTCGTTTTTTTTACGTATGTGGTTTTCCTCAAGTGGCATAGTTTTTACGCCAGCTTATTTCTTAAGGAAGTATGGTTTTTTTGAGGCTATTTCTTAAAATAACTTCAATGGTTAGATCCAACCACTACAAGAGAATGAGCATTTTTGTCAGAAAAATCGTCAGACTGTTTAGAGAGATTTTTGCCCGATAATGGGCTAATCGAACGTACTGACGATTACTACTTTGATGCTTTTCCTGACGATACTACGTCAGAAATATCGTCACATAAATCGCCGCCGAAGCCTTCGTCGAATATGCGCCGAAATAAGCGCCGAATTTTGCGTCGGAAAAAAAGCATCGAATTTGCGCGTCGTAATAATCGGGTCATAAAATGCGCCGATATAATGTCGATATATCATCGATTTTAAGCGTCGACTATTCGTCAGATATTGCATCAGACTAATCGTCAGATGGTGCTTTTCTAGGCGCTATTACAATTTTAGTTATAACATTTGATTGAATAGTATATTTTAGATGGAATTTGATATTTCACAAAGCTCCTCGATCTGTCTAATGATGTATTATTTAATTAAGCTTGATTTAGTTCCGGGAGGGAGGGGGGGGAGGGAAATTAATTTCCATCCCTAGCTAGTATTGTCTTTTATTGGCCGTCAGATGGGGGCACCTTCAGAAATATCTTTGGCCGGCAAGATCCGGGCACCAGTATTGAGTCAGCATGGGGTCAAATTGACCCCATTAAATAGGAACGCCCCTGCCACAACACCATGGCTTCATCAAGTATACAACACATGAGCATGTACATACAGTAGCAGAAAGCAGGCATAACTCAAACACAACATCCCCCAAAACAGAGGCGTGATTGATTTCTTCAATGGGCCTCAAATAGAACAAAGTTGACCTGACACAAAATAAGAGTTGGCTTACCGGATTCAAGCATCAAACGCTTTTGAATGCCTCTTTCTCTGTGGCAGGCAGATGGGGTTCGGCTGGTGTTTAAATGGGTTATGTGAAATACTCCAATTGTTATACATACTCTAATATGCTAATGGAAGGAAGCGCTAAACTGGGATCAAACTCAAAAGGTCCCTCGCTTTGATGAAGGCAAGCTCTCATATAGATTCCCCGGTGATTTTCCTTGCAAAGTTAGCATCTTCGTTCTTCAGAAGCCAATTTGAACACAAAAAAGCATCAAGCATGCAGGTTTGCCAAACTTCCTTTGGGAAGAAGCAGTAAAGACTGTTGTGCTAGTGCAAAATGCTTTGCCAACCAAAAGTCTGGAAGGTGTGTGCCCAGAATTCTTATGGTCAGGAAGTATGGCTAACTTTGAAAATTATAAAGCATATGGCTGCTTGGGATATACTCATGTTACCAAGGGAAATAGATTAAAATTAGATGACAGATGCATCATAACCTATTTGGTAGGATATGATGAGCATTCAAAAGGTTACAGAATGTACAATCCAGAAAGAAAAAACATCATAGTGAGCAGAGATGTGGTGACTTTTGTAGAAGAAGAATTATACAGGCCAAGGTCTATAAGCAAAGTGGAGATTAAGTCAAAAATAGTAGAGCCCTGCAATACAAATGTAAATGATATGGCAGATTTGGATGACAAGGTGGATAAGAATGCACAAAGCTTGGAAACAAATCTTAAAGATGCATGCAATGACGAGGAAATTGACAATGTTGAAGACAATAACAATAATGCAGAAAATCATGAAATGGTGGAGCATGAAATGGAAAAACAGAAAAGGAGGTCTAAAGGTGAAAGATTAATGGAAGATGCAAACTTTGACATCAGACTTTATGGCAGAAAAGAAAATGGCAGGAGTTCTAGGTTGCAGTTACATGAGAAGGTTCCTGAAGCACTCATAATTATGCAGACAGGTGTTCCTGAAACCTTTGATGAAGCTGTGAACAGCATAGAGGCAAATAGATGGACGGAAGCCATGAATGAAGAGATTAATTCCTTTAACAAGACATCTACATATGAATTAGTTGACTTGCCTAAGGGAAAGCAGGTTGTAGGAAACAAATCTTCTTTTTTATTTTGAGATGGCATTGGGAACCCTGCCAGGGAACGCCGCATGTTACGCCGCATGCGGCGTTCCCTTTCATCTTGCGGTCCCCCTTGCGGGACGCTGGCCGACTGTATTGATTGCGAAATTTGAATCCGCAGATCTCCATCCCATGCAAATCGTCTTCAACAACAGAGCTTAAGCATTAGTCCTGTTTATATTGCAGGTTACACACAGGTTTTTTGCTGGGCAACTGGGCAAGATCTCTTCTGGTGATTTTACTGATTACATAAGGTAAAATAGCATTCATAAGTTATCCAATCAAAATGACCGTGACAGTGTCTGCCTGCAAACAAAATCCCTGCAATAGCTCAGTCATGGCCTCTTCGCTTAGAATTCCCTTTTTGATTTACATCCCATTTTGAGTTCTCTTCGCTCGAGTTCCCTTTCCGATTATGAAACAAAAAGATGAGCCAGTTCCCTTCAGTGATTCTAATTACTATCTGGCTTAGACAGAAAAATATTTTATGTAGTTCTCTGCATGTTATTTCCAATTCAAGCAATCATGTAACCACTTTGGTTCTATACATATTAGTTTTCCAGTCTTTAGGATGTAAATTTCCCTTTCACTTTGCTCACTCACGCTTTCAAGGTTGTGATATAAATTCCCAATCAACACAAACTACTACATGTCTACCATCATTATTATCTAGAAAACATATTACCCAACATAAGAATACTGAAACAATAGAAATATGGTTTGAAATAAAGCCATCTTTAATGGTCGAGGCATTGGCACATGCCTCGACATAAATCAAATGTCCATATCGCACACACCCTACGTAAATTGCATCTACAGATTGACATAAATGGAAATATGGTTTGAAATGAAGCCATCTTTAATGGTTGAGGCATTGGCGCATGCCTCAACATAAGTCAAAAGTCCATATCACACACACTATATGTAAATCCCATCTACAGATTAAGGTTGTTACTGTCTTGAACACATGCAATTTTTGACCCCTACATTATTCATCATTGACTGTCTAGCATGGACGCATGGCTTATGAATTTTACAAACCCACACACATTCCATTGGATTTCTGAGTTGCAATGAATTTAATATTTCAATTGACCAATACTGCAATTGCACGGAGCATTTATTTATATGTTATAAAGGTTGACAATTCATAGGATAATAAAGTGTCTATCATTTAAAGGCCTTGAGAATTTCTAAAGTTTTGCATGATAAAAATACTAATGTAATCAAGTTCCAACCATTTTACTTGGTCACCATGATTCCCAATGCCTAAAGGGTGACAATAAATTATGACGTCTCCATTGTTACATTTGTTATGTGTGCTCTCGAGTCATGTTATAATTGGGAACAAAAATACCACTCTTATGTGCATGGGATAACAAACGTGGATAAATGCTTTAAGCTTCTTTGCATGTTTGAGCTACCCCTAGATTGTTCTTGCAGGTGTGGAGTTAATCCATGTATTGTTCTTGCATTGTCTAGGCCCAATTCAAGGGCATACCTTGAAGGTAAGAATATTTAAGAGAATTCCGAATTTGTGCAGAAACAAAATTCAAAATGTGATGTATATAGCCTCTTTAACAGAATTGATATCTTTGCTATGGGTTTGCTTTGTTTTTTTTTACTAGAAAAGACATACAATTTTAGGTTACAATTGTGCGTGCAATCTACTGAACAATGATTTATTATCATCTAAACCCACTTTGCATGTCGAACATCTATACATATAGGTTTTCTCTCTTCTCTGTTAAGGGGCTAGGGCTCCATATGTTTATTAAGGAACTTTTTGCTCTAAAATATCATCTGGATATTTAATGTGGTAATCAAATGGGCATTAAAAAAGTTGAAAAGAACTTAAGATATCAATATATGGAATGTTAAAAATGAATTTGAGTGGGACATGAATATTTAAACGTCAAACTTGCGTGAATAAAAAAACTCAGTCTAATTGATAATTTTGCATTTAAAATGTTATTTCAACATAATGCCCTTTGGTATTGTTTTGCCCTAAGTTATGCTGTTAACCCCAAAATACCCATACTCCAACATGACTTAAAATCCCTCCTATGCCCTGCATATTCTTGATCCACATGGATGTTGTTTTGAAAGATGCTGGTGCAAGTGGAAACTTTAGTCACCTTTGTTATTCTTTAAAAAAGATGATTCACAACTCTACCAGACAATACCAAATAATAGTATGTGCATGCTTAACATGTTTGATAAATCACACATCTTAGGTATTGGGTTTAGGGTTTATGGTTACATGTTTAGAATTTAGGGGTTTATTGTAGAGACTTGAATTTAAAGAACTTGGAGAATCCCATCGATCCGAGCCATCGGATCGCCATTCTGGGAAGGGACGAGCGCCTATATTAGGCCATTTCTGTTTTGGCTCGGTTATCGGCGTCTTCTCACAGCAGCTCTTCTTATCCTCTCGTAGCTTCCTCTTCTCTCAGCAGTACCTTATTCTCTTTGAATTGTTTCCAGGCAGGGGAGGGGCTTCTTCCTGCCTGGTTTGGCCAATTTGGCGTTGCTTTCCTGCTGTCTTTTCCGGCCTTTAGCCTTCATCCTGTGACCTTCGTCCTCGATCCTAGTTTGTTAAGAAAGTCCTTTGGTATTCGGGCGCTTTGTTGGTTTCATGCGAGTCGCAGTGCAAGAATGTCGTCGATTAAATGCGAAGCGAATCCAAGATTCTTGCTCAAGACGATACATCGCGTATGCATGCATGGCATCGTTTTGGGCCGTTTGTCGGGTTGAAGTTTGCTACTTATTGCGGATTTCTTCATCGACGTTTCATCGGTGCTTCCTCTTCTCTCTGTGCCAGCCTTATTCTCTTTGAACCCACCCTCCCCCCCTTCTTTGTTTATTCTATTTTGTACAAGTTCTGTTTATCATGTTTTTCCACCCGGTGGGTGATGCTTTTTTTCCACCCACTGGGTGATGCTATTCTTTGGTATGTTTCTCGTTTGTTGTTGGTGATGTGCAGGTACAGGTTGGCGAGCGCCATCCGTTTTGACTTCTCCATGCGCGGGTTTTTGGGAGCGATTCTATGCCTTACGTTTGTCTAAGCCCCTTGCTGAAGGCTTATCACTAGGGTTTTTCCTCGAAAACCCGAAAGGGCGGGGTTTTTTAATCCCGGTGATAAGCTTTCGGCAAGTACATCAGCCACTCATCTATTAGCATTGTATTTGTTTTGGGGTCCAAAGGATATAATTGGATTTTCCCTTTATTTTTTGTGGATAGTTCGCATGTGTGTGGCTATCCACTGTCCACCATTGTAGCAAATCTGCTGAGATGAATGAGAAGCCTATCTATCGGCCGGTTTTGTGTCTCTCGCGAGTCCCTTCCCAGAATGTAATATGCAACCATGCAATGCTATCAGCCATGTCATCACATCATACATTTAGGATTGAGCAGTTGTAGTTTAAGATTTGTGTGTTTAGATAGGATATCATGACTATTATATGAAGTAAATTTAAATCTCTTAACAATGGAGATATTAGATTATATGTATTGGACCTACATGCTAATCACACAATAAAAATGATGTTGCAGAAAGTGTTCTATAAGGTTATGTTTTAAGGTCTACAGTTAGAGTCTATGGGTTTAGGGTTCAAGGACTTAGCATTTTATGAATTCTAAAGAATTTGAAGGATGTAGCATGCAGCTCAGATAAAGCACACAATTCTATCAACCATGTCATCCATATGTAGGGCTTTAGGGTTTGTTTAAGTATGCTTTCATAAAGCAGGTCAATACAAGCTTTTATTAAGAAGAAGAGGCTTGTCCAATGAGATGAGACCGAGTTGGTTATGAACTCGGTCCAATGAACCAAAGGCAAAGAAATCTTCGGCAGATCGGTGAGGCTTAACCGCCGGAATCGATGCTGATAAATAAACCTAAGATGTACAAATTAAACACACAGGAGATTACCTAGTCGTGATCAATAAGAAACACATGTTTGTTGCTTTGTATAAGGGAAGGAATATCATTGATTTGAGAAGCCAGAGTATTTCGATCATTGTAATATTGCTAAAGTAATATTTCATTTGTTCAATGGTATAAGATTGAATACGAATATCAATGACATTGTTTATGCATTAGTATAATTGCTAATGTTGAGTAAATTCAAAGAGTGAAGTTGCATGGTGAATGTGAAGGATAAAATCTTTCCTAGGATAAAATCTTTCCTATGGAAATTGTATGACATGTTCTATATGAATGATGTTTAAGCAATTGTCTCAAGGAATATGAATTAATCTGTCAACAGAGTTGCATGACATATAGTGGCAAATTATCTAGATAAATGCACGTTTTATTCGTTTTAAGGATGAAATCTGATCTTGTATGAAATATAATACGAGTCTGAAAGAATCATTGGGGATGCCCTGTGGAAAAATGGGGCACTATGGAATGCGGGCATGGGGTGACACGACGATGGCCAATACATACAACGCTCGGTTTAGAGTGAAAAAACTGTGGAGCTTTGTCATGTGTATCGCATCCAGCGACTGAGATGAGAGGCCGAGATTGTGATCCAAGTCTTATGATCTTATTGGCCCTAATTTAATGGCCAAGATTAACAGCCCAGATTTGATCTCGGATTGTGTTTTTTTGGGCCGCTTCTATCTCCCTCCTCTCCCGCTTCATGTCTATCTCTGTCAACCTCAAATAGAGAGTAGCATCTTTCTCAGTTGAGTGGGCCACTAAATTGAACCATGGTTGGGGTCTTTAAATTTGTCCTTGCTAATGACCTATAGGCTTTAGCCAAAATTGAAGATAAATTGACTTTAAATAGATAAGAAAATAATGTTGCAACAACAAAGCATTGCCATTATTTTTGTGCAAATAGGTAAAAAATAGGGTGAGGAAAAAGTATAGCATCAACGGCTGAGATGAATGGGAAATAAATGGTCGAGATCGCGATCCTGGTGCTTTGACGTTATTGGCCACAGCGGAGATTCAGGAGGCAAAACCCTCTTTTTTTTTTTCCTTTTGCCGCCTCATGTTGCGCGCCTTTTCTATCCTTCGATTTCTTTTTTCTCTCTTCCTATTCTTGATCTTCCTGCTGTGGAGATAGCGCAGTGGCTATGGCCTAGTTTTTTCTAGAACAGAGCAAAGGCGGTCATGGAGAGCCCGGATTTACAGCCAAATGGACGGAGTAACAGGGAATGCCGGATTTACAGCAAAAGGTACAGTTCTGATTGAAGTACATCCGCTTTCCATTCGGAATCATGGAGCATGGATTTTTCCAAATGCCTCTACATTACCCTAAATATAGTCGACCACAGTATGAGGTCATGCCGGAATGGCAGCTTGATCGCTTGCTTGAGGAATATGGCCTCCCTTGCACTGGTTCTTTGCATGAAAAGAGGGATTTCGCAATCGGTTCTTTTATTTGGAAGATCTAGGCTTCTTTGCGCCTTCTTTGCCTAGAATATGGTTGTTTGATGGAGATTTCGCAAAATATATACTGCTTTTCCATATCGGGGGCACTCCAGGCTTTCCATTCTGGTAGCATATAACCCATTCACAGCTCGTCTTCAGGGCGTCTGCATCTCCATCCAGATTTGCCGAGGCAGAGGCGCAGATCCTTTCCGGTTTACATCTCTGCAGCCAGATCTGCCATAGCAAAGCTTACGGTTTTGTCTTTTTGCAAAAAAAAAAAAACGGTTCAGTGGTAAAATTCATGGCCCAAGTCATTTGAAATCCTTTCTGGTTTACATCTTTGCATCTGTATCTCCATAGCAAAGCTTACGGTTTATTGCAGGGTTTGATTTTGAAATATTATTCAACTTAGTGGGTGCCCTCAGGAGCAACTTATTCTTAGCCATAGACGTTTTGCGAGAGCAATCCCTGCAGAGCTTTCATCCATTTCCAAAACCCGAGATATAAGATCGCCCAAATCCAAGTTTAGCATACCTGCTTAAGATCGTCCATGTTTTTGAAAATACCTGCATTTAGGATTTGCAGAGGCTAGGTCAGAAGCATTGGTGAGAAGCGCATGAGGCTCTACATTTACATAGGTCTACATTTGCAGAAGAAGCCGAGGTTCTGCTCGGTTGCATCTGTTAGCCGCAATCGATCCGCAGGAGCGGCCTGTTTAAACAGCTATTACCCCAACATAGATTTTTTCTTTGCTGCATTGTTTGTGGATTTTCCATGTTGAATAATGGCCTCAATATTTTCGACCATGGAAGCCCCTCAATATTTTCGACCATGGAAGCCTATGTACACCATTGAAATGTTATTTATCATTTCCATTCAAAATGATGTGAGCCACCAATCTGAAAGAATTTATGGAATATTTTGTGGATCAGTGGTGGGGAATAAAAATTAAACAAGATGCCAGAATTTAATACTTTGAAAAAGATGTTAAAAACCTTGTAAAACCACGTTATTTAGAATTGCATCCTTTATTATGTTTCTAAAACCATCGCATATATTGTTTTGGAAAAAACAACACCTAAAGATCTTTACTTTTATAAAGAACTACATGTATATTGTTTTGGGAAAACAACACCTAAAGATCTTTACTTTTATAAAGAACTACATGTGATTTGTATGTAAAGCTATATATCAAAATTTCTTCTTATCGTAAAAACATTGTTTTGGAAAACAAATATTCTTGAATAACCACATTTTTTTTAAACCACATATCATTTTTCGAAAAATCAACACTTGGAAACAACAT
>JAJEKV010000844.1:0-79395 GCA_021234155.1 Isoetes taiwanensis | reverse complement strand
TGTGAAAGTGTTGAAGGTCCTAAATGCTAGGAGCTTTTGTAGATTGTTTATTTAAGATGAAATTGAACTTGTAAATCGTGTCTCTCTGATAAGAAAGATTTAGCCGGCATACGGTTGCGAAAAGGAGGTATCCATATTTGCAAGGAAGACCCAGCGGGGCGCCACCCAATTTTGAAGCAAAAGATTCGAAAGCGGGGATTTAAAGGCGAAACATGTAAATCTTTGTAACTCAAAGAAAAGGATGCAATAACCACGGCTAACAAAGAGCCGGGCTTAAGCAAATCCGACACCCCCAGCCCGATTGCCTCATCCATTCTGAGAACCCTAAAAATAAGAATACACCAGCACCATCTAAAAGCATAGGCAAAAACCATTGCCTTGAATTGTGTGGCGAAGGTTGTACACGCACCTCCATGGGACATGCCTTGCGGAGCTCTCTCCAACGAGCTCATCTCATGACCTACCCTCAAAGACCTAAATTGCCTTTGCTCATCTATGTTCGTGTTCCAGATTTGCATGTCCACTGTGTGTAATAAGCACAATTTCATTAATTATGGACAATACCTGAATTTATGGACCATTTTTTAGTACATTTGGATGAATGACTCATTTTCATACACTAGTTGACATCCCCTACTTGAGTCTTTGCATATGCCTCGTGGCATGCCGCAGTATCTTAATAGTATTAGGTATCTTCTTCTTGTTTGATGGCTCCCAAAGCGTGGTCGATAGTCTCCACTTCTATCACGGTCACTTGCGGTCGTTGGCCTCCATCTCTTCTTCCAGCAATTGGCATAATTAGCTGGGTAGACTTGGTTCCTCACTGGGATTGGCTCCCACCAAGTCACCAGAATAGTCTTTATCATCCATTTGTGGGTCCTCAGTAGCTAGGCCCACCCAAGTTGGGCACAACACATCATCGAGTGCCATAATAAACATACCTTTCTTCAAATCTTTGTATGGGTTGAATTCGATGCGGGTTTGTCCTTCGAGGGGCGGCGTAAGGAGGAGTGATAGTAACAATTGGCTCCACCACTCGGCTACATGAGGTGGAGCTTGTTGCTTGCCCCTAATGCGTGGTCGAAGTCATTATAAGTGCCTTCCGTCCTTTGCTGATGTTCAGAGTTCTTGCAAGAGTTTCATCAATATTCAATGCGTGGGCGTGAATGTGCGGTAGTTGGCGGTTCACGGAGCACCTTTGTTAGGCGTTGAACAAGCAACCCAATGCAATATATGCTTGTGGATCTTGTTTGCTTGACGGGCCAAGGTCCTTCACCCGATTTCTTGGGAGGAAGCGCTTAGGATATCAAGCGGCATCATGGGCTTCCGTCCTCTTTTTCTTTCCACATCTTTATTCCACCAGCGGGCAACCAATCCGGGTAAGTGGGTCTAGTTTTGTAATACATGGTGGCCAATCACCATTCATAAGCGAATCTGAAAGTTAGAGGGGTGGTATGACCTTTGTCAATCTATCATCCCCATCCGGTATGTAGCCTTCTATAAAACCCTTCCAATCGAGAACTTTGTCAACAACATAGGGCACAAGTGTATTCAAGTTGTATTTGTGGAATTCATCACATGTAGTTACGGCATTGTGAGCACCTCTTCCTTCTTTAAAGATGTAGAAGTTACCAAACAAGGCATCGATATCATCATGTGTGTGACCCAGGGCATCATGAACCCTAGCTCAATCTCTTCAAACACACCAAGATATACTAGGTAAGAAAAGATAGGAAGACATACCTATTCTTGTTACATCCGGATCGTTGTCGGTACTTGCAAATAAAGTATCTTGGGCGAGAGGCTTCAATGATGGTCCCCTACATGCACAGTGGCAAATTAGCAGGTATGCTTTGGTATTGGATAGTGACAACTTTGACTCCAAGGCCGTCGTGTCTACTTAATGAGGAGACCCATTTTGGAAGCGGATGATTCGGGGCACTAACGGTGGCCTCCTGCATACTAGACAGCCCCATCTCTAATCTCTTCAAGATGCTATTCAAAAGAACCTACATGGAAGTTAGAGTCATCGGCCATAAGTCGAGGGGCAAAGTTTCCATAGGATCCATTCCCATGACCATGAGTCAATGCACCCGGTCAATGTCGTTTTCAGCTTGTCAAGTCTCGAGAGAGACTTCAAAGATTATTGCAATTTTGGAATCATTGTTTTGGCTTGATCCATTTAAAATTGGTGAATAATACAAAGATATTGGCCAAGGATACATTGGAGTATAATCTCCACGACCCGATCTTGTGTCGCGACCACGGGCTGCTCCGATCTATCGCGCTTCTTTCATCATGCAACATCCTCCTCTCTCCTTCATCTTTGGTCTTGATAACCGTACGGATCACCTCACATGTATCGCATTTGGAGAATGCAATTTTTCTTTCGCGATCTTGGCGTCGGGAAGCTCCGCCTCCCGCGTTCTATGAAAACACATCGGTGATACCTTCTTGCCGGTCAATGCCACAACCTCTGCATTAACCTCTTCTAGAATGCTGGACTTCGTAAACATTGCAGGCAACTTCCTGACGTTCTCTCTTATCCCCTCCTCGTTTCTCCTGGCTGCGGTGGGGCAAGGATTCACCGTTCTCCCTCCGCGAACATGGAAAACACGGCCTCACATGCCAGCGTCGAGGCGAGGCTTCAGGTGCCACGATTACCATGTTGACCTTGCGTGCATCCTCAAGAAATTGGGCCTTCCATTTCGGATCTGTGTAGGCTTTGAGATCCGAGACCAAGGTACCCGCCCCTTAGCCATAAGCGAGATTCCCCAGCGGCACCCGGTCGTCCCACTCTTCGACCTTTCATGTTGTTGGCGAACATGTCATAAACAAAAGTAACCCTATCACTTGATTTCATGGCAAGGAATTCCTTTAGCATGTTAACAACTTGATTAAGTAGAACCTGACAGCAACACCTATTCTTGCAACACAAGGTCCTCCATGGCGAGGATAGCATTACAGTGGTGAAGACGAGCAAGCTTTGGTGGCCTAACAACCTTCCCTGAGTGTCGGGGAATGAAAAGTGTAATGTCGTTTCTCATAATTTGGGTGCCCACGATGCTCTAAGCTCCCTGGCCACGGACACAATATCACGCTTCTGTTGCGGTCTTTAGCGGTCAATATCTCGAGACCTTTACTCCATCAACACGGGCGAGGTCATTGCTCCATATCCGCGAGCATCCCGGCCGGCACTGCAAACAACCCTAGCAGCGGATGTTCGCCGGAAAAAAGAGGGAAACCTTCAATTCATGGATACTCCCACAAACTTGAAACCAGCAACCGGTCACAAAGCGCATCATCGGGGCGGTGAAGATATGAATCCCTTCGGCGATAATGGAGTCGCATGAGTGCCATATCTCACAATCCTTTTCAAGAAGGGTATATCTTGTCGGCGGTTGTGTCTCCTTCCCCACCTCGTCCCATTTGTCTTTTCTTTGGGGCGTCATTAGCGGGCGACTCACGAGCATCTTCACTTCTCCGGAGAGAATGAGCCCTCGGCTTACGCTATTGTGGTTGCATGCAGGTTGGCCAAGGAAGGGTATGGTGGCCTTGAACACTTCCTCCATACCTAAACTCACTAGTCCATTCGATATCTCCTTGAAGTGGCATTGTGTCATTTGCCCCACAACTCCCTTTGCTACTAGATGTTCATTAAGGAAGAGATACACAATCTGCACAAGGATTTTAGTAGTGTTAAAATCGAGTAAGGAAGGCGAAAGCAATGCAAATGACACGGGGGATTCCCATTCGATGGTTACAAGGACAATGAAATTGGGCGGGTGCCCTTTTTACATATGAGGGTCTTTAGATTCCCCTTGTATAAGGTTAGTATTGGATCGCGATAAGTCTCACAATGGGTAGAAAAAGAAGGTTCTCACTCTGAGCAGGCCATATCTAGCGCACAAATTGGTAGCCCTTGGCGTGTTAAATGGTGGTAGAAGAGGCTGTAAAGTAGGCAGAGACTCGGCGCCCAATTTAGTTGTCACCAGGAGAAAACACATTCGAGATACATTTAGCCCACCCGGCCAGTTTCACCTATCTGGTCATCTACACAAAGGGACAATCTGGGCGACCGCCCAATTTGTCCCCTTGTTTACAAATTAGTGACGCCAATTTGGAACGAATGAAGCGCTTATATAAGGGTAGTATTGATGCAGTCAGTCTCACAATGGGTACAAAAGAAGGTTCTCGCTCTGAACAGGCCATATCCGCGCACAAATTGGGCGCCCGCCCAATTTGTTTGTGGTGGTAAAAAAGCCGTAAAGTAGAAGCGGAGACTTCGGCCCCCGCCCAATTTAGCCGCTGTCACCAAGAGAAAACACTTTGAGATACGGTTTGCCCCGCGGCCAGTTCACCTATCGGTCATCTACACAAAGGGACAATGCAGGCGACCGCCCAATTTGTCCCCTTTCGTAGATGAAACCGAAAGAGGCGGAACACTAAAACAACTAAGGAGGCGCGGACACTAACCTGAATTTATCATTGAGCTACCAAAACAAATACAATCGAGCATTGGAAGGGCGACTACAAACAAGGGTGGACTTATCAGGGTAGTTCTTGGGTTAATGGAGAAAATAGCAGGCACACAATTCCTGCACACCAATTTCAGGAAAAGGACGGACTGCATCGAAACTTAGAGTTTATGTAAATGTGAAGCCCGATAACGAGTGAATGATGAGGAGTAAATCAACAAAAATTTATCGAGAAGGCGTGAATGAAGAGGTGTGAATGAAGAAGGAATGGAAAGATGTGAATGAGCAGGCGTGCTTGAAGAGTCGCGAATGAACAACCGTGAATGGAAAGGCGTGATTGATTACATCCCTTCAGATCACATTTGCAGCAATTACATCGAGGTATGGCGAATTTAAGCGTGGGCAGCACAAACCTTTGAAGATCTCGTGGCCATGAGTATGAATCATTTGAAGATGTTTTAGGTCTTCGCGAAAAAGATAGTAGCCAAACAAAGCAACGCGAGAAAAACAACAGGTTTGAAGCGCATTTACATTTAAACAAAATTCCCCAAAATTTGAATGTAATTTCCCCATTTTGAAAGTTAAATGTCCCACCTAATTTGAAGTAATATGTCCGGCCGAACTTTTAAACACAAATTCCGCCTAAAAACACGTCGCGGCACGATGCATGACTTCGAATTAATTTTGGGCGGGGCTTTAAATGGCGGTTTGAAATTCAAAATCTTAGTGCACTTATTATTAAGGTCCACAATTAATTCCTCACGCCGAACCCATCAACGGTCCATTTTTATTTCAAAGGCCAAACTCTTACATGCCGACACTTGTCTTGGCGTCATGAAATGTCCATAACCCTTTAAAAGCCCCTCATTCTCCTCATTGCGGTTTTAGAAAATTACGTAGCTTCTTTGGCTTTTTGTGCTCCGCTTAACTGCTTTAGCCTTCATATTTCTTAACCACAAAGTCATTCTCATCCTATCCTCGTTGCCGCACTATACTCCCGGAACTAGTATCGGCCGGATCGAGCACTTGGCTTTGTGTTTCTCGGCGCTTGTCGCCATCCTGTTGGCGCCTTCCTCTCTTCATTGTCCTATCGCTTTGGGTACCCCCATACACCAAAGAATCTTAGCGATTGATGGCATCTCAGCCCCACCACGAGGAGGCAAAGGTAAGCTGGACTACTTTCTTAATATAAACTTGGCTTTTGCGATTGAGTATCCCGCTATTGCATCTCGGAAATTGGGCTGTGGCTGACATATTAACATCTTCTAGATGCCTCACTAGTCCCCACAGATGCATACCTGTGTGCAGAACTGAATAGGGCACCCAATTGCTTCCCTGGGTCTTTCATTTTGCAAAACATTGGACTTTTTCCCTAACACCAAAGTGGGCGGGCGTAATTTACTTATCCCACACCAAAGTGGGCGGGCCCAATTTGCTTATCTCGAACCCGACTTCCTTGGATGGTAGACTTGGGCAGAGTAAATTGGGCTTGCCCAAATCTACCATCCAAAAGGAAGTCGTGCTCTCGGGGATAAGCAAATTAGGCGTCGCCCACTTTGGTGTGAGGGGATAAATAAATTAGGCGGGCACCCACTTTGGTGTTAGGGAAAAGTCAATGTTTTGCAAAATGAAAGACCCCGGGGAGGGAAGCAATTGAGTGCCCTATTCAGTTCTCGCACACGAATATGCATTTGTGGGGGACCATGGAGGCATCTAGAAGATGTTAATATGTCAGCGGGCACCCAATTTAGTGTGCGTAGGGATCTGGCCAAATTGGGCGGGCTGGTCCCTATGATGCAATCGTCTCCTCAGCCCCAAGGCTCACCATGAGTTGAGCCGAAGTAAATTGGCGAGCCCAATTTGGTGTCGCGTGGGGATTGACCAAATTGGCGGGCCCCAATTTGGCCTCCATCTCTACCGTCTCTTCAGCCCCAAGTCTCCCAAGTACTAACACTACTTTCCGTTCTGCGGAATTAATATGGCTTGAACAAAGCGGTACTTTCGGGTTCGATACCTGACCCAAATTTGCGAGAGGCTATTGCAAGAGAGGATGCAAACGAAGAAGAGAAAAAAACATTTCTTTGGCATCCAGGTAGTGCCCCATGAAATTTTGGCGGTTCTTTGAGGAATGGGTCCGTGCATAGAGATAGGGAATATTCATCCCAGGTCCCGGACAAACCACCTCAAGGATCTTTTGCTTTTCTTTGGCAAGATAGGGGTGAGGAAAAATGAATTGGCGGTATCGTCATCGACATGGAGGTCTCGCCGAGAACAAGGATGACTTCCTCGCCGATGTTGAAGACCAAATGCCGATCGGACTTTTCGTCCGTTATAAAGTTCCACTTTCTAAGTAATGAGCCATGTATGATGAGCATGAGTATAAAGGAAAGCCCACATTCTTGCGCTCCGAGAAAGGATGGGCGTAGACTCATATGAAAGTTTAGGCGCTCGGGCATCAAATCAAGAACTGATATCTTGGATGGCTACTACTGTCGGGCCGTGGATATTAGAACACAAACAGAACAGTCGAAAAGCAATCGCTCCACGGAGTATCGAGGCAAAACCAACCCTAAAAAGTATCACGATACTAAGTGGCTTAAGTCTAGATACAAGAAAGGTGAGACAAAGCACAAAGCGAGAAGGGCAGCCCATGGAGACCGAATCAGTGAAGAAAGAAGGCGAGGACACACACTTGCTACAGCTATTCACCCAAAAGTCTGCCACTAAACTTGTATTGATTGGAATGAAGAGAATATCAAGGTCGTTCGAGGTGAGTGCGAGAAGAGGACCAGCCGTCGAAGAGGAACCCTCTAAAGCGAGGAAAAGATTTAGGTGGTCCGTCCAAGAGGCGCCAAAAGCGGGACATCTTATCCGCGAGCCCAAATAGTTCGGAGAGGAGTCCTTATGCGCTTCTTCATCGAAGAACGGGAGAGTAGCCTTGCAGATCGTGAAGTTCACTCCATCTGGGTGGCGGCGTCCACTCGAAGAGCCGTTTGGGGTGCAGGTTGGGAACTCCCCTGGAAGACAGCCTTATGCATGAGGACCCGTGGATCTAACGAGAGAGTCCGGGACTATGTCACGGAGGATTTGCAAGAAAGAGAACAAGAAGAAGAAAACAGAACAAATGAGAGGAAAATGATAAGCTTCCTTGATATCAATGATGAACATACATGAGCTCTCACAAATAGAGAGAAAACTGAAGGAGACAAGACTCAAAACTCATCTAGAACTCATGTGCGAGCTCTAGTCATATATATAGTACAATGGCCTTGGGCCCAATATAGACACTCGACTGATCTCGGTCCGACTCACGGAAGGAGGCCTGATTTGCGGAATGTGGCGGTGCCTCTTGAAGTGCCTAGAATCATCTTGTGCCGACGCTGAGGCGGACGGGCCGTCACTTATGCAGCGCCCTCTTGATAGGCTTTTGATGCGTGGTTCAACTGCTTGGTCTTCTCACGAGCCTTTGATGGCTGACCCGTGGCTGGCCGAGGATCCTTGTGCTTGACCTGGTCCGTCAGTATGCATGAATAGTCCCCTGCACTGGAGGCACAGGACTAACACTCCCCCACCAAAACGACACTTTCGAGTGAAAAAAAGGAGGAAGTGTTTAAAGGGTGGGAAGCCATTTGTTGCGAAAGTGATCCTCACGGGGAGGAGGCCGAACACCATTATGATACTGGCCAATGAGATCTGGGCGTGTTTGAAGAGCGGGGAGGTGTGTTGAGGCCAAAGGCGGGATCAGCATCAATAAGAAATCGAGATCGTACCATGTCTTCAAAGAGGCAGCATGGGTCAAGAAACGAACGACATTCCATGAGGAGGTAGTCTGAGGCGAAAACCGAATCGGCATTCGGATTGCAGTAAAAAATGGGACGCTGCCGATTTAAGGAGCTGAGTAAGAGGCATTTGAGAGCAGCACAAAAACGCTTGAAGATGGACGGAAGGATCGAGTGAGGTGGTGGCGATGCAAGAAGGTGTCAAGACCATGAAGCGCATCAGCCCGGGCGTTGCCAATACGCCATTAGCAATATAGATCAATTTGTGGTGGTATCAAGAGTGGCACCCTCCTCCCAATGGGAGCGGCGAACAAACGCGGATCCCAATCGAGATCCCGTCGAGATCTGGAGGTGGAGTCCATCTGCATGGCCATCCATGACCTTTGTCCAAAAGGGGAGGCCAATCGAAGTCGGGAACACGGGGGAGGAACACCTGAGGGAAGCATAGGGAGAAGGAACCATGCCGTGGGCGTGGAGTTCTTGCTTGTCTCCACAGAATTGATCGACAAGATCCGGATCAAGTGCTTGACACCAACGATCCCAAAGAGAAGCAGAGAGTTGAGAGTTGACAGGAGGGCTATCCCATCCCGTGGGGACCGTCTTGCTATCCAAAAGAGCCCGTAATTGATTATATCCTGCGAGGTGCTGCATATAAACTTGTGCATAGGGAAGATCTTGGGATGTCCTGATACTTCCCCCTGTTGCGGCCAGCTTCCGCTTGCCAGAGGTAAATGATGGGCAAGCTCAGGCATGTACTCCTGATGAAGAGTGTGAGTCTGAGCATGATCAGCAAGATAGGGGTTGTTATCCTGAAGCACCCATTGCAAAGTGGGGTCACCCTGAAACATCTGGCGTCGCCCATCCCGAAAGTTTTCACAGATATCCCCAGGGTAAAATCATGAAAAAGGTAAGCCATGGGCTGAACAACTTCGGAAGGTGACAAAGTGCGGATCGGCCGCGGTGTATGAGATCAAAGACCAAAGGGCCTGAAAGATAACCCTTTGTCTTCAATGGAGAGTTACGGCCAAATCGAAGAAAATCTGCAATGCTGGGGGAATATCCACGAGGTCCATCTAGCATGCCGCCTCGAAAGGAAGAGGTGGCGGCGAGCAACCTATAATCGTGATAGCGGGAAACCGGGAAGTCAACAGGCGATTACGGTTAAGAATGGCGGTATGGCCGAATCAAGTTTTGCTTTGAGCCTCATCGGCCCGGTGAATAACTTGCTTGCGGTGTTGTTCAAGATCGCGGATCCGGTTGTCCTTTTTCTAGCGGCGGCGTGATTGGTCACGGACCCGTTTACGAAGTGTTGACTGGGAGGAGGATTGCCGGAGTATTGAGGCGAAGCCGCGGCAATCTCCGGCGTCATCAAGAATCTTACGTTTACGCACCTCCTCGTAAAGGATCTTGAAGAGAGGTGAAAAGAGAGGTGCAATGTAGAAAAACTGGCCCGTCAAGGAGGCAATTTGAGCGTCCCGCTCTGTAAGGGTTTGAACTTGAGTGTTGTAATTGTCACAAAGCTCGGAGTACAAGGCGTCGAGCTTAGTAATATCTTTGTCCTTGGCACCCAGGAGAGTGTCTTTGGACTTGTTTTGCTCCAATAAATTCTGAATTTCTGATTGGAGCTGAGCCTGTTGATCTGCAAGTTGGCTGACCTGATCCTGTGCACTTTTGAGATCCAGTATGAGCACGTAAAGAGAGCTCGTGCTCGTCTTGAAGTTTGGTCTCCAAAGTTGCAACTTGGGCAGTGGCAGCTTGAAGGTCACGGTGGACCGCATCCGAGGCCTCTAATGCCGTTTGAACCCCATTCATAAGAGCTTCCTGGGATTCTTGTAACTTTAGAACAGCAGCTTGAGCATCCTGCTGATACTGATACAACAGCTGACGAGGGTGTTGCGGTGGTGGAGCCTTCTTTGTTGTCCGGGTTTGTGAGGTTTGGGAGATATGGTGTGAACCTGGATGGTGTAGGCGAGGAGGAGACAGTGACATGGGTGTCTGCGGTTTTGGACATGACTAGTTGAAGGCAGGGCGTGAAGTGCCAACTTTGTGAGTGCGGGGAAGGGACCGTGAGTGGAATTATGAGGAATTTTGTGGTGTGGGAGGAAAAATGGCCGGATGATGGCTTGAAGGTGGCCTCCCACGAACTTCAGAAATGGAAGTGGCAACAAAGGCGGTCCACTTCTTGGAAAACGGTAGAATAGCAATTGGGGCCAATCAATGTGGTGGTTGGAGTGTAGAAGCGATGAGCACCATATTATAGAAAGGCTTATTGATATGGGTGTTCTTGATAGAATACCCAAGGAACTTTAAGCCACAAAAACTTAACAAAAGTTTAAATGAGGCTTGTCGATATTTGTCGAGGCGATGTACATGGGCACGATAAGGAGGTGCACCAAACCTGTGACATCGAGTTCACGTATGGCGGACCATGATAAAGAAAGGGGTTTGTAAGGGAATATGGAATACCTCGGAAATCAAATGTTGAGTCCCGTGAAAATGGTGGTGCCATCGACCACCGTTATTGTGTATCCATCTTGGTCAATTAGCGATATTGGCGATGAACTGCCTAATTGGTCGGGATTTGGGCCGGAAGTTCCATTTCACGATTAAGTAAAGCTTTTGGCGTTCAGCGACTTCTCGATTTGGGCCAACAAGGGCTTCACGGAAAGTGGGCGTCAAGAAGGAGACGGTTCGAAAAGAGCCAGTTCCACAGGAGCGGTAGCGAAGTGTAGAAAAATTTTGGTGCAGCCATGGTAAAAGATTTGCGAGAAGGAACCGGGGATTCAAAAGCGGAAGATGAAGGCCAAGACGGAGGGCGAAAGCGCGAGGGACCTAAAAAGGTTTAGAGGCGCTGGCCCGGTCGAGATGTATGATGAGGGCTGGCCCGGAGCCGTTGATGATGCCGTGTCGAAGATGCCAAGGATTGCATTGAGAAGCAAAAATTTGGCTAAGTCCCCAAAGAACTTAAAGGGAGAAACAATGAACGGTGATGATGAGGCGTGAGAGAAAGATCGGATGTGACGGGTGGCCAAAAGGACACAGGTTTAATGTTGGGCCGGGTATAAAAAGAAGCAAGGGCATTTAATGCTGGCAACTTCGAAGTGGGATATCATTAAAGCGAATGTGTCGGAAGGTACCACGGGCTAGATATCACGGCGGGAGAAAAAAATTCTCCAGTTTAGAAAAGAGCCTTGCATTGCAAACACGTTGGCCAATTTCTGATTGGTCCACGTCGACGAGAGCGGTTCCTCGGTTGGCTATATAAGGCGAACGGGGAAGTGAAGACATTCGATGGCGCAGCATGGCGGCTATTTGGTTTGAGCGAAAAGGTTGCACCATGCCCTGTCAAGAGTGGATCACCCTGTAAAATGAATTATGCGGACACAGTGGCCCCGCCACAATGTGGCGTCTTGAATGGATGGCTGGTGCTTTCACGGGATGGTGAACATCCGGACCCTCTTACTAACGGGATGGAGGTGGTTACGCACCTTATTTGGGGACCCCGGCGAGAACCTCTACCACCTCCTCGCATTACCTGCTGCTCCAACCCGGAGTAGAGGGTTTTCTTCCTAGGCTTGTAGTAGATAGGGCTCTGAGCCCGTTTTTGTATATAGGCGGTGCCCATAAGCGGAAAATAGCTGGGCTGTGCCGCATTTTGTAAAATTATCCACTATAATATAATATGCCTTTCTAGTCACTTTACGTGGTGTTTGCTTCTTGAACTGTATCACATTTTGTTGATTTTAAACTACGTGTGATGAAATGTTTTGAGGCGAAAACCATTAACCAATGTAGGTAATGGAGTGCCATCTAACTCTGCCCGGTTGGAAAACTGGGTCGACCACTTGAACAATTTGATAAGGGCCAAACCAGCGAAACTTGAGTTTACAGGAAAATTTTTGTACACGGAATCATAAAGAAGAACCAAATCGCCTTCTTTGAATGTTTTTGTCTTCAGGCGTTTGTCATGTAAAGATTTTTGCAACTGTTGTCCATGAAGAACACGAATATAAGCATCCCTTGAAGTTCATCCAAGCTGTTCTAATTGATAGACCCTTTCTTTGAGTGCACGCGGGTGGATTATGGCGGTAGCCAGTTGAAAGCGGAGTGTTGGAAGGATGTATTCAAGCGGCATGAGAGCTTCACGACCATAAACCAATTTGAAAGGAGTGTGACACATAGCAATCTTGAAACAAATTGTAGGCCCAAAAAACGGTAGGAAGTTTTGTTTGCCCGTCACGTGCGTGAGCGTCACAAATTTTTCTTGAGAATGGTGACCGGAGTTTTGTTGGTGCTTTTACGCCAAACCATTACCTTGAGGATAGTAAGGTGTGCTCTTGTGATGATGTATCGGGGAGATAATCCGTCGGCTCCTTGATAGTATGATTGATGAAATGGACACCACGATCAGCGACCAGCTCAGGTAGGGCAGCGAATCTCGTGATAATTTGTTGATAGAGGACCCTAGGCGTGCTTTAGCGGTAGTGTTGTGCGGAAGTGCACAAGCTTCGCCCATTTGGTAGCGTGGTCGGTGAGAACCAGAATGTAACTTGAACGCGCGGGTGTGCAGCGGGAAGGAGGATCGATGGGTCCCACAAAGTCCATTCCCCATTTCTTTGAAGGGAAGTGGGCGTGGCGACGGCGTCAAGGGAAGAGCGTCCGCGGGCGTGGGTCGTCCCACCAGTAGCAAGCATCACACGCGTCTTGGCGTGGGCGTGGCGTCTTTGAAGAAGCGTGGGCCAAAATACCCGGCTAGAAGGATTTTTCCGTGCCGTGGTGTCACCATGAAAATGACCACCACCTAGCCCTTGATGAGCTTCTCGAACAATATCGGAACTTCATGAGGTAGAACACAGCGTCGAAGGATGGTGTCCTTACCCTTTTTGTAGAGATGTCACGCAACCATGGTGTAGTCCGCGGACCTCGGCGGAGAAATTGATGTCGGCACGGATTGCCGCTTGGGGGGAGAGAAGGCGTCTCGCCTTCCGGTGGAAGAGCACCTGCGAGGAGGTGCTCACTGAAAATCATGGAACCAATGTGGTGTTGCCGCGACTAAAAAGAGTTGAGCGTCCGGGGAAAAGCGTCACGAGACTCGGTTGAGGGATCATCGTGTGGATGCGTGAAAGATAATCCGGGGCGACATGAGATTTGCCGGCCTTATGAACAATTTCAAAAGGGGCAAATTCTTGGAAGAAGGACCCAACGAAAGCAATCGCGCCCGTGGGCGTGGACTTGTTGATCAAATAAAAGGAGTGCTTGGTGGTCCACAAAGAACTTGATTTGACCCCTAAAGGTAGTGACGGGCGTTGGACCTGAGAAAATGAGACCCAAAGCTTCCACGCTCTGTGGCGAGAATAGTTCTTTCAGCCAGTAATGAGTTTTCTGGCTGGCGTGGCGATTTGGTTTGTCGCAATCGCATCATATTCTTGAGAAAAACGTCCAATAGCAAACGCCAGACATCTACATGAACATGAAAGGGCTTGTCCCATTGAGGAGGAACAAGAACGGTGCCTACGAGTAAGCAAAAGCTTCAGGTGTTGGAAAGGCGACATCCGCGATGGGAATTCAAGCCGGTGGATTAACACCGTGAGTTTATGAATAGGATCTGCAATGGTGCTAGTCCGGTATGAAGGTGGAGTAATAATTGACCTTACCGGAAAGAGCGTGTCTCCTTGATATTGGCTGGTGCTTGAGCCTTTAGCACCTGAGCGATTTTGGCGGGGATCGTGGTGATACACTTTCGACAACGTGGCCCTACACGAGAACACGGTGGCGAAAGGTGCATTTCTCGGGATTGAGACTAATGCGGACTCATCCACATTTCTGGAAGGCGAGTTCCAATTTATCCAAATGGTCAATGGAACCGTAAGGGCAGAGAAGTCATCTTGAAAGATTTGTAAGAAGGGATTTTCCTTCATGAAATCATGAAAACCCGGAGCATGATCGTTGAAAACGTTGATGGAGAGTTTGATAAGCCAAAAGGAACCACCTTGTAGGCAAAAGTGCCCCCACGGGATGGTGAAAGTAGTCTGAGCTGATCGATTCTTTGATTGAGATCCGATTGTAGCGAGAAAAACCATCCATGAAGGAGTACATCTCATGTCCGGCGACCTCTTCGAAACCGGTTACGTGAAGGGGAAGTGGAAAATGATCACGCTCAAGTGGCCTGATTGAGTTTTGGTAGTCCACCGCATGCACGCGGATCTTACCATTGTGTTTGAGGGCAATGGCGATGGGGCTCACCCATTCGGAATGTTTGACCTCATAGATCAAACTGCGGCAAGGTTTGTCAATTTCCGCCTTGTGCCTTGATCCGCGGTAATTAGGGTTGAGCGGTATTGTCGTTGCTAAACTGGTCGTGCATCAGTTTGGTAGGAATGATGAGTTCCCCAAGCTTTTGTTGATTCCAGAAGATCTCTTGAAACTCGGTAAAATGTGTTTGAATTTTTGAACAACAGCGGACCTGATACGATAAGGGGCGGAAGATTTGCGGCAATGCGGACGGGTTGATTGTTGCCCACATCCACGATCTCGACTTGAGAGTCCCCGAATATGAGGATCACCCGGTGTCTTGGACAATATGAAGCAGGGGTTGGGAAGCATAACAGGATCGTGGCACTGGCGTGGTGAAAAGAGGGGTTCTTTGAGTTTCATCGGCCGAGAGGTTGTTTCATGACAGGCGTGTACATCAGCGGGGAGTTGCAGAGGTTCAGCATCGAAAAGTGATCAACACGTTGGATTCTATTGCAAGGAGCCAGTAAGGGTCAAGCAAAGCGACCCGCAGCCTGGTCACGATCAAAGTCATTTCCCCCCAAAGGATCGATATTCGGGGGGATGACCAGGCGGACTTCGCGCGGTGGAGCTGAACTTGATAAATATTACGAGCTTCTTGAATCATTGTAATAGAGAGAGGGTTCGCATGTTCAGCAAGAAATGATCTGCTGCTTTTTGCAAGTCCATGGTGGCATTGAGGTGACCATCGGTGATGACTAAGCGGTCCGTGGCCCAATAATGGATACTCTTGGCTTTGCGGAGAAAAGGTCTCCGACCAACATTTCATAGTCACCGGATCTTCACCAGCTTTCCAAACTCCAAATTCCATGGGGAAGCGGAGATCACCCGATGTTGATGTGAAGAAGAGGCGTGGCGCCTTGAGGTCTCCAGTGATATGGCCATTAGCCAACTTGATGTCATATGGGGCCCGAAAGAGTTGTTTGATGCCCATTTGTTTTGCGGAGTTTATCCGGTGATGAGATTATTTGCACTACCCCCATCAATTTGAACATGATTGACTTGTTGATTGCCCACCGTGGCATGGACCGTGGGTGTAGAGGTATAACAGCCCCAACTAGAGCATCGGGGAGTGGTGGCGGTCCTTGAGAGCGGAGACGAGTTTAAAAATGGTTGCCAAGCTTAAAGGAATCTTGATCTTGGCTAGCTCCTCTTGGAGTTCCAGAGGCACATGAGAAAAAGGATCTGCTGGTTCCACGGGTGCTGGAGTGCGTGGTAATGAAGCGACAACTTTGAGTAAGTCAACCTCTGCAGCAATATTGGGATATGTCCGAGGCGTGGAGGTTGAGATGTGGAAGGTGTATCTTGGCGTTGTTGAGCTCACGGTGGTGGCATGAACATTTGCCAATGTCGCGGCCTTCATGACTTGCATGAGGTTCAAAATGCTTTGGCGAACTTTTGGCATGACATGTGGCATGAGTTTCTCCAAGTCGGGTGCAAAGTGAACCTTTTTTCGTCCTCATGAGGAATGGTGTCAACCGCAAAGGCGAGGTTAGCGTGCCATTTGGAATAATGGTCAAGGGGCGTGATGCCCTTATGCAGCGTGAAACTAAACCAACCCAATTTGATGGCTTTGGACTGGAGGATTAAGTGCCGAAAAATTTCCTCATGTGCTTGTTGATCCGGTGAGGTTGATTGGTGGAGCTGGTTGATAAGCGTGATTCTTTGAGGCGCCTCTTGGTGGCTTCTTAAGAACTGGTCTCGGGCCTTGTTTGCCATTAGCAATCGAGTTGGTAAGTGAGCCGTGGACGGATGTGGTCTGATTGGTGCCGAAGTTTTACGAACTTGTGGAAGTTGAGGGCCCGTGGTGGTATGACCCCATTCTTGACAAAGATAACAGCTTTAGAAGGATCAAAAGGAGGACGTGGGTTGGGTCCCCCTGTTGTTGCTCCCGCTGATAGAGTTGAGGGGTTGCACCTGAAGTGGTGGCTCACGATAGTCACGATTGTTGCTTGAGGTGTGGTTTGTACTTGATAAACCCCGGTTTGTTGCGGAAGGTGTGGGATGAGTGCGAGTGCACTCTTCCGTGGCATGATTGCACATGTTGCATCTCTTGCAATGAGGCGGGCCATTGGTGGAGTTGCACTCATTTGCCAAGTGGCCTTGGTATTTGCAAATATGGCACGTCCGACTTGCTTGTTGTGGATTAGCGTCTTGAGGGCTGGGACAGCCGTGCCTGTGGAACCATGATGTGGAATGAGCGGGGAGCTCTTGAAGAGCCACGCCACGGGAGGATACATTGATTGAGTGATTGACAAGATCAATAGCCTGCTCCAAAGTCTTGGGGCCTTGAGTATTCAGTCATGAGTCGAATAGGCTGGAGGAAGTCCTTGGAGAAACCGGACCAAAAAATGCGGCTCTGTGTGGGGTACTCCTTGAGCTTACTTAGCGAATGTGAAGTCGATCCGCAAAATCCGGGCGGAGACTCAGTGGGCTCTTGTTGAAGTTCATTGAGTTGCTTGAGATGAAGTTGATCATCATCCGTGGTTCCATAATGAGAGAAAAGCAGTTCTCATTTCGGACCAGTCTTGTTCCAATGGCTTTTGTTGGACATGAGCCATTGATGAGAGAACCACGCAGGTGGTGGAAAAAGATGTGGAATTTCAGTTGAGGTTGCGCACCATTTAGGACAGCTAGAGCCTCAAATTCTTCCATGTGGGCCTAAGGGTTTGCCTTTAGTGTTGCCAAAAGGTGGGATAAGTCCCAGTTTAGTCCAAAAGGTAGATGTGAAAGTGCTTGGTCGGACAGAAACAGTATAGTGAGGATATTGAGGTTGAGTTGGAGGTGGCATGGTGCCCGAAGGACCACGATGAAGGGGCTGACCGCGGTTGGGGAACCGGGCTTTGAGCATTAGTTTTGAGATCCGTAGGTTATAAAATGGAAGGGCAAAGTGGGAAATGTAGGGAAAGGATATTCTGAGGTAGGCATAAAAGAGACTTGTGGATATCCGGTGCCACCCGGGAGATGATGGTTGTGAAGGAAGAGGCGTATATGCTTTGAAGAATGATGGATGTAGGCATGTTGAGTGTATGAAATACTGGTTGAGAAGGTTGAGCGATAGGGCTCGATAGTGATGGTGGTCGAGGTCGTGAGCAATGTTTGCCGCTTTGGGGCGGGAACTGGGGCGACAGACACGAGGGGTGGGTGGCGCCGGCCGAGCCCTAGACCGAAGATGGCCTCCCTCTATGTCATAAAGCATCCATACATGTATAATGGGCGAACGGTTCCCCGGCTGATGGCGCTCAAAAGCGAGATGTCGTCCTGAGAAAGGAGTTCTTCCTTTTGAAATTTCGGACGAACATGGCGGCATTGAAAGAAAGTAGGATTGAATCGGACCCCGGCGCCGTGTTTAAGTGCAGGTTCGGGGAACTCCTGGAAGACAACCCTCTGTGAGGACCCGTGATCTATCAGGAGAGTCCTGGGGACTATGTCCGCCGGGATTTGCAGAAGAGGAACAAGAAGAAGAAAGCAACAAAATGAGAGGAAAATGATAAGCTTCCTTGATATCAATGATGAACATACATGAGCTCTCACAAATGAGAGAGAAAAAAGTGAAAGGAGACAAGACTCAAAACTCATCTAGAACTCATGTGCGAAGCTCTAGTCATATATATAGTACAATGGCCTTGGGCCCAATATAGACACTGGACATTTCTGGGTGCCGACTCTGGAAGGAGGCACGATTCAGGAATGTGGGCGGTGCCTCTTGAAGTGCCTAGAATCATCTTGTGGCGGCGCTGGCGGTGGCGGGACGTCACTTGTGCAGCCGCCTCTTGATAGGCTTTGACTGCGTGGTCTCCGGCGCTTGGTCTTACGCTAAGCCTTTGATGGCTGACCCGTGGTGGCCGAGGATCCTTGTGCTTGACCTGGTCCGTCATATGCATGAATAGTCCCAGCCGGGAGAGGCCGCAGACTAACAAGAGCGGAACATGAGTTGTCCGCGAGAATGCCATAGCAAGCATCAAGCACGGAGAGAATCTACCCTCACGGAGGTGGGCTTCGAGATTGAAGTCGATGTGTTCAAGATGCATAAAGCCCCCAAGAAATATGACTTGTAGGGTCATAAGTCCGAGCACTTGGACACTCTCTACAATTGTTTATCGACCATCAGATGCACCCTCCCTCTGTGATGTCGTGGGTACTTGCGTTGATCCTGAGGGCAGGCGAGCAATTAAGTGGAAGAAGGCGAGGACACGCAAAATGCGAATTTTGGATTGTAAATGGCAACCATAATGACCCGCGGTTGCTCAACCGCTTGTCACACAAGCTTTGGCATGGCCTCACTCGAAAGGAAGCACTTGGCGGCCGATATTCTTTTCTATGTCAAAATGCGAGTCCACGGCGAGGAAATCTCTACAACAATCGAATGCGTTAAAATTGTCGGCCGGAGAATAATGACATAACAAAGAAGACTATACACGAAGAAGTATTCTTGAAGAAATTCAACAGGCTTTCAGAACAGTGGGCATTCTCCCGGGAAGCCTAAGAAGGGCAAACGGCACTCCGTCGGTGGAGCTTATTTTGTGAGTGCACTACCACCATTATTTCCGGCGATTCGTGCTATCCACTAGTTCGAAATTGAGGCAGCCAATTTCGGCTGATGACACTCTTTTCAAATTGGGCGGGCACCCAATTTCCCGGAATGGGTGCAAATTGGGCGTTCGCCCAATTTCGGAACCGCTCGGGAAATTGGGCCGCCCAGTTTCACCTCGTGTCGGATGATTCAAATTGGGTGCTACCCAATTTGGGTCAACTAGTGCAAGCAAATTAAGATGATGTGTATGCGCCTTATCTAGTGCCTTACGTGTCATGCGATTGGAAAGTCAGATGGCTTGCGCAAAAGCGATTAAGAAGTCAACTATCGCGTGACTATGACTACTTTGTATATCTTGATGACGAGTCGTGGAATTTGTGCACTGAAGTTGCCCAGTTATTCTACGAAGACGAGAAGGGAGAAAAAATTGAAGTGAAGGACAGGCTTAGACTTTTCACCAATAATTCCTGTCGCCCATTAAAGTCCATGCATCCTCTAGATCTGCAAAGGCTGCTGAAGGAGATCAAGGATGGCACCACATTCTCGAAGGGAAGCAAGGATTATCTTGGGAGGCGTACCATGAAAAGTCGAGCCCTAGAGCTGAAGAAGATTGGAACAATGGAGCGGGCCTTGTCGGATACATGAAGGAAGTGAAGAAACTTCCTTTTCAAGACATGGCTGCCTTGAGGCAAGCTCACCCCATATTCACAGAGAATCTGATGCTTATGTTCGCAAGTAGCATCAGTGGATGGGCAGAAGGACGCAAAGAGATGGAGAAGGAAAGCTTTCCGAGTCCCTCTACGACAAAGTAGACGAATATCTTCTTGGGCGAGTTGAGGAGGGTGGCAAACCTTTCAAGTATTTCCACGTTAGTCCCCGAGGTTTATGCGTGGACGTGGTAAACACTTCGGCCCGCTTCATTGGATGTGACTTCAGATATACAAAGAAATGGCCAAAGGAAGATTATGAAAAAAATTCCTTGACCACCAAAGACGATGATGACGGACCAGCCTTTTCTTGGATAGCTATATTTATTACCCCGACCACCTCAATGAGTGCCTATCCGCCATGAAGACAATAGACGGTGGCAGCCATGTTTGGGTTGGTTCCTACCAGAACCCCCCGGCCAGAACTGCTTCTACCTCTAGAGTTCGAGAGTTGCAATGTCTTGTCCTGCTAATGTATGTTGCCAGAGACGCAATGGCTCGCCATCCAGACAGAAATAAATATTTGCTTAAGCCAATTCCGACCATCCAAAGCCATACGCTAAGTTTCCCAAGCATTCCCGAGAAAAACAGGACATTGAAAAGAATTTGCACGATCATGAGTGTGTAGCGGTATGCATTTTTAAATTGGGCTACCAATTTGGTTGTTGACTATCAATGTTTCTAACATTTGTTTTCCCCGCACATTATTGGCTGTATGTCCCTTGGTGCGACAAGGGGGCGGCAGTGGGGGAGGAAGTACTCGTGCTAATCATTGGAAAGTAGGACGTGCACCTATCTGCAACGGTTGATCTTTGGAAGGTTGCACCGTTTCTAACTTTTCTCGTGGTGCTTTTAGCCGAGCCGGTAAAGGGTGCGAGGGCTATAAAACATTGTCTTTTGAGACAGACGAAAGCTTGGAAATTAAACTTGCGAGATATTCGAAAGCAACTTCGATGTCATGTTAGGCGAGAAAAAAATCAAGAGCTTCGGGCACTACAAAAGATAAAAGAGGGAAAGAAGAAGGCCTCTACTTCCAAAAATGTTCCTCAGCCTCAGCTTCCTGCTCCTGAGACACCTTGTCCGTTCTCCTCTACAACCATAAATGAAGTGCAATCAATTCTGAGACAGGACAAGAGCGCGATTCAAGTAGAGCTCAAAAGGGCAGCGGCCCTAGGCTCTCAGGATTTGGAACTATTTAGGAGAAGAAAAAACAACATCAACGACCGGCGAGGGGCGGACTGGTGAATACTGGGACATGATTGAGGCGACCTCAAAGTTCGAGGAAGAGGTTGCTAGGGAACTGAGTCGTGGTTGTCATGGAAACACAGGAAGGGGACAATCAGGATGGAGAGGATGTGGTCCCCAACACAATGAACAGTCAAGATGTAGAGGAAGAGGTGGCGAACACAGAAGACAATCATGGTGCAGATGATGAGAATGAGGAACTGGGGCCCGAAGATTTTATGCAAAGAATGGAATTGATCAAAGAGGTAGCACAACAACCTCAGCCCCAGCATGAAGAACCCAGTAAGGATCATTCGGAAGATGTGCCTCCAGACGAATGAGCGATTTATGATTTGAAAATACGTGAAATATGTTATGAACAATTGTTCATACTTCTTTTTCAGAAATGATAACGTTGCACTCATTTCCTTGTCTTAAATTTCTCTAGTTTACTTTGCTAACCACCCGCCCAATTTGCTAACCAAATTGGGCGGGCGCCGAATTTGGTTAACCCTTAGAAACTATAACATTAAATTTATTTGACTTGAGAGCTTCGCTATCCTCGGTTACAAATTGGGCGGGCGCCCAATTTACTGGCAGAGTAAACGCCATCAAACATGAAGTGAAGTGGAGGTGCAGAAACAGTGGAGATCAAAGAGCAGACCCTCAGGAATTACTCAGGTACGTTACATTATATAATATTGACTATGCTTATTACATCCTTACAACATTATTATATCCTTGTCAGGTACATTAACATATCCGGAAAGTACAAAGAGTCACTTTCGTCGTCCACGCCCCGCCAAGCGATGCCATTCGGCTCAAAGATCCTTTGATCGTGAAATTTTCAATCTGGTGGACCACAACACGGGAGCTTCCTGCAAGCACTCGCCAGTCCATCCGCTTTGGACTGGAGCCATGGATCAAGACTAACACCGGTCATATAGCACCGGCAATATCGTTGTAACTCAAGCGGCACTTTGAAGGATGGGATGTTCTCCGGACGATCCCAAGCAAGGAAGTCATGAGAGATGAATGCGATGGAGCTGCTTTTTATAGTGGTGAGAAATTATTGATGTCAATTATTGGCGTACATTCTAAGCGCCCACACAGTAACCATGATAAGGTATACCTGTCTGACCGAATGAGATGAAGCCTTCCAATTTAGCGTGTTCATCTATCGCGCATTCAAGGGGAACTGATATGGGGGCATGCTAGGGGGAGTGGTCCAGTGGAAAAAAAGAAGACTAAGGCAATGGGGTATTTTGAAAAAAACAATGGTTACAAGGGCAGATACCAAGGAACATGGGGCAAGATATTATTTCAATATTATTAAGCCACCATTAGATAAGGTAGATATTTAAAGACAAGGGAAATATCTTATCCTATCTTAAGGAAAAGGGAAAATATATGAAATAGACTTCATGCAAATTAAGCTGCAGGGATGTGACCGAAATAGCAAAAGCGGAGACCTTTTTGCGAACATGAAGGCCCGATCTGTTACAAAAGGAGACAACGTCCAGTTCCGAGGGAACACAGCCAGATCTCTGATTCACTTCCGGCCTCTGCTAAAATCCGGCTCCTTGATAGCCGATGACACTGATTCCGGCACCAGCTGTGGGTTTAGGCTGCGCTACCCATCATTCCGGAACCCTGTGATGCAGATCCAAGCCTCAAAGATCTGATCCGGTCCAACCAGCAACAGCTGATAGTGGTTGAGAATCTCTGCGAGTGGAATACTAGCTGTGACCTTCTTTGTGAAGCTAGTGATTGACTCCATCTCTTGCTTTAGGCTGTGTTGAGCCTATCCAAGCCCAGTACCATTGTAAGATCGGATTGCTCACAAGCTGAAGGGATAATAGGCTGTGACCAATTCCTTTCATTCTTCCCTTGGAAATTGCCTTAGATTCTATTTGGATCCGGTTGGGTGGAGAACTAGATGCCCAAATCCATTGGTTGTTTGGTTGTGGAAACCAACGCCATTGTTCATATATAAAGATTGTTATTCTTTAAATCTTGTCTGTGCAATTGTTGTAATTACGTCTTTAAGCTTTCCCCTTAAAGCGTATCAAGTGGTATCGAGCGGGTTGATCCTCGATCGATCAATATTTAACGCTTCAATATTCTTGAAGCCTTGAAGTCGCTAAGCCTTGTCTATCTTTGGGTTACATTGCATCTCAGTCAGCATTACCTATGCCTAGCAGTCAGCAAGAGTATGACCGGCAAGTGGAACTGTTGGCTATTCTATACCGCTTCCTTCCTGATATTTATCAGCAACCTCCTTTGCCTAATGGTCCTCCTCCAGTAAATCCTCCACCGCCACCTAAGCCGAAAAATGGTTAAAGCGGATATGTATGTCTTTCAAAGGGGAAAGACAAAGCTTTATCCAAGGTTGTTAGCTTTATCAGCCAATGGGAAAAGTTCTTTGAACGAGTCGTGCAAATGATGTGGAAAGGCCGCAAGCCATGGACACTTATTTGAAAGATCGAGCTCAAGCATGGTGGCAAGGCAGACGAGAATGTGATCCCAGGATCATTAATTGGGAAAGTTTCAAAACGGCTTTTGAGGCACACTATTTACCCTCTAACTATCATAGTGAGTTACGCAGGGAATGGGATCGTTTGAAACAGGGGGAAACTGAGAATATTCAGTCCTATACTTCCAAATTCACTCATTTAGCGGCACTAATAAGAAATTTGGATGGGAAAGAGCTTCTAAGGAAATATGTCAGTGGATGTAGGGATGATATTTACACGGAAATGGAAATATTTTTCCCAAAAGATTTAAATGAAGCCATAAAACTAGCATCCGCAGTGGAGCGGAAACTAGATCCAAAGTCTAGGAAGTTTGATATCTGGGATGAGGAAACTTCAGACCAAGAGGGCAAAAAGAGTGGCAAAGAGAAAAATGGAAGTAAGGAATATTCCAAGAGCTCTAAGAGGAAGAGAAATAATGGCAATGGTAATGGTTCCGAATCAAGGAACCAAAAGGTGGATGCTTTAGATGCGGAGGAAAGCATTTCCTAAGGGATTGCCCGTTTGGGGAAGGGGGAATCACAAAAGTGGAACCATCTAAACCTCAAAAGGTTGTACCAATACATGCTATTGAAGGTCCCAAGCCCGTGGTTGTAGAAATGCATGCTATTGAAGGTCCCAAGCCCGTGGAGGATGTACCAGGGACCTCTAAAGCTGCTGAAGATTGGAAGAAATGTGAGGAACGGGCAAAGGCTATAGCCAAAGAAAGGAAGTGGCTCCAAATTGGAACTATGGGGTAAAAATCATAAAAAATTACATTTCTTTAGGATAAGACTAGTAATGGTGCCCAGTGTTGCTGGGCATAAGTTGGGAATCTTTTTGGATTAAAACCTATTCAACTCAGACTCTTTTTCATAAATCTAATGTAATAGAAACCAAGCCTAGCATTGCTGAGCTTTAAGAGGTTTTTCTGTATTCGACACCCTTCCTCTTCCCTTTGCCTTTTTGCTTTATCTACGCATTTTCCCTTTTTCCTCATTCCTACATACTTCCTTTTTCCTTTTCCTTTTTTTCTCATTTTCCTATACATCTTCCTTTTCCGTCTCTCTTTTCCTTTTTACCCTCTTCTCTTCCTTCCTTTTCCTTTTCTCATTTCCCTTCCCTTTTTTTTTCTGACGAACTTTTTTCCCTTCCCTTTTCATCTTTTGCTTGTCCTTCCCATTTTCCTTTCCTTTTCCCCTTCATTTTCTTTTTCCTTTTCACTTTCCTTTCCGTTTTTCCATGCCCTTTTTAGTTCTCTTTTCCCCACCTTTTTCATAAGCCCATTTTCTTCCTTTTCCCATCCTCTTCCTCTTTACCTTTTCTGCTTCTCTTTTCCCATTTCCCTCTCCCCTTTTTCCTCTTGCCCACTTTCCTTCCTTCCCCCCCTTTCCGCCTTCCTTTTCTTTTCCTTTCCCTTCCTTTATTATTTCACCACTCTTGTGCTTTTCCCCTCTTCTTTTTCATTTCTCTTTCACTATGCCTCTTTCCATTCCTTTTCTTCACATTTTGTATGTGCCCTTTTCCTCATTTCCTCGCCCTCTCTCCCTTTTCCTCTTTTTTTTTTTCTTTTTTTTTTCCCTTTTTCCCATGCTCTTTTTTCCCTTTCCTCACCCTTTACCTCTTCCTTTTTTTCGCGGCTCTTTTCCCCTTCCTCTTCCTCTTTTTCAATTCCTTGCTCCTCACCCTTCTCCTGTTCCCCTTTTCCCCTTCCCTTTTCCTCCTTTTCTGACCATTTCTCTCTTTTCTTTTTCTCAGCCTTTTTGCTTTTCCCTTTTCCCAATGGACTTTTTCCTTTCCGTTTTCCTCTTTTTCCCCACCCTTTCCCCCTTCCCCCTTTCCTTTTCCATGTCTATTTTTCACTTTATTTTTTTCCTTAATTCACCCTTTTCCTCTTCCCATTTTTTCTCGTGCCCTTTCCCCCTTCCCTTTTCTCATTTCCCTCTTCCCTTTTCCTGGGTTACATTTCCTCATTTGCCCCTCCCTTTTTTCTTTCTTCTTTCATTCTCCCTTTTTCCCTTCCCTTCTCCCCATCCTTTTCTTGTTCCCTCTTCTCCTTGACATTTTCCTCATTTCCCAACCTTTCCTCTTTCCTTTTCTTGCCCCTTTTCCCTTTCCTTTTTTCTCTCTTTTTTCTCTTTGCATGCCATTTTTCTCCTTTTCAATGCTCTTTTTCCTTTTTCCTTTTCCATGCTCTTTATTTTCCCATTCTTCACCCTTTTTCCCACTCTTTCCCTTTTCCTATGACATTTTCCTTCCTTTTCTCCTTTACCCATTCCCTTTTTCTCATGCCTTTTTCGTGGTTCCTTCCCCCATCCTTTTGATTTTTATTTTCCCTTTTTCCCATACATTTTTATCTTCTCTTATCCCCACCCTTTTCCCTTTCTCACTTTCCCTTTTCCCCTCGCCTTTTTGCCCCTTCACGTTCTCTCTTTCCTCCTCCCTTTTCCCCCCCTTTTGCCCCTTCGTTCTCTCTTTCCTCCTCCGTTTCCCTTTCCCCCCCTTTTCCTTTACCCTTTCCTCATAAGAGATCAAAACATGACCAATCACAGTGGTAAGAAGTTGTGCAAGAAATCGCGGCCTTTGGATGCACCTAGATGATCTTGGCCATTCAAATTAGGGCTTGATCCAATCCAAGAATTACGGTATAACATTATAATATAAGATTTGTAAGATTTGATTTGATTTTATTTGGTTTGGCTTGTAATATTTGATTTTTATGTGGAATAAAAATTAAATTATTATGGAAGCAAGGTGCATAAGATGTAATTCTGAAAGGTGGAAATTGTTGTTATTGGAGCAATAGGCCTAACAAAATTACATTAGTACCATGGAGGTACGTAACTAAGTAGTACCGTGGAGGTACGACAAAAATACTAATGTATCAACTAGTACCGCGGAGGTACAAATGATAGTATGTGCCGTGGAGGTACAAGAACATATTGTATTGAGGAAGTACACGCATATTAATTGCAGAACCTTCCGACGTATGGTGCAATCGCCTTGAGAAGGGATGGGGCCCACTAAAGCGTCGTAGGAAGATCGCGGACGATCTTCATTAAGAAGGGATGGATTGATATGGGGGCATGCTAGGGGGAGTGGTCCAGTGGAAAAAAAGAAGACTAAGGCAATGGGGTATTTTGAAAAAAACAATGGTTACAAGGGCAGATACCAAGGAACATGGGGCAAGATATTATTTCAATATTATTAAGCCACCATTAGATAAGGTAGATATTTAAAGACAAGGGAAATATCTTATCCTATCTTAAGGAAAAGGGAAAATATACGAAATAGACTTCATGCAAATTAAGCTGCAGGGGATGTGACCGGAAATAGCAAAAAGCGGGAGACAGCTTAAGGACATGAAGGCCTCGAACTGCACAAAGGAGACAACGCCCGCCTCCAGGGAACACGCTGAGATCTCGATTCACTTCCGGCTGCTAAAATCCGGCTCCTGATAGCCGATGACACCGATTCCACAGTTAGTCAGGTTTAGGGTCAGCGCTACCCATCATTAGAACCACATGATGCATCCAAGCCTCAAAGATCTGACCGGGTCCAACCCGGAAGAAAACCGATAGTGGTTGAGAATCTCTCGAGTGGAATACTAGGCGGACCTTCTTTGTGAAGCTAGTGATTGACTCCATCTCTTGCTTTAGGCTGTGTTGAGCCTATCCAAGCCCAGTACCATTGTAAGATCGGATTGCTCACAAGATGAAGGGATAATAGGCTGTGACCAATTCCTTTCATTCTTCCCTTGGAAATTGCCTTAGATTCTATTTGGATCCGGTTGGGTGGAGAACTGGATGCCCAAATCCATTGGTTGTTTGGTTGTGGAAACCAACGCCATTGTTCATATATAAAGATTGTTATTCTTTAAATCTTGTCTGTGCAATTGTTGTAATTACGTCTTTAAGCTTTCCCCTTAAAGCGTATCAGGAACCATTCTAGTTGCAAAGTGGGCGGGCGCCCAATTTCACGGGACATGTTGGACAAGTTGCACATATAGAAGACAAGTTGTACTAATACTTTATCTCATAGATGATTACAGTCTGATTACAACAAGATGACAAGCGTTCATTTAGGGGGACTCTTCTGAGTCATTTTCACCGTGCACCCCAAATATCTTCTCTATCATGTACATTTGATGCTCTCTCTATTCCATATCGGATGGATGATAACGTCGAAGGATGGGGATAATGGCGAGGGATTTAGAAGCCGTGGTCATCCAGTTTTCCATGGGTATCTCTACGCTCGACCGCTTTGAAGTTTTCTCGATTCATCTTGCGGTGATGGAATCACGTTCAGGACCGAGAATGAGACCACATGGCTGGATTTAAGGCCAAATTTGATGGTCAAATTGGTTTGAGATATATTTATACCCACCATGATTATTGAAGGTATTGTATGCGCCAAAGATTATTGGATGTACACCGTATATACAACCAATAATCTTTCGGTAGCCATCAATAATTCCTTTGGCTATAAATATAGTCGCATTCGACCAAGACAAAGACATTCCGGCAGCCATGTCTCGCCATGTTCGGAGGCCCCATGTTGACACCTTACTTGCCTTATGACCTATGACGATCTTTATGCCCGCGAGTTGAAAGGGATCTCTCTCGATCCACTCGTCGTATGGTATAGCTACTTGTCGAAAAGAAAGACTCCCTACGAGTATCATGTTACTATCCATATTGTGTGGGTTCCGAAGGCGAGGCTTTTTGAGATTAATAGAATCACCAATAATTACAATCTATGACTCATGTATTTCATAACTTTATATGATATGATGATGTAACTGCATGTTGTGCATGATTCAGGTTGTTATGTTTCAGTTCTTATCTTGGCTCGACCACGCTTTCGTTTTCCTTTTGCCCGCAAGAAGGAAAGTGGGCGCCCAATTTTCTGGCGAAGCCTTCATGAAACTACCTTCAAGCCATCCGAAGGGCAAAGTCTACGGGTTTACAGGGGGAGACTATTCCCAAGAAACCCTGGCGCCTAATTTCCTCTGAAGAAAAGTGGGCGGTGCCCAATTTCCTCAGAGGCCTCGATGAAACAAGATATTACTATTGAAATTGCACGTCATTGGGTCGTTCTCAATGTAGACAAAAACATTATATTCATATAGGAATGGAGTACATGGATGGATTACGAGATAATAATATCAACTAAACAACATGCCTCGAAAAGAGATAGTTGAAACGTAAAGATAATAGATAATAAAAGATAATATTAAACATGGACGTTTTATCCAATATCAGTTCCACCGCAATTAGATCCCCGGTTGGAACTGTTATGGCTTGTTGGCTATCTGAGATCCGGCCCGTCATCCAATTTCTCCCATTGGATAGGAGTCTTTGAGGATGAGTTTAGATTACCAAAGCCACCGCGGCTGCCTCTTTTCCTTCTTGTAAAAGCTTCTTAAACAACGATCTAAAGTGTTGTGCGACCAAACATCCTCCATTTTCAGCAACCTTTTTGAGCTTACGCCTGTAAATATGGCGTTTCAAGGAAATCAGCGACCTTTCCGAGGCTCTACCGGCGAGGTGATCCGGCTCATCGCCATCCCCTTCATCAACTATCCCACGGCGAAGGGCTTCACGAGTTGGCTTCTCATTTCTTACGTGCCATTTTGGTTTATCTGGATTACGCACCTCAACCTGCGGTTCGCATGAGCTAATATTGGCTGGTGCATTTTGCTGGCTCATTGTGAATCCATGTTGCGCTGGTTGGGACCATTTTTACCGCAAGACTATGAATCTACACTATCTTGATTTGCGAATCTGCATTTCTGCGTGCCCGAGACCACATCTGAGAGAAGGCTTGCGAGACACAAACTTCGGTTGGCACTTTTATTGGCTTAATAGATACAAGGCCCCGCCATCTCCACCTACCCACACATTTGAAATTTTGCATCATTCTACTAAATAAAACCCTTATATTCTAAAAAAAAATCTAACCATTTGGGAGTCATATGGACTCGACCAAAGTCCACAATTAATGAAATTATGCTTTTAATGCACTAAAAAATTCTGAATACATTCCAAACACCTCTAAGGATCTTACTTAACAAGCGTAATAGCAACTTAGATTACGATACGCCCTATCGCCAATCATCTGGCATACGTGCCATAGTTTCTCTTCACGAATTCCTCCCGGCTCCAGCGGCGGTGCAAAATGGCGGCTCAAACAAATGGGGCTCGGCGCCAAGGATTTACATCACATTACGGCTGATTTACATCTCATTCTAGAGCATTTTCACGACATTCGGCCCTTTTACCCCTCATTAGATATTTTTTTACAGTGATTACGAAGCTTTTACCTGTTTTACCTTTGATTCGGAATTCTTGCGCCCGAAATGCAACCTAAGTTGCTATCACGTTTCAAGAATGTTTTGCCGGATTAGGCATGTCAAAATCTCCTCTGCATTGCAGGCGTCGGCATTTTTCCATGCCGGAATGCGGGCAAAACAAACATTCTTCCATACAACATGGAAGATGGGTCGTAGGAATCAGCACGGCAGATGCTGCCATGTGGCGATCCCCTACACTCCGGAATGGAAAGAGAACGCCATTCCATTCGGCCGGTGAAGATCAAGATCAAGCCGGTGCAATCGAGAACAAAAATGCGAAAAAGCGGCTCCCATCTTCCATGTTGTGGCGGGGAAGCTCATCGGTCCCCCTTCGCGGTAGGCGGGGGACTTCGACCCGGTATCGCCCGTCCTTGAGGCTCCCCATCCCTAGCGGAAGGGGTCCCCAGCCCTTCCCCATACGTAAATTTTGCCTGAATGGCAAAACGTTAATCCAAGATGTGTTGGCATTAATAGGAAAGGTTTTATAATTTGCGGCGGTGGCGTGGTTGTTAATGCATGTGGATAAGAAGATGCTCCACCTTACACACCTAACCTAAACACGTGGAAACAAAAAAAAAAACTTCCGCTCCTCAAATTGGGGTGGCAAGCAGCCCAGCAAACAAAGCGCGACACGATAGCCCTTCCTTTCTTGCCCTCTTCTTCTGCTTTTTTCTCCGCTCCGGCAACAGATCTCCCTCCTCCGGCGCCTCCTTTCTCTACTTAGGTAAGCTCCCTTTTTGTTTTTTTTTAAAGCTCTGCCATGCATTTCGCCAGCTGCTTTCTTTCTTTCTTTCCACACAGCCTTATCCTTGGATATTTTCTGTCTCTGTTTCTTGCTTTTGCTTATTCCTGGCTGTCTTTGTTCCGTTTTTCTGTCTCGTGACGATTCTGCATGTTTTAACAGCTTCTTAGTCTAGAAATCGACTGTTATTCATTCATTGCCTGGTTATTGTGTAATGTATTGTTTTATTCTTGAAGATTCTTACGGCAACATATACTAGCTTTGAGTTTTTACTCAGCGGTTTGATTGTCTCACAGCATTGAAAAGATAAAAACATAAAAGCTCATTTCAAGGCATTGTGAAGGAGAGTGATTTCAAGCTTCCAAGGTATGCATATCTAAAACATGAAAAATTCTAGTTTATTAGCATCAGCCTATCATTTTGCTAAGATTTGCGACATGTTTCAGGTGTCAGGGACATCATATTGCAAGAACTCTGGTCTTTTTAGATCCTGTAAGCCAGGCGGACATGCGCCTCTCAAGCATACCAGCAAAGATGGCAAAGAAAGAAAGCGGCTTTCCAAGTTGCACATCGTCATACATGGGATCTACATCAAGCATGAAGTTGTCATGTTTATGTTCTCCTACAAATCATGCTGGTTCTTTTCGGTGTCGTCTGCATAGAACCAATCCAACATCTAGAGAGCAAAATGAGAGCAATGAAAGGCATCTCTCTCATAGTATGAGCATGCCAATGCTAGAGCGAGGCGAACAAAACAACACAAGTTCAAGAAGATCTTGTGGAGGTGAAGAAAGCACTACATTTTCAACTAGTCCAAGAAAATCTCCTACATCACACAATGGTGAAGAAAGCAGCAGCCCAAAGAATGGCGGTATTTACTCTCCTATTCCAAAAACTGGCAGTGCAAGATATGGTGGCATGTCAAGGTCATCTTCTGAACTTAGTCTTTCGAGGCCATCTTCAGAGTCCGGTCTGAAACATAGTCCGGAAGCCAAGCCGAGTAGGCTCAGGCACATGGTCACTGCCCTCGAGCAAGGCCTTATGACTGTGGATAAATAATGTAAGTTTGGTATATTCGGATTTTCGGCTAGTTTTCGGTTTGCAGCCCCCCTCTGACGTGGCATGCATCTGGGCCCTTGATTTTCAGATTGTATGGTGTGGATCTATGCCACGTTAGGAGGGGGGGCTGTAAAACGAAACTGTCCCGGGATTTTCGATGTCCCCGTGTGGGGTATTATATGGGGTGCTATATGGCTTGTAGCAGGCATCTCCATCATAATTGCTTAGTTAGAAAATGTGAGCTTGACGTTCTCGCGCTTGATCCAATTGTGTACTATGATAAAATTGTGTAATATGCTATATCAGTTTATAGCAATTGGTAGACGACATTTGGTATTTACTTGGGTACGGACATTTCATCACTTTTGTTTTGTGTGGAGGCCTAAGCATTTATTTTGTGTGGATGCCTAAGCATCTTGAAGCACTACATAAAATAGAGTAAAGCTACATATATTTTTTTTGGAATAACTTAGGGGGAGATTCTACTACGGAAGTTCTTGGTGTGGCAGTTTACATCCACAAATCAGGAAGAGCCATCTTGCAAAATGCGAAAGGAGCTCAGATTCCATTAGTGACAGTTGGGCATTAGGCTCGGTTTAGTGTATAATTGCCAAAAATGATGCTCTAACTACCGAGAGACGAGGGCTATTGATGCTCTAACTACCGAGAGATGAGGGCTAGGAGTTGGAAGTTCTAACATTAATGGCAAAGTTTAAGTTAATTGCCTTCCATTGTCTGAAATCTCACCCTTAATTTTAAAAACCTTAAAGCAGAAAAGGTGGGGTTCACGAAGAATTGCCCTTTGGTGCCCCGAGAGAGTGTTTGCATGGTTTTTATTTTGTCATGTCATTTTATGTTGGTTTTTTTTTTGTTTATATCGAGCCTTTTAAATCGTACAAACATAGGGATCTGTTTTCATAGTCTAGAAGCCTCTGGACTCACAAGTTATGAAGGTTAATCCATACGCTGAAGAGAGAGTACACTTTATAGTAATTGAACAATTCTAATTGGACTTTTTGTCTTTGCTCTAAGATGTTGTCGACGGCATTGACGAGGCCGTTATAGAGGTCAATGTTGCTCATCAGCTCGACGAGCATGGTCCATTTGAGCTTGTAGTTCATGTGTCTTTCGTGGGTCTGTGGGCGATCGACATCCTTCCTTGTGTGTTTGTGGAGTGGAGCTACATGCCTTGCTCTGTCGAGTAGACTTTGTATTGTTCTTGTGCCTTTCCAAGATAACCTACACGTAGTAGTCCATTAGAAACAAGGAACCGAATATAATAGAATAGGCTTTTATCGTCTACGAAGACCAATCGGCCTATGGGACCTAAAAAACAGAGCGCAACTGACTTATTATTGCCCCAGTTAAAAAGACCTGCGTCAAAAGGTTTTCGAGAGAAAAACTATGGTAGTAGGGTAAAAGCATGCTAGGGTGTCATACATTAGTTCTACATTCATATACTATTTTCCACTAGAAAACCGGTTTTTTACGTAATTTTGAATGTAATGTATGGTAAAAGGCCACATACTTGTCGTATATATTTAAAAAAGGAATATTATTATTATTATTATTTGTCTGACGCTCTCTTGGGCCTCGAGAGACCATGGAGCACATGAACAGACTATTTACAACTTTAGTAAAAAAGAGCGGTGAATATCAACAGCTCTAATATAAGGACCTAAAGTCAATGGTGGCATTCGCAATAAAGATAAAAAATCAGTAGCTTGAATACCAAAGTTACCCCTGATGTGAGCATATTCCGGGCAACATGTAAAAACATGGTCTTCGTCCTCGATTTGTTTTGTATCACAAACTTTGCATAAACGTTCTTCCACTTGTATGTTAGACCATCTCCCGGTCTCAATTTCAAGCCTATGAGATCCTGTTCTGTATCTAGCAAGAAGACATCTTTGACCTTTGGGAATGTTGGCCATCAAATAAATTTGACTCTCAATTGTAATCACTGGATTGACGTTTTTCTGGTATAGCAGTCCCGGGTTCGCCCATAAGTGGCTTATTGCTTGTTTCTCCAGCATGGATCGAGTTTCCTCTTTCTCGGAAGGAAAAGTGGTTACCCCCCATCGATTAGCCCAAGTCGTTAACTTGCCTTTCCATTCGTGAGTGTTCTAGCGCTGGCGGATAACCGGATGTCGCTTGTGCATTCACTCTATTAAAGAAGTTTATAGACTGATACAAACTCTCTAATTCCAATGGTAATAACACGACCTCTGCAAGCATAATAGAGTATGGAATTTGAGATCCGAGGCCTAGTTCCCGCTTTTATGAAAGCTTTACGGATCGCCGATCTGTTTCAAAGCCGAAGTCGATCTCTCTGGTCCCCGATTGGGGCAATCAGATAGTACCACCGTCTCGACAAGCGTTTTGAAAAGCATCTTTTTCAAATTCCAAATCCGGTGAGTGAGGCCTTATCATTTAGCCGACATGTCAGATAGGGCAGCCCCCGCTGAAACTCGCCTATTAATGCAGATTTTCCAACTGTAATTAGACGCCAGGTCAATCCCCAAATATTTATATGATTCTACTGTTTCCAGCAAGCCCCCTTTATATGTGAAATCTGGCCTCTCTCGGGAACCAAAGACCATAATTTTGGACTTAGATAAATTAACTGTCATCTTCTTTGCTGTGCAGAAGTTTTCCAAGTGGTCGAGATGGTCTTGTAGTGTTTTTATCTTGCTAGCAATTAACACTACATCGTCAGCATAGAGGAGGAGCTGAAGAATATAACTGCCAAGCTTTGTCCCTGTAAGTGATCTCTGTCTTAACCAGTCATCTAATTCGTCAATAAAAATGCCAAACAGAGTAGGGGATAGAGGACATCCCTGCCTTACCCCTATTGTGCTCTTCAAAACCGTGCTGGGATCTCGGGAGGTTGTGATGAGGACTTCAGCATATAATTGGGATACAGCTTCTCTAAGTTCCTTGGGGACTCCCAGCTGAATCAGCCTGTCACCAAGATCTTTACGGGGCTGGCCTTGCTAAAGTCAATGAATGCCAAGTCAATATATTTGGTTGTTTGTCATCATGACATGAAGTGGCCGACGCATTAGAGGAAAAATGAGATCACATTTTGTCCCATTAAGGGATGCTTAAAATGCCATGTCAGCTTTTTAAACTGTCCAATAAGAGAAGAGCTCCAGTATATCTCATTCCAAGATATGTGGCGTACCAATTAATGCAAACAACTAACTTCAGAGTATTATTTTTTCATTATAACTTTTGATCCAACTCCGATTCAAAAACTTTTGTAGCAATGTGTTGCGTCTTCACAAGATCTATCTAGTGATAACCCATTCATACGCCTTTTACGATATACATATAAGAAATAAGCAAAAATCATATTTTTTAAGGTTAACGATATGACCATATTGAAATACATCATAACCATATATCATTGGAAAGATCTTTTCATTCCGCATCTAATGCAACAAACGCCGCAACATTTTGACAAGTGGATCAAAAGTTATGGGGGGAAAACAACAGCAATGAAGTTGTTGGTGCTGCATTAATTGCAGTTAATAGAGGGTAAGCCATTCCATTGGAGGATTCTTATGGGGATGAAATGAGATCTCAAATTTCCTCTAATGATTATTGCGAAATTTTGGGTACAGCCACTGGATTCCCTCCGATCCAAGCAAATTCCCTCCAGTTCATTGCCAAGCAAGCAAATTCCCTCCAATCTATGGTTTAAGAATCTAAAACCAAGAAAAGAATTTGAAATTCTTGTTGAATCTTTGCATGCATATCAGTTTTCATAGCAGTAGGGACATGGCACAAGAAAATCAAAATATGAACAAAATGACTCAGAGTGATGTCCAAAATGAGGATGGTGATATTGAAATTGATAAAGGAAAGCAGAAAATGCTTGAATAAGATACTCTGAATGACATGCTGAATGAAATGACAGAGAGTGATATTGTCAACAATGAGAATGGCAGATTATATTCCAGGTACACCACAAAAAAAAATCAGGAAAAGAGTAGAAACGGTTGTTGAATGCTTTAAAAATGAAGCTAGTTCTCTATCTTCTAGTCAAAAGAGAGGTATTGGTTTCTAGGATCTTGCAAGACAACAAAAGTTATTAGGGTTGTTTAAGCCCGATTGGGCTACCTTCGTAAGCGCAGAAACATTCATTGTTACAAAATCTCAAAGATGGAATAGAAGACGTTAAATCTTCTAATAACATTGATAAGTTGGCCAAGCACTTTGTTTTATCCATGATTGTTGGAAGAATGGGGAATTGAAGCAAAAAGGGGTTGCTTCAAAATGTTAGAACTAAGTCCTCGAATTTGTCATATGTCGCAGCGTAAGAAAGAGAATGAAAATTATAGGTCCAACTATATGGGCATTAGCAGGTAGAAAGAGAAGATCTGATTGTTTGGACGAAGATACAAAGCAATTAGTCATCCAATTTTGGTTAAACAACATCAAGATTTCACCTAAATACAGGGATGTAAGAAAGAAAAGGCATCAGGCAAACCAATTTCTTGATATACCACAGACATTTCATTCTTTGTTGTATGAAATGCTTTCAAATGACTGATCCCTCATGTATATGTTCACTTTTATTTGGATCTATAGTATCTTCTTTGTTTTGATGTATGCAATGTTTTCTAATGGCTAATCTATCATTTATGTATCCACTTTTATTTAGTTCTACATATGCAATCACCTTTATTGGTCTGCTTACATTTACTGATCATGTATATTATACTGAATCTTCCTTTCTTATTTATGTAGTGATTCCATATTTCTTAACCAATGTATAGATTAGATATTGCATAATATTGTATCTTATACATGTCTATGGAATGTATATCTTGTACTCAGACTTTCAGATACTATCTATGGACTTCAAGAATTTACTGCGGAACATTAATATGCTCTAGGCTACAATAATGTACCCATACTGCTGCTTTATTACGCCATATATATTTAATGTACATGTGTCATATGTATTCTGTTGTCCTTATGTATATTGTAAGTACATGTGAGTACATCTTAGTATATCTGAGTATATTTCAATACATTTTGACTCCTCATGTACTCAATTGTACATACAAAATTTTTAATTTAACTATGATGGTTTGAATATACAAGCTGAGCTGTACCAGAACTTTGTGGAGCAACACCCAGAGGCAGACATTGGCATCAGCCCGACACTCCACCATTGTCCGTACATTCACACTCCAGACCTTGGTTGAGGATAGCAGAAACTGCTGCCAGGATCTCTACTGCTGCTTTATTGACTTTGCAAAGGCCCATTGGTATCCTTTGAAACATATTGTGAAGTTTGAGAGGTATTGCCAGTAATGTAAATTACCAGCTACTGATTACTTGCCTTGGTTTCAAAGTTCTTTGCAAGATTCAGTGGAGGATTGGGTACAAACTCAGCTAGATACCATTACAGGAATTGAAGGAAGCATTCATTGCTCCATGGTAAGGATAAGACTATAGAAAGATGGACCAATTTCACACAAAAGGAGGATGAATCAATAAGAGAGTATAATCAGCACTATATTGCAGTTCTCAAAGCCATAGTTCATTGGAAGATCGCAAGAAATGATGAATTGGATATCCAATGGTATACAAAGGAGTTGAAACGAGCAATTGCTCATAAGGTAAAGGCTAAATAGCCTACACCATTATTGGAAGCACAAAAGTTTGCTCTCAAGGCAGAAGACAAGCTAGGATACATTCATGAAGTTGCTACTCCAAAACATAAACAACCAGAAGATATTGCAACAAAAGTTTCTAAGCTTACAATTGGGGAGAAATCAAGGGAGGTTCAATTTATTACTTGTAAGTATTGTGGATCTATTGGACATTCTGAAACCACATGTAGATTGCTGAAATTTTGTTCAAGGTGCCAAATCAAAGGTCATAATAATCAAGAATGTAGAGAGAGGAGATTCTTTGAGAGGCTAATCCAGTATTTGCTATTATACAACAAGCACCACCTATTCCTTTTCAATAAATGCAAGCAGCAACTCTCACACCATAAGTTTCAACGATGCCACAAGCTTTAATGGTTCAACAAGCTCCAATAGCCTCAACACAAATATTGCAGCCAAAACAGGGATGGTATCCAAGTAAGGCTCATTTGTATTGCAAGTTATATGATAAATTCAAGCATGATGAGAGTTATACTTGTTGGAAAATTCATGGGAAACCAGAATGGGCAACCAATAAATATCCACCAAGGCAACAAGTGTTTGGGTCAGTACCTCTTCCTAATAATGATGCTCGCATTCAAGGTGCAAAGCATATTGAAAATCCTCTAGTTAAGGCTCTTATTGAGGAACTTAAGAAGCAAGAGAAGGCAAAATTAGTACTGAATTGTGAATTTGTTGAGGTGGAAGATGACACATTTCAGCAAGAAGAAGAGATTGAAGAATTATTCATAATGAAGGTGATGTGATCATCCAAGTTCTAACTACTAAAATCACACTTACTCTTGAGCAATTGATGCATTATTCTCCTAATTTATTGCAAGAGTTAGGAGGAAGAAGAAAATCAGAAATTTCAGTCCAACAAATTCTATCGAATGATAAAAACAAGAGTATAACAGAGCCATCAGCTCGGCAGTCCAAGAATCCCGGGCCATTTCTTTGTGATGTGAGTATCAATGGGTATTGGGCAGCAGAGTGAATGTAACGCCTTACTATATAATGCTTCAAGTTGGATAAAAAATGATGGAATTGACAACTATGAATCAAATGAAGATATTATAAGAAATGTCTTGTGCAATGTATATGAGTTGAAAGCAATTTTGGATTTCATAGTTTTAAAAATTTTAGAGAGTGTGCATGCTGAAACTTATACTTTCTTCTTGAAATACATGATTAGATGTCGCATGTTGAGACTTCATGGAGAAAAGCGAAATGAACATCTTTGAAGGGGAATACCAGATTACTATAGATCATCCTCTGAAATCAAGCATGGATGGGACAAATAAAAATCAGGTATATCTAATCACATCTCACATGGTTGAAGAGTATGAGCATGTTCTTTTATATGAAATTGATAAGTTTGACTATTCTCATGAGAAAGAAAGTGATAGATGCTTGAGCAGCCCTAAGTTTGAGACTTTTCATACATGTGAAACATTTTTAGATGATGATGAACCATTATTATGTGAGATAGAGGTGGAAAGCATTGATATTTTAGCATTTATGTTACGTGCTCTTGAATTTAGTGGATCACACGACAACAAATTTCTTTATGAGATTTTCAGATTTCAGACATGGATACCAACTGAACAAGACTTTTACATGCCTCAAATGGAGAAATTTGCTCGCTTTGATGATTTGGCACTAAACCATGAGCTAGAATTGCTAATTTTTTATGCTTTGATAAATGAAGTGTACATAAAATGGTACCTATGTTTCAGCTTTGTAGCAGTCCAAAGAAGTCTGAGAATCAAGGAAGACTAGTTCCTTTCATATTTGAACATGAAAGTGTAGAAGAGTTGAGTAATTTGGAGCATGATTATGTGATAAAGGATAGGAAATTGGACACAAGCAACACTTTATCTCAGTGTGCAGCAGCCAAAGATGCTCATAATGGTTTATTTGCACCATTTGAGACTAATAAGTTAGCTGGAATATGCCATTTTAGCAAGTTCTATTACATTGCATCAAATTTGCCCCATTGGTATATGCTAGTACAATAATATTTGAGTAGGTTGTTGGACTGTGGCTTGTTCTTTGGCTACACTTTTTGTTGTTATTACATGTTTTCGGCATTCTCCTATTTAAAAGGTGCTTATCTGCTAGGATTGGAGTTGGTTGACGACTCCAAAAGGGGAATTGTTGCTTAATCCCAGAAATGGAAAGGACCTCAGGCCTTATTTTGAAAGAGAAGTGATATTCTAAGGAATTCAGCTTTAGCATAGCTCCAACAGAATATTGGTAAAGAATTTTTGGAATATTCTGTAAAAACAGAGGGTGACAACTCAATAATACATGGTGTATCCTATAACAATGGATGTATTTCGGTGATACGAATCCGAGAGCTATGGTACAGGTCAAACAGAGCTCTGGATCAAGATATCAGCTTTCAAAGTTTGCCACGGTTACTAGAGACTATGTTTCATCACAGTTGGACCAGTCTGCTTTGTATATTTGGATTTCTAGGAGGTTATATTACTTTTCTAAAACATATATGTAAAGGTGTCATTTGGGGACGTCCCAAGGACCATACTAGTATATTTTGTTGTGGGTTCTCTGCGACGGAGTGGCACATTTTTCCACTGTGGTCCCCATTGTTGGGGTAGTATATGAGACCGTATAAATGGTCGTATATGGGAGGTATATATACATGTATGTACACACATGTATGTGTGGAGGAGATATGCACGTATGCATTGTGTACCTGAGGATCCCATTATCATCACTTTATAATCTAAGCAGGGAGAGAAAACAGAGACGGTGTATGAGAGAGAGATTATCTTGATCTAGCTATGGAGATTATGAGTCACAGTTTTTGGGTTGCCCCCCCTCCCCTCCCTCCCCCTCCCCGGGCAAGCCCTTGTCCATGTGGGGTTTATGGCATATTCCAGATATATGCCAGGAATGTACCAATGACTCCTACAAACTTGCTATCGGGTGTAAACTGGCGGTAGCTGTTGTTATTGGGCGGCCACTTCAGAAACCGGATAACCGGTGGTTGCTCCTCCTATGCAATGGAGATGGAGATGGAGATGTGGTAATGCAAGCAGATTTGCAAAGCTAGGCAATCCGACCCTACATACTGCCGAAATGCCGAATTCATTTTTGAGATTCTCCTTTCTTGCTTAGAAGTCTGGAGCTTCGTCTACGTGGCCCAAAGTCAGACATTTCATTCATTTTGCTCAAGCGCAGAGTTGTGAAATGAGGACTACCAAATCCATTCGTTCATAACATTAAGCAGGTAAGCAATCTGCTTTTTGTATTTATTCACCAAACTTTGTCGCATATACTAATTAGACCTTATTTTTGGGTTGCCCCTAGGGGGCAAACCCTTGTTTATAATGCTTTTTTGGCATATCCTAGGTATATGCTAGAATATCCCCAGGATATGCTGGTGACTGCTAAAACTTATGATTGGCCGTAAACCGCCTCACCACTTCAAGGTGGGCATCCGCTCTCGAAACCGGGCGAACCGGAGGGTCTTTTTTTCGTGCACTCGACGCCGGATGAGCGAGATTTGTCGATTACAACATTCACTCATTACAGTATCGGCTCAAGGTAGTGTCTTGGATGTTGCTTATTTGATCTCATATACCCCGGAATTGCAAGAACAGAACTAGACATTATTGCTTTGTCGCCGGTTCCTTTTCATTGGGAATATCAATGGCGTCCTGAAACAAGCTGAAGGTAGATTACAAGCGAGATCGGTAATCCTCTTCACTTGAGTCTAGATTTCTACCGCTTGCTTGTTTGCTTCTCTTAATTCCTTTCATGGTTATTTATTCCGAGTTGATGGCACATGGCCCCCTTTTTAGTGGGTGGGCTGCTGCAATAGAAGCATTGTCAACATTTATAAGTAGTTATGTGGTGCCTCGGATGTCCTGGGAACACAATGAAGGAATTCTCTTCCAACCCAATGCTAGGGTACTTGTCCCGTAAATGTTCAAGGTGTTTGCATAATATTTCGTTTTTGTATTATATTGTCTAGTAAAAAGTTACTTTCACAATCTTATAAGACTTTATCTCTATCGAAGCACTTGACTACCTATCATCTACATTTACATTGCAACAAAGAAGCTCTACAACCTTAGCCCTGACGATGTATTTAAGATCAAAACTCTTATCGCATTTAGGGCACTTCTCGATCCTTCGATGTACGTAAATGAGCATTCTGCGCACTCTTGAAGATTTGTTACTGTTCCTTTCGTGTATACAAACATTTGATTCACACACGGTGTTTACAACATTAAGAGCAACTTATTTTGCATGTATAGGGATTCAGCATTTTTAGAAGAGAGTTCTTTGCTTCGACACGTGCTTGATCATAGGGATGGATCTCTTTACAAGTTTGTATGCCTTATTTGTGGGTTTGTGGATATGGCTTGCTGGAGCCCTATGGCAACGTAGAGGACCAGCAAGATCTGCTTGCCACAGTTTACAATGGCAGAGGTAATTGACATACTTTCTACAAGGGAAAAACAAGCGTCTCACGTCCAGACCATCATATGGAACCTTATAGTTTCACTTTCTCCTTGGGCACGCCTTGAATTCAGCAGGCATTTGTGATTTCTTCCACATTTTTTGTTAGCTTTGAGTCTGAAGACGGCTGCATTGTTGCTGTCTCTTGGAAGTAAATGCGCTGCAATTACTGCCCTCTTTAGACTTTGCTGATCTTTGAGCTGGAGCACAGCAATTCAAAATAACTTTAGGCAAAACACTCTAATCACAAAGCTGCGGGATGATTTGAATGGGAAGGAATTCTTTGATGCATTGTCTTGGCAAATATTTGCAGTGGCTTAAGACTCCCGAAGCTGAAATACACAATTGTATATAATTCTGTCTGTAATTTATCTTTGCTTGCAGGCAAACTGCAATGTAGTTCTGACATTACTAACTTTCTTCACAACCATATTCTTGCAGTTGCCACTTTCATTGCCAAGGACTCTTTATGAATGAGCAAGGTAGCAAATCTTGATGGGATATATGGAGTTCTCTATATGCCATTGGCTCAGCCTTTCGTTCAAACTATCAACACCTGCATATATTTTTTAAGCTGGAATTGTCGTATTTAGAATGCCAAAGGATGTTCTTATGATAATTTTGCATTCCAGATCAAAATGTGTGCATAACCGACATACATTGGCTTTTGTTTGCATGGCATCTAATAAGCTCATTCAGTCTTGGTAAAACATAATCATTCTTAACGGCCTTCTTGGTTTCTTATGTATGGCCACTTTGGATCTTATATCTGCTGCGGGCAGATATAAAACCCTGCAGTAAATGGAGTGTGTACTAGATGTAAAGATCAAATTTTATGGAGACACAAGTATCTTCTCCTATTTGGATTTAATTCGATCTTGACCTGCTTGATTATTGTGAATGCACATCTTTATATCAATTGTAGATATGGAAAGTACAAGCCGCTGACCGAACTTGCAAAATGGTATGTTGACTTTCTGATAGGAAATTCATATAGTATTTCTGTAAATATTTGTCATCTGTCTGGCTCTAGATGTTCCTTGCAGAAATAGTGTAAATGATCTAGTTGGGCTGCGAGTAGTACATGCGCCAGCTTTGCATCCACCATACTACCATACGAATTTGAGATTCCAATTCCATATGCCCAAAGAAGATTTTATCTTTTCTTCTTTTGGCTGTGACTCTAAGACAGTAAACTAAGTCAAGAGATATAAATGGCACATGAGCAAATTGAATTACGTTCTATGAGAATTCTTTAAGCAATTCTGCATTTTTAGTATTTGAGATGTGTTCTCATCCTGCACATATTGGTTAGGAAGTGGGTGCTATACTAGTTGTTTGTCATTGTAGGTTGAAACCTGCAATTCAACTTATTTTGAGCAAGCTCTCTCAGTCATTATGCAGATTGCGGATAATAGAATATAACTTCTTTTGTTAGAGAAGGCACTGAACATTGTTCTGCAGGGTGTTCGAATGGTGGAGGACAAATAAAGCCCAAGAAAGATCAGTCTCCAAAGGATCTTATCCAATTTCTTGAAGGCATCTACTTGCAAGAAGTGAGTCCTTTGAATTATAAAATTGGTTACTCAAATGCTCATCTAAATCTTACCAATTCACAGGTCAATATTGCGAATCCATTTGCAAATTCAATTGTTAAGGAGTTATATGACCATTGACTCCAAGATCCTGGATCAGACAAAGCTGTTGAAGTATTATATACAGGATATCATCATCGAGAGAAGACAGTCACTTCACAGTTAACTAACTGGTAGATGTTTGCTACAATCCATGGTATTTGGCCACGGGTGGGGTTCATTGAAGAAAGAAAAACACAACCTTAGTGGGAACATTCTGAGGCAATGATTACTATGGTTAAATGTTCAGCAGGTCCTTGCAATTTTGTAAGATGAGAAGGAATTTACTGTGTAAGTGGCAGCCATACCTGCAAAGAACAATTTTGTAAAAAGCAGATTGATTACTAAATTATGCCTAACAACACAATGGCAAGGACTTAGCAAAAGAATCAGATTGGTAGAAAATAAATGATTGTTGTCAACATGTAACCACCATTACATCTTAGTTTATCTTGCACATCTTAGCTTATGTGTTCAACACTTTAACTAACTTCAAGAATCTAAATATGGCAAGCTTGCTTTGTGTGATTTTGTTTTTTTTTCTACAAAGGAATGCATGATATGGTAACTGCAAAGAAATGCACGAAGAGGGCAGCAATTTTAAGGATGGAATGTTCGTTCTTGGTTTTAAGCATGATAACATGAGATGTCTGCTACTTTCACAACATAAATTGTTGACATCTCATGATGGCAACATGTTGACATAGTCTATGTACATGAATTTCACAGCCTTCGTTTTGAATTTCCTATAATCAACTATAGTTCCAAACTCGCTCTATCAGCAAATAAAACTATCACCCATTATTTTGACCTGCCAACTATAGTCACAAACTCACTCTATCAGCGAGTAAAACTATCACCCATTATTTTGTGCTGCCAACATTCCCCCATAATTATAGAGCAATATAGGTCAAATCTTTGTTACCACAAATGTATATGTATATTAACAAGACCATTCATTGATTCCTTGGCATAGTTATCACATTCATCTTAACAATATAGAACTTTGAACATTTGCCTTTAAGAATTGAGGCATATATATTTGAAGGCATTTTGCCTTAGACAATGGAAATCTATATTATTATAGTCAGTAGTCGATCGCTCCCATGTTCGAATTTACATATTAGAATTTGCAAAAATCAATAGTTTAATGTTTGATTTAAAGAAAAAATAAATACCTGCTCTTATGCAACATTATCATGTTAACACATGTAAGTTGCCAAATAGACTCAGATAGACTAGAATAGTAACATGGCTATAATAGTATGGCTGGGACAAAATGTTGCTATTGTCTATGACACATTTGAGGGCGATTGTTGGCTAGATAAGAAGGTTCTTTAAAGAATATTGCAATAGCCTAATTGGGTTCAAATATCGAGGCATAGAAGCAGATAACTAATTGAACCTTAATAACATTGTTGCCTTATCATTTACAGGTTTTTAGCTTATGCCCAGCAACGCTGGGCACCTTAACTAGTATGCATATATTTTGTTCTATATTGGTTCCTTTGGACTTTTATGCTTGATTAGGCCTGAGTCCATTCCTTTCATTCCAAAGATTCAATTTGTTCCGCTTACCTATTATGTTACATGAATGTCCACTTTTTGCATGGATTGCTTGTGGTGCTCTGCTTCACATGCAATTGGTTCCGCTTTGAAAGACGTAGGCTTTCACCCTTATACTAGCAAAGAGATCTCTCGTCCTTTTGGCATTGAGTTTTTCTGTTGGATGGTTTTATCCACTTCATAAATGTCTCTCATTGGTTTGGCCAGATCTCTCTGCCCTTTTGCATTGTTTATTGCATCAAGATGGACAGGCATCTTGTAGTCGGACGTGAGATCACATGGTTGCACTAGTAGTTATTAGGGGCTCATAATTTAAGTCTAAATCATGCTTCCCCATCTCCACGTAATGCGCCTCGCCTATGCTCCCCTATCACTAGCCTCGCACAAGTAAGTAGCACATTACGTTAGTTTAGTTAATAAATTTGTGGTTTTAGGGGACCACTCCCCTAACTACCTCCTTGAACCGAACTACTAGCTCAAGGTTACCCTACTACCTTGCACTCCGATCATGGCCCCATAAGGATTTGAGCTTAAGGACCATTTAAGATGATCCGCATTCTTGCACTCGATCATGGCCCCATAAGGATTTGAGCTTAAGGACCATTTAAGATGATCCTACCTTGCACCATGATCATGTGCCCCATAAGGATTTGAGCTTAAGGATCATTTAAGATGATCCTATCATTGCCCATGATCAAGTGCAACTTAAGCCACTTCACTCTCCCGCCATGGAGGGCAAACCCTCCGTCACATGCAAAGACCTTGTTCCTTTACCATTAGGATTTTTATGAGATAAAAGGGCACAAAACAAACTAAGCCAAATGAAGAATGATAGATCATCAATCTTAAATCATATCATACAGTCATTAATCAAAATATAACTAACTGTCGTGGCAATATTTTTTCTAAACGCATAACTATTGATATATTCAAATGAGTTTGTTTAGTGCAATAGATAGATCTCGCTGAGATCTTTTCCAACCTTAGGGTGCTTTTACATATTTTAACCATTTATGATTGTCAAAACTCTAAAAATATGGTTTTTACCATTTTTACTATTCTCACATAATAAAAATATGCAAAACCACCCAAAGTTTGCAAAGATCTCAATGAGATCTATCTATTGCACCAAACAAGAGCTCATTTAGACTTTTCTATCAACACTTATGCTAGAAAATGTGATCCAAAGGAGTTAGTTATAATACTTTTGTCATTATGACCGGATTATCCTCATGCTTTTGGTAGTTCATATAGCTTAGTCAACAGTTCTTAGAAGGCCCTTTTATGATCTCAAAAAATCCCTAATGCATATCGAGTTTGCATTACCATAGCAAATAAGACTATAAACATGTCACATTCAAAGTAACTCACTTATTGGTATGTATGAATAATGTTTCATTATACAAACCTTTGCTTCTCCCCTCGAGCTTGATCAACTGCCCTGTATCTTCAATCATACTTTGTACTTCTTATATTTTCAATGTCGGCACACAGCTGGTTAAGCCTTTAAAAATGTCGCCTTATCCCAGGTGAATCATGATCCGCTTCCGCATTGGACCGAGATTCAAATTCAACTTAGGCTCGAGGGACCGAGTTTTCCATAATATTAGCCTTATATATTTAGACCTTTAACCCATGCATGTCTAAGGTCTAACCATATTTCGAAGAAAAGCTTGAAATCTGTGAGGGAGCCCGAGAGTCTTGGATATTATACATCTTGGATGCCACAACATGTGGAGCAACCCCAATTGGATGAGCCGCTCCATAAACACACCTGACGTGCCTACGATCATTACCTTGATGGGGTGCATGAAGATCCAAATTGCGTATGTGCCTCCTTGAAGAACGTAAAAAACCTTTTATATGATGCATACTTAAGTTTATCTACATGTTTTACTATTTTTTTGTCCTAAACTTATAATAGTGTTTGCTTTAAGTTGAAATCTCCCTCCTTTGAGGTCTATCCACTTCCTATTTAGATCTTATAGCGTAGTTTCACCCTTTTTGTATTATCATGTACTACATGTAATATAATACCGGATTTCAAAAAAAAAAAAAAAATATTCCTTTAATGCTTATGGTTCAACCATAATAAAAAATAGTGTCATATAGACCACTAAAGTTCCAGCTACACCATTAAGCTTTAGAATTATCCTTTCAACCATAAAATAGTGTCATATAGACCACTAAAGCTCCGGGCCCTACCATTGCTTTAGAATTATCCTTAGGCTTTTTGGAATACTAGTGTCATATAGACCACTAGTTATACTCATGTTCTCATATTTCATAGCCATCGGGCTATTCTTCTTCTATAACTTATAGTCATTAACCCGTTCAACATCAATCACTTGTTTTTTTTTGTATAATCAAACCACATATGATAAATATAGATTATAATATGAACCCTTTTTCCAACATTCCCTTCGTTTTATAAACCTATAATTTTCTCTCAATTTAACATATCAAAAAACATTCCCCTTTCGGACTATAAAACTCATAATTTCTCTCGCAATTTAACATATCGTATAGTTTTTGAAATCTCCCCGAACCCAAAGCCTTTGTTAAATGTCGTATCCGGTTTTTTGAACATACATATTTAAGCATGATTTCTCCTTTATTCACTACATCTCTATGAAATGCATCTCCATTTCAATATGTTTTGTCCTCTCATGTAAGACTGGTTTTTATCATTGCTATGCAGCCTTTGATTATCACAAGATAATTCCATATTCCTTTCCTTCCCCGCATGATTCCAAGTTCTTCTAGCATTCTTTTTTTGTCCAAAGTATTTCCTTTGCGTTCTGGTTGAAGCATACTGATTTCTTTGACAATGCAATAGATGACTTATATTTTTTGCTTCTCTCCAAATAATTGGACCTCCACCTAAGAATAGAATAAATTCCTTTTGTTGACTTTTTTTCATCAATATCTCCACACCAATCAAGATCACTATATGCTTTAACTTGCAAATCACATGTATCATAGACTATCCCTTTATATTTTGATCCCTTTAAAAATCTCAATACCTTTTTGGCAACTTTCTAATGTCCTATACCGGGTTATCATTGTACCTTGATCAAGACATTCACAATAAAAGCTATATCAGGCCTTGTGTTATTTGCTATAAATAATAAAATATCCCACTAATTGTCTATAGGGCACCTTAGACATATATTCCTTTTTCCCGACTCATGATTAGGACACATTTCTGATAGTTTCATTCCAGCTGAGTAGGTGATTTTACAAGATTGCAATCTTGCATGTTGAATTTTTTCAAGGACCATCAATATACTCACTTTTGACACATTGAGATCAATTTCCTTTCTTTTGCATCTCTTAACTCAGATGCCTAGAAATTTGTTGAGCTTTCCAGATCCTAAGATTTTATATCTTTTCTTAAGTCCCTCCTTGCAATGCATCATAATGTTCATGTCATTAGCTGCAAGTATACAATCATCTACATAGATTGCTAAAATACAAAATCTGTCACCTTTCTTCATAATGTATACATTTCCATCATTTGCAAGTTTTTCATATTCCAGTTCCATCAAGAATTGATTTATGCATAAATTCCATTGTCTTGGTTTTATTTGTTTTAAGCCATATAATGCCGCTTTTGGGTTCCACACCTTCTCTTTTCCTTTTTCAAATCTTGAGCCCTGCTTCATGTGAACTTCCTCATCTAATTTAGCATTTAGAGAAGCAGTACACACATCCATATGGTGCAATTCCAAATTCAAGGCATTTGCTAGAGATATTATCATTCTTATGCTTGTCAATTTGACCACGGGTGAGTAGGTTTCCTCGAAGTCTATCCCTTTCTTTTGAGAATACCCTTGTGCAACAAGTCTTTATATTTGCCACTGCCATCCAAGATTCTTTATTTCCAAGCTTCTTTTCCTTTTGAAGGTTAACTAAAAGTTCATATGTTTGCGATTTTCTTTCAAAGCCAGCTCATTTCCTCTTCCATAGCCCTTTTTCACTTATTTGCTTCTGTACCATTTATTGCTTCATCAAATGTTTCTGGCACTCCTGTTTCCATAACTAAGAATACTTTTGAGTCTTGTTCATATAACTGCAATCTTGAGCTTTTCCCATTTTCCCTTTAGCCAAATATTTAGTGTCAACAATTGCCTCCTCAATCAAGGGTTTGACTTTAAGGATCTTCTCTTCCTGATTTTTGGCTCATGCTGCTCATTGTTAGTTCCTTCATCTCCATTTTCCTCTTGGTTTATAGACTCGTGGTTTGCTATTTTCTCTAACTCATGATCAGCATTTCCATTCTGCTCTATATTTTATTTCTGAATATTAGTGTGCTTTTCATCCTCATCAATATCTGAATCAGTGTTCAAACTTACCTTGGCTTTATCAATGTTTGCAGATTTCTCATGAGCATTATGCTTTGGCCTGTACAGTTCCTTTTCTACAAAGACAACATCCCTGCTGATTATAATGTTTTTTTTCATTGGATTGTACATCCTATAGCCCTTAGAATGCTCGTCATAGCCCACTAAGTATGTTATGACTGATCTATCATCCAGCTTCAAACCTATTTTCTTTAGGAATATGTAGCAAAATAACAGGGGGTTTCTTTTGTATTTTTGTACTTTTTTCCCTAAGATTTTTATATGATTTCATGGATGTATTTGATGAGCCATACTAATTAGTATATCTAGAGTGCGCATACGCGTGATCTAATTTTGATGCCTATATCCAATGGTTTAGATCCATACATCATATATTTCGTTATTATATTGTATTTTTCTTATTTTATCACATTCTGCTCGACATGCAAGGCTCGAGAGAACCCATTTTAGGGTTTTAGGGTTTGAGGGGCAGTTATGGGCCTAATTTGCTTCGTGGCTGTGTCGGGTTAGTTCTTGCATCAGGGCTCTGCGTTTTGTGGCTTCAATGACACCAAGTTTGGTTGCCTCCGGATTTGGTCTGATACAGGGTTAACCGGTTTGATGGGTTCATCCTTAGTTTCTTTGCAGCTGCAACCAGGCATCTTGGCCGAGGAAGATTTATCCACAAGAAATTTGTCAGCGGATCCAGGGACTCCTGTTCCCTCTTTGTGGGTTTGCCGATCTTATATTGTTTTACAAGCTCTTATAGGTATACAAGTCCGCTGCCCTATTTGTTTGTTTCTGGATTTTCATTTAGAGTGTAGCCAACATAGCGAATTACATGTAACATTATTTGCTAGAGAGCACAACTCAGCTGAGGACTTAGAGGCTCGGTATTTTGCCATTTTTGCAGTTTCATATCTTACAAGTTTACAAGCTCCTGACTGCCGATTTGTTTTGTTTCTTTTTCTGTTATATTTAGCAAAAGAACTAGCTGTTTTGGAATTGTAGAGCTTCAAAACTAGGTTCATCCAAGAAGTCTCATGCCTTGGTACATTTACCTTCCATTATTTGCTACATATTTACTATTAAGCTCAGGTTTGTGTTGTGAACGGATAGGTTATGGGTTCAAATCCCATATAAAACAAACTCCTTGTTGTAAGGCTGAATTATGTTATGGTTTTTAGAAGATGCAGTTTAGTCATTCTACAGATAATGAACAAGGCAGCACCTGAAGTTTTGTGGTGATAGCAGGTTGTCCAAGTATTGAATGCTTGAAGAAGGTTGTTGCTTGTGTCTATATGGTTCTATTAAGCGTACCGATTTGTTACAACATGTTGTTGAGGGGGTACAGACATCGTAAACAATGATGTGGGATTTCTTCCTACGCAGCCTCTAATTCAATATCCAAACCCGCCATACCTTGATATTCTATCGTTACACTAATGTCTTCTACATCTTTGCTTTTAGCTCATTCAATTGCAAAAGCTAGAGGTGTGCTTCGAAGCTAGAGGTATGCACCACCGTCATTTTTGAACAAATCTGTTCAAAGGGGAAATTTCACAATTTGACAGAACCATAGAATCATTTTGACCTGATCGAGAATCAAACAGGTCTTGGAAAGCCACATAATTGCAAAGGGAAAAATCTGATTCTACCTAGTATGCAGCACCTATTTGTTTCTTTGTAACAATTAATTTGAGGATTTTGCATTATGCTTTTCAACTCCAGTTTAGGCCGGTGAGGGCAGCATATCCAAAAAGAAATGTGACATGGTGAGAAGATTTGGGAAAGCGACCAAATTCTTGTCTTACGTTTGGGAGGGCTAAGCACCTATGGTCTGGTGGTTCGATCTCCATAAATGACCACTAGCCCAAATTATTCTTATTTAGAAGCACCGCGATATTTCTAAGAGATAGAGTAAAAGCTAGTCAATGATTATTGAGACATTTTGGCTTGATTTCCACATTACAGTTTGGCTTTATATTACAGTGTTGCATATTTTCTTCTTACTTATCTATCTGTTCAATGGTTTGTGACCATTGTCATTTTTTTTATGTCATTTCCATGTCCATAGATGATGTTTTAATGCATGCATCCTTTGCACCAACGTTTAATATTTGTCTTGATGTTATTCTGCTTTCTATAATTAATATTTAGGCCCACAAAGTTTTACCTATGTTTGCTTTAGTTAGGGCCCGAAGGGCCCAAAATTTCTTTTAATATAACAATCAACACACAACTACCATTAACATTATTAACACAAACCATTGTATTTAACACATTTAAATTAAAATCCCCCTTAAACCCCCTTTGGTTTGGGTGCATATTCACACGGGGGGTTACTCCGGGCAACGAGAGCTGTTGGATGGGCATATTTGCCCTTTATTCCAAGATCTGGACCATACATAGCGATCCTCGTTTGTGGGGTATGCATGTACAAGTTTTTGTATACTATATATTAAGGTTTGCAAAATACTATAAGGTTTGAGAGAATGTACTTAATATCCCAAATAGCCATATACCTTGTATTTTTCAAAATTAGGGATATTACTAGACCATAAAAATTCAGAAGATGTACCTTGTAAGCTTTTTGAAGGCAAAGCATTTTGAATCGTAACGACAGTCTTTACTGCTTCTTCTCAAAGAAAATTTGGCAACCCTGCATGCTTTAGCGTAGATCTGACAACATTCAAAATTGATTTATTCTGTCTTTCTGCAACTCCATTTTGTTGGGGAGTGTGACTACAAGTATATTGTCTTTTTATTCCCCTATTCAAGCAATATTTTGAGGTCGTTTGGCCTCTACTGGTTCCACGCCCATAATCCGGCAAAGACTGACCTCGGCAAGCCCTCCGCCCATAACGGCATGTGCGCAGGTCGCATCCCATCCTTAACACCCTGTCCCCAGATTTTCATTCTAGGAATGAATCTGAGGCGTCCGATCAAGCATGAAGAGTGCATGTATGGCCGGTAACATATTCCCCTGTTTTGTTATGACCATAACACCTTTTGTTATGACCATAACAACCTCCACAAGACACGCGTACGTATAAAAAATGCTGCCGGTGTTAAAGTGATAAACGGCCTCCAGGCCGTTATAAGGCAAAATCGCCGACCTGCACGCGTTTGGTGCGCGCCTCGCAAGCTTTCCCTCCCATAACGCCCCCCTCGGAGAGGTCATATCTAGCCCCAAACAGCCGGGTCGAGATTTTATTCCCGCAACAACATTGTTATGGTGATAACACTTTTAGCCAGTCCCATTTGCGACCCATACATGCCCTCTTCCCCTTGAATCAACGCCTCAAATCCATTCCTAGAATGAAAATTTGAACAGTCATTTAAAGTAAGGTTATCTATTCGGGTTTATAGGTCGATAATCAAACATGCGCGACCGAGGTTGTATGTCCGAGGTCACACATTTTTTTGTTATTGGCCGAGGCGAAGACCGATAACCACCTTATCGGTCTTATATGGGTGGAATAGTACTGATAATTAGTTATCGGTACTCCTTCAGTATTGATAATTAATTATCAGCCTGCCCCAATAGTGATAACCAAAAAACAAGGACTCTCACTTTACACTAAAGAGTCCGATAAGGAGAAGTGATGTATTTACACAGTGAAGATTATCAATAGAGTTACCAAGTTCTGTCTATTCGAGGAGTTACCAAGTTCTGTCTATTCGAGTTTCATTGTCTTGCGCAGGGTTCGAAATTGGAAAATTACTTCCCCAACAAAAATACCTTCCTCAATATAGGATTATCGGATTTTTTTTATTTTCTTTTGGCAAATCCTGCTACTGTTCAAAATCCTCGAAAATTTGCTGATTACATCAGACATAGAAGATAACCTGAACATTGTGATATTGTCAAAATACATCTTTTTAGACCATTAATGAAACAAAACAAGTCTGTTATAAAAGGATACATAACCATGTACAAAATTAGGCCCAAGAAGGCCTGTGGTTTTCCTCTTCCTTGTCTCTTTCTTCATGACTACAGATCTGGTTGGTGAAAAAATGCAAAATCAGAATATTCTATACATAATAGTAGACAAAAGAAACTATCATGAACATTCATTTAACATATTAACTAACATATTTCTCTCTTTTACTTATTGCAAACAATGTTATCATTGGCTCTGTTCATATTCTAGCGCCTAGCAGCGCACACAGAATAGTAATAAAAAATAATCTGCATTTTCGAAGCTCCATAGCAGCCAGCCACTAATTTTCCTCTTTGTCTTTGATCCTAGAGGAGCTCCATAGCAGTCGGCCACTAACTAGAACCAAAGAAAAAGAAAATATGAGGAGATACAAAAAGCAAAGCACTGATGCTATCCCCGCCATCATAAAATCTGCTGCCAGCTCCACTCCTTGTTAAAATTGATTATTAGATCAACTTCTTCAATGAGGGTGGATGCTGCCTTGGCCGCCAATAATGAAAATGCAGGAATAAAAAACCCTAAAATAAAAAGGCATAGAAAAAAGTCCTAAAATAAAATGTAATATTAAACAAAAAAAAAATCCGCCTCCTTCCATGTGAGGTCGGATTTTTCCCTTCCCGTTGCACCATGGAATGAACATTTGCCTCCATTTTTTTTTTGGAAAGAACTAGGTTCTGAGAAAATTTAAAAAGGAAGGATTTTTCTTTGATTGGACGGATTTTTAAGGGTGGTATCCCCCAATTTCGAACCTTGGTCTTGTGTTACTACTGTTCATGAAATATCTTATACAATTTACACATTGTGTCTATGCATCATGGACGGCTCAGATGTGCGGAGCGATCCTGAGTTATACAATTTACAGTTTGTATCTTTTGCATCATGGACGGCTCAGATGTGCGGAGAGAGACCATGATAGAGGAGAAGGATAAGGTAACTGTAAATTCACGTAGTGAGAAGTGATTAGAGACTAATGATGGATGCCTTGCTAAATGTCCTCTTGGTGTAATACAAACATGCTTCATGTCATACGCACTAAGAGTTGAGGTTAGGAACTTGTGGGAAATGTATCATAAAAATTTTCAAATTTGAATGACAATGCAATGGAGATCCTACCAGCTGTCTATATAATGTAACACGATATAATTCCCATGCTACTTCAAGTGTCAAATAGAGCTGCTTTGATCTTGCAATCTGTCACGTGGAATTGCTCAAATAATTCGCTTATGTACTTATGCTATTTCAAATGATTTCTTCTTGCATTACTAAGATCTTACATTGATCTTCACCATTACGAGCTTCCATTATCTCAACACTATTAATGAGCGACCAAAAGAAGCATGCATTATTGGAATTTGTTTACTACATCACCTCATAAGTACAAAATATTGCAATGCACGCGCCTTATTTGTATCGTAGGTCAATCAATTGATGCCATTTCCAATGCCGGTTTTATAATGGAACCAGCATTGGCTCAATAGACTTGATACTGAGAATGTATTTTGTCACGAATTTGAAAAGTCAAATGATAGAAATTGCAAATATTTTCGTACATATTGGAACGATCGTTAAAAAAAAAAAAACAAAACAGAGCAACTCTTAGACAGGGAGGACCATGTACAAAGAACCAAGCAGAAACTACTTAGATGAGTCATTAGAGAGTACTTGGCATACACTTTTCTGTGCAAACTTCATGCGTAGCTATGAGAGTGCTCCTCTGTGTTTTGCATATTTCTATTTGAAATTTTGAAACTAGATTCAGTTGAGTTACCTCTCATGTATATGTTGCGATTTGTTCTACACATTGAAATCAAGCAACTCGCAACTGCAAATGTATTTGTTGTTCACCATTTTGCCCTTGTGAACTCATGGAATTTCGTCAAGTTTGTATTGGTAGATGGTGCAAAACTTAAACCATGGATTTATATGATTACAAAAGATAACCTGAGTAGATGGGATCATCCATCTTTGAAATCCTATACCAGAAGGCCAAGCGAGAAATAGTTTATGCTTTACTGCTTGAATCCCATTGTTTAAACCCTTTAGTGTTTGTGCATATTTTTTCAATATTTTATTTTCAGGAGATCTTTATTTTTGAGGCAGCCTTTTTTTTCTTTCCAAGCGAAATAGTTTTTGATTTATGGATTGGATGGTCTCGATCTATGCCATGTTAGATTGGGAAGGAGGAAGGAGAGGGGGAGGGGGTGTGTGTTGTAAAATGAAGTTATCCCAAACAGGGAAAATTTTAAGGGACCTACAATTTCGTATAAGTATAATGAATTGGCCATTCCTTGTAAAATATGCCCTCAAAAGTGTAGCCTAAACTAGCCAATTTTCCTATTTTTTTCTAATGTGGGGCCTCTTAATGAGTTAAGATTTGGCGAACTTAAGGCATTACAGGATTTGGCCAAGTGGCCTAAATGGCCATTCCATAAGCGTATCTAGTTCTCACTTGGGACTAAAATTGGCCCCAAAGTTGATACCACTCCAATTAGCAAACATCTAATTGGCGATTCTAATGTCGTAATAGGCAATAAAGTGCCACGAAATGGCAAATCTGCAGGTAGTCCATAGGTAAGGCATCCTACTCAGGTCGCCCATCGCATTTTGCCCTCAACCCGTAATTTAGGGTTAAATGGACCAGCCGGGCCACTAATGATCCCAAAATCGGCGATAACATTTTTGGGATGGAATTCGACCTTAGATGTGGTATTGAAGCTTTGAGCTTCTTGCTTTCTTGAGGTTTCTATATCTAAAGATGGTGTAATCCCTCCGAATGACTCATCTGTTTTCTCGATACAAGTATTTTAGCTTCCTTAGCATTCAAGCTGATCATCTAGTGGAGGTAAGTCAGGAACAAAAGAAATCATTGTAGTTGAATTCAGACCCTGTCCACAATGATGCAACAAAAGCTTCGCCTGGCTACTTTTCTTTTTCCAAAATGTCATGGAGCCCTGCCTTATCAAATGCTCAAAGAGAAGCAATTTATGCTTTAAATCAAGTATATGCATGACAATCTTGAAATTGTTGAATTTGTGCTTCAAACCAGGTATGCTTTACAAGTTGCAATATGCATTGGACTTGTCTGCTATGAAGTGAAGAAAATTGAATTGCAATTGCCAATCGATTCATACTCTGCTTGAACTATGTCCTCTGCATGCTACGATTACAATGTTTCTCAAAGATATAGAAGACTTGGTTGTGTACTCATTTGAACACCACATTGAATGGGTGACACCCCACTAAAAAATAAGAATATGCAATTTGGACACAATTGTGAAAAATAAGAGAGTGCCTTGTTAAATTCATTCATATTGTACAGGAGTGTGTAACGTAATGTGGTCATGGGGTGTCCATTTGTGCATAATTGGAAGGTGATGGCCTCCACATTCTGCTTCATAACGACTTGCTTGGTCTGCGCAAATGCTTCCTGCACCGTTCAAAAATGGTGTCGTAGAGCACGACAAAATGGATGCCTGCTCTTTCCCGATTTATGATGAAATATATATGATCCACTTCCAGAACTGTGTAGTACCTATATATACCAATTCTCAATCAATCAGCAGATTGAATCTTGAAATAAATGATCCCAAATGCAATAAAATCTGATGTAAGATGCGTAAATCTGATTGCAAAAAAAGGCACCCAATTCAACCACGTTTCACAGAAATTATACCAAATTCCAGGTCGCAAAGCCTGCCCATCTCGGAAATCTGCTTCCAACAGACAATTCCGGTGCGAAACAGGAAATTGTGGATAGAGCATTGAAATTGTGTTCAAGGCTCCATCATTATCGTACCAATCTTCATCCCTGCGCAAAAAAAATTCAAAATTTGGCTCAAATTTTGATCGCGCAATGTTTAATCGAGCAAATCCAAGTGCTTAATCTAGAAAATTCTTCGGCCGGAGAAGAAATGAAGGGTCAAAATCGAGTTTTTTTTACCTGTAACCCTTGTAAGGCACATCCAAAGGGGGATGATTCCAAAAGCACATTTGCAAGGTTCTAACAAAAAGAAGCGGATGAATCCCCAACAGAGTAGACGGCATGGTTCTGCCCAATATTTTCTTAGTTCGTCTTGTTGCATAGCTGAAAGATCGAGAAATTTGGCTTCAGGAAGTTCAGATTAGAAAAATAAATGCCGGATTGATTCGAAAAATACCTGAAGTAGAAGGTGTTTTGGTGGGTTTCAAGCTTGCTATTCACATCAACGGTAGATTGAATGCTTAAATCCGGAAGAATCCAATCACCGGAAGCAAACGGTCCCGAACGACCCAGCAGAGTTTTGATAAATTGTTTGATTTCAATTTTATGCCATTGCAGATTGTAATGCTCAAATCCGAAGCTACGTTCTCAGCACTGGAATGTCTAACCATTCATAGAAAAGCATTGCTACTTTTAAAAGCTGTAGCAGAGTTGTAGACATCTATAGATTTAGTTGCAAATCTTTTAGTGGCCCAAGTTTTGACAGATCAAAGTTTTAATCCAACTCGATACCAAATAAGGTTTTTTTTATGCATCTCTGTGTTGACACGTGGCATTGCCAATAACCCAGATCAGCTGGTCACGTTCATTTTTTTCAACAGGTTTTTTTCCACTTAAAAATATTTCACTTAAAACAATCCATTTGGCTTACGAAATATTTCACTTCAAGAACGGCATTTTGTTTAAGAAACAGATCATTCCACTTAGATCTCACTGAAGCTAGCCCATGCTAAAAATCTGGCCCGCTGTGCAGTCAGTGTAGAAAACTAACTAGAGAGATAGAAAAAACTAGGTCTGTACATTGACTTCTTAAAATTCTTGTGCAATGTTTTCGCATGCCTCATAGAATCTTATCTTTAAGAAAGATAAAAACTTACTATAAACATGGTACTCATTTGATTTGAAGACATGAAGAAACTTCAGAGAACACGGGTCATACCGAGAAGCTACAAACACTGCATGAAGACCTCCGGAGGTCGCAGAGTAGACTCCAGCATACCTCGTTTTCTCTTGTCGGGATCTTCACTCCTTTCTACTACGAGCTCCTTCGACATTATAATAAAGGAAATCCACAACGTAAAATGACCAAGATCGATTACATTACCACTAAAGTTGGTCAATAGACCGTCCATGCTTAGCCTCTCATAAATTGCACGCGCATTTGTATGTGTTATTGTTTTGCAAACTAACTTCTCGAAATAAATTCTCAATTGAATGGCAACTTTGTTCGCACTTGAGTTTGGCTGTCCTGACAAAGATACATCATTCAAAGCATCGTTTAGACTCCTTTGAATGATGTCTTCCGCTACTACCTCCCATTTTGCAACAAAAGCACTAATGTTTGGCATTTAAAAAAAAAAAAACAATTAGTAACAAAACAATTGTTTGGCAGACTTAATACAATATCTGAAATATATGCTTGTCCAAAATAACATATTCGCTAATTAAACAACTCATATGATAAATTCCTTATACCTAGAACAAGTGAGCAAAAAATTTTATCAAATGAGCAAAGAAGAAATAGCTCACTATTTTTTTGTTACAGTCAAACAAACAAAGAACAAATAAGCAACGAAATTTATCAAATGAGCAAAATTTACTCAATGTTTACTGTTACAGAACAGTTGATTCCCTGCTCCTTGGAATGACACAGAAAAATTAGGCAAAAACAGGACAGTGCTGAGAAAGAACTGATTGAAATAAAATCAAAGATGACTGAGCATATGAGCTTCATGTCCAATTTGGAAGCAGAACTATCAGAATTAACAGAGAAGCTCAAGGCAGCAGAATGTAAAATAAACGAGTTAGAGGACAATGTAATTGAATCCAAAAGCAGGGTGTCTGAGCTGGAAACAGAGCTTCATGCATCAGATGAAAGGGCTAAAACTCAGGTTGCAGACTTAGAGGCTAAACTAGCAGAAGCAAAAAGTACTTTCTCTGATCTAGAGGCAGAGATAACTTTGGCAATCAAGAATCTAGAGTATATGCCCTCGCAAAGGTTTCCACAACTTGAAGTTAAGCTTTGGGAGGAAGAAAGGAAGGTTTCCAAATTAGAAATTCATTTGAGTGAATTAGCAAGCAAAACCGATATGGCAATGCTCAATCGACGCACCTAAAATCCAAACTTTCTAAAGTCGAGGCTAGGGCTTCGAGCTTGAAGAAACAGCCTTTAGCATAACTACCGAGGTGGTGATGGATCCGAAAAAGCAAACTTTCCGAACTTGAAGAACATCTAGTCGTGAATCAGAACAAAGCTTCCGAACCGGAAGGGTTGCTTAAAAATATCAACAAAAAAGTGGATGAATCGGTTGCTAAGCTAGCGATTGTGAAACTAAACTAGATGAAGCTACACATAAGTTTAATACCAAAGTTTCCGAAATGAATGAGCAGATTGCAAAACAAGTACGGCAGAAAGCAAAAAGATGTCTAATTTAGAAACCCAATTATATGAAACTACACATAAGCTTATTATCAAAGCTTCGAGTGGAAGAACAGATTGCAAAAACAAGTACAAAAGAGAGCATATGTTGATCGAATCGTAAAATAAACTCATTGAATCTAGTAATCGATATGTGAGTCGCAAGCAAAACTTATCACAATAAGCACTAAAATAGAAACAACAGAGTGCTTAGTAAATGAGTTAGGGCCAAAATTATCTAAAGTCGAGAGCAGTGATGTCGAGATGGAGGCGTAACTAAATGCATCGTAAACAAAGACACAGTTTAGAGACTATGGTAACAAGAAGTTTCGCACAAACTTGGCAAAGAGAAAGAATATGTATCTGCATTGAAAACCAAGGTTGTGGAGCTCGAGAACTCACTTCAATCCACTATTGAAAAGGCTGATACAGCAGAGAGTAAAGTGGCAGACTTAGAAAGCAAACTGTGCAAAGCAACAGGTCAATCAGAAATACAACTCAGTTCCCTTGCAGCAGCTGAACAAAAGGTCTCTAACCTTGAAGCATTGCTCAAAGAATTCACTGCAAAATTCACTGCTGTGGTGTTACTGAAGATGGGCTTCTTTAGCTGGATCGACCTGCTCCCTTGGTCGAACTTTTCCCCTAAATTTTCTGCCTTGTGCTGTGGTGTTACTGAAGATGGGCTTCTTCAGCTGGATCGACCTGCTCCCTTGGTCGAACTTTTCCCCTAAATTTTCTGCCTTCGACCTCTGCCCTAAATAATACAAATGGATTTGAATTTTCTGCCTTCGACCTCTGCCCTAAATGCGGATTTGTGCTGGTTAAAAAGGAACAATAGTTAAGCAAAAAAATAATGCGAACATTTAGAAACCAATGCATTATGGTTGCAATAGGGGAAATGACATATAGGCTGTTGAATACAAATAAAGGAAGGATTGAAATTGGTTAGTAATGTCAGATCTTGAACAAGCTTGTAATCAAAGAAATTTAAAAAGGGTAAAAGGGGCAAATACCTTATCTCTAGACGACAAGGATAGTAAAGACTAGATAAATAAATAAGACAAAAAATGTTTGAAAGGTGTTTTTAAGACAGACAGCCCATTATGACATGCATTACTAACTCTATAGGTTATGGTATTTTAGATTTGAAATTGATATGTAATAAAGGAAGTACAAGTTAGGCAAGAAATTTGAAGGAGGTTTAAGAAAAAAAGCGGATGCAGATCATATGCTCCCTTAAGAAAACACAATTTACTTGATCATTCTTTCAAAAAAGACACAAACAAATGACACAACTTCGAAAGTACCTCCATGGCAAGCAAACTCGTCGCATTTGACCAATGGCATCTATAGTAGCAATAGCCATACTTCTAAGTTTTCGGCACCTTAAACACCCAAAAAAAAAGGGACTAGTCACATAGAAAGCAAAAAAAAAGGGACTAGTCACATAGAAAGCTCCACAAATTGAGTTAAGTCTCTAAACATAAAAACTTCCCGTATTTTAGAGCATGTGCCAACATTGCAACGCTCCATACTCAAACTTCAAAACGCTCCATATTCAAACTTCGAAAATACCTCCACGCAAGCAAAGTCGTAGCTCGTGCCATATGACAAATCGCATTGGCAGTAGCAATAGCCATAACAAGGCAATCCAAAGAAACTGACAAATAAATAACAATGTAATTGCCATGTTAGTACTCAAAAATGACCATACCTACCACTTATTTTTGTGGCCTTGTCACTACTTTTGATACTTGAAAATCCATGCATGGTTCGACCATACCTAGCACTTATTTTTGTGGCCTTGTCACTACTTTTGATACTTGAAAATCCATGCTTTGAACCATGACTGAAATACATGGATGAACAAAATTGGATTAAAAAAGAAAGGGAAAAAACAGAGTATTTTTATATTCAACAAACGCCCCTCCTATTATTATCAATGCCTGTTATAGATTACTTTCCCTTCCCCAACTATCCCAACTATTCTTCCTTCTTCCTTCTGCTATGTGGCATGCCTTGAACCAGAACATGAAATAACTTTACTTGCTATGCTCTACTTGCTATAGGCATGCCTTGATCTACAACCAGAACATGAAATAACTTGAAATAACTGGAAAAAGCAATTGGATCAGGAAAGAAACAGGGCTTTTTAAATATAAAAGCAAAGACAGCTCTTTTACAAGAAATAAGATGGTGCTTCAAACAGTACTTGAAACAAATCGACAGATTAGTTAAAAAATGGCAGAATATGCCTTTTTATCAAATTTTATGCTTCAGAAACTTGCCTGCCATAAGTTATGGGCAGATCATGCCATGGAATCGACGGATTAGTTAAGAAATAGCGTAACGTAGCCTTCCGGCCAATCCCGGGCCAATCGGTCACCGCGGTAAGAATCGGCCGCGGATTCCTCACCGCTAAAGGGAAAAGAGGTCCGGCAGTAAGAACTGCGGGCGTAATCGGGTGTACAAGATCGGGTCGCAGACCGGTCGGGTGCAGAATCGGTGCCATCCGCCATACAAGATGTCATTTTTTTTTCTCGTCAAAGCGACCCTTGTACCATCTAGCTCAACCAAATCCAGACAGATGAAGTACAGCCACCGCCATAGCTTACCTAATACCTATAGAAGCTTCATTCGTAGAAAAACTTTCGTACATGTCTATGTCTATACTCGTATATGGGGCACGTGCATTTGTTTTTAGGAAACTTTCGTACATGTCTATGTCTATACTCGTATATGGGGCACGTGCATTTGTTTTTAGGAACCGTTCCGCTCCATTACATTAACTGGACCATATTTCCTGGCATGCTTTCTTGATGATATTCTAAACGAGGTGCACCTCGACTACCACGCCGTTTGATCTGGCCAATCCTACGCCTGCATCAGATGTTGAAGTCTCCGACACCTCTCGCTTCATTATGCTCATTTATGATTGGGGACTCCTATGATTTTAAGATGTCAAATACGAGTTTGCCTAAGGTTTTGATGGTATATCGAGCCTCTATACGGTTTTAGAATATGAAATACGGGGATTCGAACCTCTACCAAAATAACTCAATGTCCTAATAAGACTACTTTAACCAATTTAACTAGTGAGCTAATGTGATTTTTTTTTATCTTCAATCCATGTTTTTTTTTATAATAACCCATTGAATTGTTTTAGGGATATGGTCTATGGTTTCAAGAATTATATCTATATCAAATCCCCCTGGAACCCCCTGTTATTTTGCTACATATTCATTATTTTATTTTCATTAATGGGTTTTGTTTTTTTTTTTAACGTTGAATGTGAGCTGTTGATGGCCAGTATATTCATGGCATTATTCCAGATCCACGGCTATTAAGGTTTTGTCACAAAAATGGCATGACAAATCCTATGGTCCAGCTTGGACATATGGTATAAAAGAAGTTGCTTTGTTCCTCCTCGCAAAATTAACCCCCTCGAAGACCATAAGGCTTGTGGACAGCATTGGGATTTTCGTAGATATCTCAATCTGAGTTTGCATCAAAAATCTTTCTGACTTGGAATCAAATTTTTTATATTATATCTCAATCTGAGTTCGAATCAAAAATCTTTCTTACTTCCAATCAGAAATTTGCCATTACATCTCGATCTGAGTTCGAATAAAAAATCTGAGCCTTAATAATCTGAGTTTGAATCAAAAAATTATCCATGGAAATGGTAGAATCTTTGCAAATCTTCGCCGCAGTAGGCCACCGAACAACTGCTTTAGGAAGATCTCTTCTTGGATCCAAATCTATAAGACTAACCTTAACGCAGAACCGGCCCTATCAGAATCAGCCTAAATTGGCCTTATGAGAATTGACCTGAAGCGGCCTTATCGGACACTTCTAGAACCGACAAAAACGGCATGCAAATCCTAATATGTCTGCCAAACGTCGTTTCTTTCTATCCCCATACCATGCACATAGAAGCCAAAATAAACAGATGCCAGAGCCGATTTTGGAATGCTTAACTTCACTGGCCAACAAGTAGCTCGAATCAGTGAAAACATGCGCCTTCCATACGATTTACCATACAATACAAAGGCCAAATCTTGGCCCGACCATGCCAGAAATACCGCCCGCAAATACCAAACAAAAATATTGCAAGTTTATCTCTAACATATAATTGTAATACGGACGATAAGGGGGCACCTTAAATGAAGTTTGATTGTACACGTGTTGCCTAAAATTTTTTTTAAGACTGATTGAAGTCTTTCTAGAAACCACTCTTGCGATTCTAGAATGTCTCAAATTCTTCCAAAGACTCCGATTAAAGTTTCTAGAATGTCTCAAATTCTTCCGTAGACTCGCATTAAAGTTTCTCAGAGGGGATTTGGTTTCATCTTTGTGTGCATATAAAAAGGAGGAACATGCATTTATCGACTCAAGTTTGAAGTTGAGTCTCAGTTTCAGGTTCAAGGTCGTAGTAGCTTCCGGATTCATCATGGCAACAGATAAAAGAAGTGTGGGTTGCTATGGTAATAACTGTAAAAGCCTTCGCTCCTGAAAGCAAGGACGGCCAATGCTAATTCTTTGATTCAAAAATAGCGGGAACGGCCACGCTAATCCACTTCTTTCTATTCAGAAGTAGCACTGTCGGATCGATCGTTGTGAATGTTTGGACCGGCCTGGGCTAATCCACTTTCTTTGATTCAAATATAACGTTGATTTGTGTGTTGGGGTTTGTAGAAAAAGGTTATGAACAAGACTTTCTTAATTTATTTGGGTTAAACGTGATTCGATTCACTCCAGAGCATTCAATTTTGAAGGAGCTGCGATCTAAGGAGCTTACAACGGCCAGATCTTCATGCAACATGGTACCTGCCAATAATTCCCTGATTAAGATACCTCTGAAGTACTAAATGGAGGTCCACATCATGAACATATGGAAGGTGGATTGCCTCAAGGCTCCAAGGAAGGTTTGCCTTCAGAAAGCTAATCGGCAGATGGCGGCATCTGAGGTGGTAAAATTTTAAGGCAGCGACCATGGTGGAAGCAAACCGGGCCAACAGGCCAGCATCATTCAATGGGATTTCAAGCTGCAGCATTGTGTTGCTCTGTGAATTATAGATGCAGGGCTTATGTAGGTTTCCAGCAGGTATTAATATTGCGAATTTTCATGTCTGGGCTTTAAGAAGGAACGTGCTAAGATGTCTAGATTTTGTAGTGCACTTTGTAAGCATTTTGTATAATCTTTTCCCTTAGAGAAGGGCTTGTGTTCGAGTTTGGGAATGTTAAGTCTTCCAGGAATTTGAGGAAGGATCAATTGTCTTCCTGGGATTGATAGACCAAGAGATAAGTAAACATTGATGTTGGACCAAATTTTGGTGGGAGTAGGGCAAACAGTTAGAAATCAATTGAATCACATTTGCACCTAAGAACATGGCATGGCAGGGCATGGCAAGGCATGGCATGGCAACGTGAGCGTATTCCTCATGGGAGCTGTGGTCCTGGAATAAAGAAGCACCTAGCACCTTTTCTTCTACTCATGTGATATATTGTTTCATAAGCAATGAAGCGTTGTTCTTTCTCACATTTGGGAACTTGATGTCAGAATCATTACCATGTATACGTGCTTGAAAGATACATTCGTGTACAGAGTTTGGAATTGATATGAGGATTCAAGGTTACTCTATGATTTAAAAATGCATTCTTAGTACCTATCAATAGAGGACCATTTATAATAGTTGTTCACAGATAACAACTGGTGTTGAAGCTGTAGATGTGGCAAAGCCACATGTTTTGGCATGTTCCAGCCACTATGATGGTTGACGGTTGAGCCTACGGAGCAAGGTGCATTTCTACCATTAAATGATCATCTCTATGTACATTTGCTTTCTTATTCTTATTCTTATTCTTATTCTTATTCTTATTCTTATTCTTATTCTTATTCTTATTCTTATTCTTTTGTGCAACATCTTAATTTCTTTTAACCAAGGTGCATTTCTGCCATAAAATAATCATCCTTATAAAATAATCATCCTTATATACATTTTCTATGTGATGACATCTTTCTTTCATTTTAAGCTAAACTATACCGCTTTTGTGATTCCATACCTATAAAAGGACATTTTAAGCTAAACTATACCGCTTTTGTGATTCCATACCTATAAAAGGACATGTACGTGAGATAGCAAACATTGCAAATTGTGACTTTAATCTTTTATATGTGATGTGATTCAAGGAACAAGTAAATTAATTTAAATTTATGTTTCCTTTTTTTTTTTGAAGGCATGGTTGGTGGGACTTGCACCCACCTACGTCTTCCACCCAATGGTAGCCAATGGGTTTTGAACCCTGGTGGGGATCACCCCAACCCAAGGCCTTACCACTAGACTACCAACGCGTATGGGCGTTAATTTATGTAAAGAGCAAATAAACTTTAATATCTTGAGTATATCATAGACAACGCATATGGATAAAAATAATAGTCGTATAGTGAGCACAACTCTATATGCCAAGCGAAAGTGTACGCTCTTAATTTTGTCCCAAATCGCACTCCAAATGTTGAAGAACAAGCAGTTTTGAGATTTTCAGCACAACCTTGTACCCTTTTAACTGGTGATGTAAATGAGAAGCTCGATTGAAAATGCTTTGTAGATCATGGTATAATGTAGTGTATTCAGACTTTTTTCGTAGATGTCAAAGATCTTACTTAAGAATGCCAAAACAATTCCTTCATACTACAGCACAAGCTTAAGTTTGGATGTTAACATCTTAGTTACGAATGCCAAAACAATTGCTTTACAATTGCTTAATGCTAAAGCGCATGCTCAAATGATCTCAAATTGATTTCTATTATTAGATTGATCTTGTGAGCTTTTCCTCCACAAGGCGGTACAAATTTTGCCAAAATTGATAAAGCAAGGAACTTTGTTTGTGAAAAAAGGTAAATCTACTTTTTGGACTACCGAAAGAAACAAAGTTTATGTGCATTTTCATTTTCTAACCCAAACCAACTTAATAAAATTGTTGCCAAACAAATCAACCTAACAATTATTCTTGACCATGGAGGTTACATAAATTGACCATGGAGGTTACATAGGCATTCGTTTTGGCTTTGACCATAAAGATTTTATATGCATTTGCTAATTTGGCGCGCCTTCACTGGTGCAAAATTTTATTATATATAACTAGAAAAGCGATTGCCCCTAATGGGCCAAACGAATACTACTGTTTTATATAAGTTAGGGCGGCCCTTTTCCGTTTTATGAGATGTTTAAGCAAATACTACTCATTATATAAGTGTATCGACATTTGGGGTGTACATTCTTGGGTCTTTTCAATGCTGCGATGTTTTCGTAATGGTAATTTTGATTCTTGTCTCAGAAGTGCACCTTGAGAGAGCAACATAGAGTTGGCCATGCGCAAATCACTGGGCTGGCAAGTAAAGCCCAACAATATCTAGAGATTGGCCTTGCGACTTGTTTATTGTCATCGAAAAAGCCAAAAGGATTGGGTATTGTCTCCTGGTGAATGGTATGTGTGAATCAGACTACGTCGATTCATCTTTTGGGAGCAGGATTGGGGTGCCTCTCACTTGTCCTCTGTAATTATTTCCTTTATAAGATTCTTTGTGTTGCATGGGTGATGCGCAGGCGTATCCCATTGACCTTGAGGATACATGTTCTTAGCAACATCACTATTGCTCCTACCTTGATGTTGAGCTTGTGAGGCGGCATTCCGGAGGGTGTGAGGTGGTTAATAAATTCAATCGAAAAATTTCGAATGTTCTCTATAACTTTGAAGGCGCTCATCCAGGCGCTCCTCTCTCTAGGTGCTCCTAATGCCGGTCTCATGTTTTTGATCACAACCGGAGATCCAGAACTCCGTTTGAGGGTGATTTGGTTGTAAAGCTCTCTCCGATAGCTTTCTGAAGGTATGCGATTTGCATATGCTAGAATAGGGTTTGTATAGCAAAACAGCAGTTTTCCGGCCTCCATCTCCAAAGGCGCTCAAACCCTAAAGGCGGTGGTGCTAGTCACGTTTTCACTCATAACGAGATCGAAGTACATTTGGTGACATTTGTTGTGCGTTGGAAAGCTCTCTTAGCAACCTTTCCGATGGTGTATGATATGACCATGGTTGGCTAAGTTATTTCTGTGATAACAGCAATTTTCCGGCCGGTTTGCTCTTTTGGATTACGATTAGGGCTTCACATATTCCCTTGACTTGCCCTAATTTGTTGGTCCGCTTTGATTCAAGATCTGTCTAGGTACCCATGGACACTCTCGGGACATCCCCAACCCAACTTCGAGAACCAGACCTGACCCGGACTCGGAGACATACCTGACATGCCCACTTGGGAGGAGCATACAGCGCCCAATCAGCAAAAGAGACCTAGATCTAGCTAGGGCCAGGCGAGAAGCCTCTTCCATGAAGAAGGAGGCTCGTGTAAAGGCTTTCAGCGTAAGCTGGGAGTTCACCCGAAGAAGACAGTCAGCCATGCACCCGGCCTTTGTAGACCTCTATACATCACGATTCCACACAAGGATGACACACCGGGCATATGCCATGAGAGGTGGAGACAAAAACCAAAGCGATGGTTGAGGATCACGCGACACTTTCCATCTCACACCGGCAGGAAAAACAACAAGCCCTCCGCCCCCAAGTGCTTAAAACCGCCATAGTAAAGCAAATCAGTTTTGCGTGCATTGAGACCTGTGCAACAATTGCTCGCAGATTCGCTATTAAACATGCAGGTTTTGAAAGGGAGCAGGATAGCCGCACTCTTGTCGGCCTCCCGGGCACAAATAGACACCATGTCTACCGTGATGAAGTTATAATGAAGGACAAGGAGAGAGTTGAGCGTGAGATGGTCACTGATATCTCCCCGCCTTCGATCGTACATTGCATGTCATTGCCACTTTCGGGGTTTTTTCGGATAGCAACTAACGAAAAGTCGCTTGCTACAAAGTCCCCTTCCGAACAGTGATCAGCACAATGGAGATCACCTTCACATCGGCGAAGATGATGTAATTGCTCTAGGATACAGTTGGAACAAATAAACAGCCCCTGTTCAAAAGCAAGAGGCACACGCCACGGAAGCTACAATCCAACAGGGGGAAAGGACTCCATGCCAATGCACACGCAGGCCTTGCAAAATTGTGTATCCCAGTTGGAGCGCATGTGCAATCACCCAAATAGAGTCGAAGCTCTTGGCGTATATGAGGGCAATATCGCACCTACCGCCACCCATGCCTGGGCACCCATGGTCGGGCCTAGGGTGCACCACGACGCCTCTACTTCACCATTCTCCTCCACGCCAACAGACCCTCCTCGCTCATGGACATCGGACAGCTTTCAACTCACGACAAGAAATGGGTACATGCTGTCCCAAAGAACGTTGATCCACGGAGCTTAGTGAACGCATCGAGAGGTCATAATTTGGTGATCCGTGGGTCAGCCGAAGAAGAGGGAGAGAATCTCATTCACCGACTCCGTGATGCAGATCATCAATCGTATGACATTGCTCCTCGGCCTATACACATTGCTCGAAGCCAGCCAGCAGGGTGCTCGACGTTTCCTCGGCCACAACCGTATTGTCATATTCACAAAGAAGCGTATATGCACGGATGCCATACCGCTGTGGCAAGCAATTGAAGGGAACATCCTTGTATAGGGATCGAGACCTCACCTCAGCCAAGTAACAAGAGTCCTCAGCGTGAGTCACCAAGGCTCCTGAGGCATCCGCTTCAAGGCGCGAGGAGTCATGACTAGTTCGGCAAGATGCACATTTTCCGCACACCGGTCAGTTGTCGCTAGTAATCTCCGCCATTCACCTGCATTCCCCACCTCCTCCGGGACCATGCCCTCCACCGCCTGCTCCAGCCCCATGCCCCCGCCGCCACTGCCACTACCCCTCAGTCATATGCCACCCCAACCCCTACTGCTTCTCACCTGTCCCACCCCAGCCTGCTACCGCTTCCCCACTTTTCCCCACATCAATCTGCATGCCTCTGCTGCTGCTGGAACAAATAGGAAATGTGCCTTCAGGTGGTCTCCTGGAATTGTTGAGGTTTCCCATGTAGTATGGGGATAGTCTCCAACTCGCTAAGTCGTTGTGTAGCGATCCCATCTTCCCCATGGAGACATGGGAGCAGGCAGAAAGCCACCCTCGATCTTTTAGGCTATCAACATTTCTCGGCCTTCAATAGTCGCATTGCAAGAGGGGACATGGAGGGGGTTGCCTGTTATTACCGGAGTCTTTAGCACGCTTCAGCCTTCCTACACAAGATTGACAGACACAACCGTACTTTTGTGGGTGCGGTCGTGCAGAATTGTAGGTGGCAACCCTCTCTTGGTCCAGCTTTCTTTCCAATATGCGCAGTAAAGCAAACTTTCACCATGCCCACTGCATGTGGGGCGTTAGCTCCATATGTCGATCTATATGATGACATACAAAGAACATAGACAGCTTGGGTAGTGTGGTACCCTTGGGGACTTCAATGCACGGATGAGTAGAGCAGCCCATGAGACTTGATCCTTTGCTCAGATGTGTTACAATGTGTTCCCGAGAGGTGGCTTGGCCACGAACATCGATGATAGTCAGTCACGCGCTTTGGCGTGGTTGCTTCTACTATGTGGTGTCTTTGACTTGTAATTTGAAAATGGCCCCGCACAAGGCCTTCCTCCCCGTAAGTGCACCCCGGACAACAAGAGAATCGTGGTGGAGGATCTGGTGTGGTGGACTATCTATTAGTCGCCGAAAGCAGATGTACATTTGATCAACCACTTCGGGTAGGCACGCATGGTAGAGATGAGGAGACGTGCATCCGCATCACCTTCCACTTTACCTCAAGCAGCTTGGCTTTGGCAAGCCGCTAGAACCCCTTCTACGGGCAGCTCCTTGTATACCGGCCATGCATTGATTATGAGCAGGCAAAGGATTATCGCCGATATGCTCATAGATGACCTTTCGAATTTTGCAGTTCCCACGCCACGCCAGAAAGAAATCCGTCACCATTGAACTGAACCCTTGGTACGTCATAAAGATGTTTTGGGATAGCATGCCCGGTGAGGTATCCACCAGGATCTAACATTCCCGTGTCGATTGGTTTGATGCCGGTGCGTAATAATACAAATGCCGGCTCCGCCGCATCACAGATTCCCGCAATGCGCCCACATGCCATCACACACATTATCGCGCTTTTCTTGAAGGCAAAGAAATCCTCGCGACATTGCACGCCATCAAAGGGAAATGTTTTCCATGTTGAAAAGCCATCCTAGAATCTTTTGGCGCAAGGTTCTGAAAAGCCAGCCCAAAGGTTCTTACGGAACATCACTCATGAGAAGTGGGAACAATACCGGCAGAACTCTATGATCCTCAAAGGGACAGCCGCGAGCACTCATACCCCCAATGCACGGTCCGACATTAGAAATCACAGAGGATGATGTTACCCGTGGTCCGTTTGTGGCCACACGGGAAAGCAAAGGACCCGATGGTATGCGTGCAGAAGTTGCTCAAGGCGGGGGGGAGCCTATGGTACCAGTCCCCAACCACTATGTTCAACAGAAGCGCCACAGAAGGGATTCCCCGAAGGGACCACAAAGCAGTTGTCCCCACGGCAAGCAGGCGAGGAGATCCACATAGTCCGTCCCACAACACCAACAATCATGGTCGGGCTTCCTGTTTGCAAAACCGCTATCGGCATTATTGAGCAACATTGACCGTGGGCGGTTAACAAAAGGAAGCTCTCACACAAGCAGGTTCAGGACCCCAAGATTCAACCATTGATCATATCTTCATTGAGGACTTGGTTGAGGATAGCGTAAACCGCCTCTGCTGGACCAGATTGTTGTTTTGTTGACTTTACGGGCGTTTTGACACCGCGGGCTCCTGAAAAAGTTATGGGAAAGATTGCGTAACTAGAGGTTCCCCGTGGATATGCAAAATGATGTGTTGTAAATGAGAGCTGTACGTGCCGATGGATGACGGGACAACCATTCACTAGCAAGATTGGGGTCCCCAGTGGATGTCCTCTTTCCCCAACATTTTTGGTTCAGACATTGACCGCTTGGAACACCGGCTCATGGACAATGGGGTGGCGGACCCAACTTTTGCATCAGTCATCGCAAACCTATCTATGACGATGTTGACCTCTTAGCTCACACTCCGCAGGATATGCGCCCACTTAGATGCTCGATACATTCCCCGCAGCCGCATATGAACGCTAACTGCCAAGACCAAGTGTGTCCCCACCCTCATCCTCCATCCAAGGTCCCCTTCATTCACCTCTATCAGGGCAACAAGTGGAGGTGACACCCACCTCCACAAGTATTCCTGGAGTGGAGTTTCCTTCTACACTATGCCGGGACACTTCCATAAGATTGCGCGGTAGCAGCAGGCTGGAAAGCACTCTATGCAATGCAATGCAACAAAACCACGCAAAGCGTAATCCATATGATTAAAGTAACAAAACATCCTGCTCAGGTATTGGTAGAGCCCCGCCTTTTGTAATGGAGTTGAAGTCCAGCCCAAGGGTGTCCCTTGCTACTTGGAGCGACTTAGGAAATATAAAAGTGTATGGGCCTTGAAGTATCAGCACTCTGAGGAAATCCACGGTTCCATATCAAATTTTTTGTTGCAGGAGACATCGTGCTCCCGCCACTTCAGCCGAAAGCACCTTGATAGACACATCGCCTATTTTATCATGGATGATGATCATTTACCGCCTGGGCTACAATGGGACCACACAACGAAGAATTGTTGGAAGGATAAAGAGTGCGCATAACTAGATGGAATGTCCAGAGCACATGTGCATCCGTAGAAACAGAGGCGATCGCGATGTTCCGATGTTACCTTGATGTTGTTTCTCCAAAGAAGTCGCGGGATTCTGGCTCGAGCAAGTCAAAACAAAGACATTACAGGAAAGCAAGCAACACATAAATCCTACATTAGAACGAGGCTCATGCCGCTACCTTCCATGCTCACATCTCCGCCCCATGAAAAAGCGCATATCGCCCATCCATTCAATTAAAGCCCACCATCTCCTCGATTGAGACAAAGGTCGATGGATTGGGGAGCCACCGCAGATAGGGTTTGTCGCTGCGCCGCACGAGCCGTTGAGGATGAGTGTCACACTTTCCAGATGCCCAAAGATAAGATCATCGATTCGACACGCTTATGTCGGGCTTGATTAGACCCCGGCGAGCCGCTACACATGATAATCGGGCACCCACTTCGTGCGCCACCTTATCATACATTCAGAAGTACCGACTTTGAGGGGCTCGACATGCCCCCCGGGCCAACCATTTATTTGATGTCGCTAGCCTTATTGCTGCCACGTTTTTCCCTTCTAAAACCCTTTCGGCGGGGTTTTTAACCGGCAAGAATGTGGATGCCGGCTTTTTGTATTGGGTCCCATAGGTCATTGGTCTCCGTGGACTATAAAACAATTCTATTCTATTTCTATTCTTATTCTATTCTATTCTATTCTATTCTATTCTAACCACCGCCCTTGCAAATTTAAGAATCGGGCCGCTCACAAACCGCTGATCCTTCCTTAGCTTTATTTCCCATAACCTCACAAATATTCGTTTTTCATGAATATTCCAAGGATTATCGGTGATAACTCCTAATATTTCTTGTTCCTTGTAGACGCCTCGCCATAGCTGAGTCACTGGCCCTTAGCCATCGGTCCACCGATCGAAGCCCCACGCCCATGGACGGAGGTATTGCTTATCCCCTCGCTTTTTGTTATTGGGCTAAGCTCTAAGACTGCGGTAAACATCTCTCGCACAAACGCCCACTCAATCCTTGACTTAGAGCCGAAAATTGTCGAACCAAAATAAATTTTGTTCGAATTGTTTGTCAAATCGCTTTCCGTGTACTTGATCCTCTGCTTTTTTACCTTATTCATGTGCCAAGATTCTTAAATCCAGCCCTCGAGCCCTCATTTTTTTCATTGCAGATGATTGTGGTCGCCATAGCCAAGCACACGCATGCATTCAAAGGCAAATGAGCAGCGTAGCAGCCGAAGCATTATCCTTTTGCTGTTGCTTCAATGTTGTGGATTTTGCAGCTATGTCATTGGCCTCTTTTCCTTTCTTTTAATGCTGAAATTTGTAGTTATGGCATTCTTTCCTTTTATTTTCTATGTGCAACACGCATAAGAGTTTCGTAGATAGCATTTTTAATACTAATTTTGTTGCTCGCATGGAAGAACTTGCTCTGCTCAGAGTTATGGGAACACCTTTCCTTTCCGGTCATAAAAAAACCCTACCGCCGCCTCGGTGGGTTATTTTGCATAATCCCCCTCAAGGAGGAGGTTAACCTCCTCTTCATCTTCCATGTTGAGAGTATATGGATGCAGATCTCTATATAACCAACCGCTAAGGTCTTGTCGCTGAGTTTTAGTGTATCCTCATATTTTGGAGATAATATGGATTTTTCAAATAGATATTCCATACTTTGCCGAAGTCGATGCTTTGTAACAAATACTTTTATCGATAATGTTATTATGCTAAATGCATGTGCTTATAAACCTGAACGGCAGTCAAATTGATTTTTTCGAAGAACGAAGCAAGCCGTGATGCGCTTTTGTGAAAATCGGTCTTGTGGCGTCCGAAGTGCTTGGCGAGAATTTAAAAGCTTGGGAAGATTGATCAATGAAAATCGGTCCTCAGAAGGTTGAATTTATCCGATTTTGAGGAGAGTATGCATGCTATGTTCAAAAATTCTTGGAAATTCGGTACGTGATGTGCTTGAAAATGGTTAGAAGCAAGAAATGCTTGGAAATCCTAAGATATGATAGGGCCTATACGATAGGGGCCAAGCTTCTAGATCTTGTATTCGTAGAGAAGAATGGACCTAATGGATTCGTGAGAAGCTGGGGATAAGCCCTTCTTTTCTCGCCCTTTACTCTGCTGATTCTTTGTATCTCGTGATTCTTTCATCACCGGATCCTTTACATCTACATTTTTCATCCTGGCCGATCCTTTTCATCAAGATTCTTTCATCCCATTCTTCTTTTTCTCGTTCTTTGTTCACGGATCCTTTGCTCGCCGGATCGAGGGAGTTTGAAGACTAGACCATGGGCTTCGCTTCAAAAACAAAGGGAAAATAAAAAATTTAGAGCCCTATGTCATAATTCTTTTGATCTTGACTCTCCATAGTCGTGGAAGCTTTTCGTACAGGTGTCAATTTCTAAGTGGAGCTATGACTATGGGAGTTTCTTCCGAAACAAAGAGTCCAAGTGGGTGGCAAAGGATCTTCGTCTCAAAGGTATATACCAAATTTTAAATTTCAAGCATGGGCAAAAAAAAAAGGCGGGTATTAGGAAAAAGCTGGGTAAACAATACGCTGAAAAAAAAAAAGTGTAAAAGATACTACAATAGGATTATATTTGACGCTTATTTATACATCTCCAATTTCTTTTTATGTGTGCTACTATGTTCACACGCTAAACATTATGTTGCCATGGTGCATGCTTTCTAGGTATATATTCTTATTCTAAGGTAAAATTTAACTTTTCAAAGATCATGATATACTTTTTACATCTTGTTTAACCCATTTTTTGAAGGTTTAAGACACAAAATGGGGACAAGTACTCTTTTCATCTATTATAATCATCCTCTATAGTTCCCAACACAATGTAAGGTTTACATATTAATAGATTTAATGCATAGGTCTAATAGGCTCTCATAGGTTTAATGCATAGGTTTACATTGGTTTAAATTTCATTTCAATGTGATTTCATAGGTATATTACATAGATTTACATATTTTTAATGTATAGCTTATAGGTTTAAATGCATAGGTTTAGATTGGTTTAGATTGCGAAGTCGAGAAAAGCTCCTGTGACTTGGCGCTTTTCACTGAAGTTGGCTTTCTCGCTGCTGGAGTCGAAAGGCCCCTCAAAAACTTTTTTTTTCTGCTAAAAAAGAAAAAAAAAGTTTCTTTTGGACCGAAGTTATGTTTCGACCATGAGTCGAAAAGGTCACTAGGGTCTTTGAGGATCTTTCTCGACTCGCTGAATCGAAAAGGTCCTCAAAAAAGTTTTTTTTTTCTACGACCGCTTTTTCCACAGACTAATCACAGACCAAGTGGTTTTTTTCACTGTTTCCTTTCCCGACCTGCGAGTCGATAAAAGGCCCCTCAAACTTGTGTTTTCACTGAAGCACCTTTTTCAACTCTCGCGAAGTCGAGAAAGACCCCTCCTCAAAAACCTTTTTTTCTTCCTACTTAAAAAAGGGAATTTTTTTTTGTTTTTTTTTTTTGGGGGGTCTGTTACATTTTTGACCTCTTTGAAGTCGAAAGGGCCTCGTGCCTACATTCTTTCATAAAATAGATCTCAAGTTTTAGAGCCTTTCTCGATTTGCGAAGTCGAGAAAGGGCCTCAGCCTACATTCTTCATAAATAGACCTTAGAACTGGTTGTCTTCTTTATTTTTATTGTATGTAGCATCACTTTGCATTAACTTTGATTTTTGCCTTCCTATGATAGATCGGCATGTAGAAGTACATGATCGAGCCATGGAAAGGCCTGCTCATTGAGGAAAGAGGGACGAGAAGAGGTTGGTGACATGCATTGGTCGTCGCTAGCGTGGTTCGGGATTTCTATTTTCTTCAAGTTGTTTTGTGACTTGGAACACCTCAGACCTTGCTCGCATGTTGTTCCCTTAGAGGGTGGTCCGTGGGTGCTTAAGATGATGTAATATTTGTGTCACCACCATCATGGTATCTTCAACCATTGTAAAATACAATGTAATGAAATTATTTATGAATAAAAATTTAGGGCAGATCAGCATTTTGTTTACGTAGAGATAGCATCCTATTGTTTAAATTCAGTTTTTTTCGAGGTCCAAAAAAAGTTTTGGATTTTGAGTTAGTTTATTTGTCTAAGGTTGTTTTATTCAAAGTTTTCGTGTGAGCCAAAAATCGAAGAAGAAAAAATAGGGCCTCACCAAGGGAAAAAAAAGAAAAGAAAAAAAAGAGGGGGTCGATGGAGGCGTAGATTTTGCCGAAGTTTTTTGGGATGGGATCGTTTTTGATAGATGGTTCTTCCTCACCCTGCCGGTAGATGGATAGAGATGGTGGCAGGTTGCATGAACATGCAAATTTGAGAGGTATGTTGTATAGCTTCATAGCTAATGGGATTTGGCATGAAAGGAGGCGGAAATCGCGGTTCTGCTCGAGAAGAGCAATCATCAATAAGGTATGGTTATATCTCCTTCTCCCTCACGATTGTTCACATGCTTTTGTGGGTAGAAACCCTAACGACGCTTCTTCATGGGTTTCAAAGAGAGCATATGGAAACCCATTGATAGGAATAGGTCCGGCTTTTGCTTTCAGGATCACGCCCAGCTTTGTTAAAACTATAAAGGTATCATAATTTTAAACCGCTTCTCCAAGTTTCTTCTTGAATCATTTTGTTCCTCCGCATAGATATTATTTGTTTATTGTTTATCCCAAAGAATTTCTACAAAGCAGATTTGGCGGACTTCATCCGTGTTAATGCTTTTAATTTCTTGTTCCAAGCATTCTATCGGTCCAGGCAGGAGGGTCAAAAGCGAAATGGGAGCATGTTTTAAGGATGGAGGTGGTGCTTGCAATGTGATGTAGACATGGAGGCAAAAGGACTAGGGGGATGGTAGACATGGAGGCAAAAAGGACTAGGAGCAATTGTTTCGCTTAAGACGCATGTGTGGAAGACCTCTTTGAAATCTATTCCTGCACTATAATGTATGCAATCCAGCCTCTTCTCCCTCCTGATTATGTCGATGGTCCCCATTGCATTGCTATGAATAAACATGCTCACCCATTTATATGCCTCCTCGATTCTAAACAAAAGTTTAGGATCCATTTATAGCCCCATTCTCTCTTTCATGCAAAACTTGATATTTTTTTTAGGATCTATTGTTACATTCATTGCTTTCTACGATATACTAGAGCATTAGATTTAGAGATCTAGTCGTGATTTGTGATTTGTGATTTGGCTCTATATGGTTTTTTGATTTGGCCACCAGATGGCCATAACTTAGACTAGATCTATTAAAAAGTAATTTCAAATAAGACTTTAGGTTTGTATGGAAGTTTGTCTCGCCAATTTCTTTTAGGTTGATTTTTCCTAAGGTTTGAGGGCTTTTGTCCCCAGCAGAAAATTCGTGGTTCTCCAAAAACTGAACACCGGTTCCTCTATGATTTCCAAATGAGATATTGACAAAGTTTTGCAGTGGGATTTTGCCCCAATCTCTGCAGACATGCCACGAAGAATATTTTTTGCAAGTTTTGACCAACCTACATTCCAAAACTTCTATATTTATTTGAGTCTCCAAATGAAAGTCATCATCCCTGTTTTGGTGGCACGCTGACTTTTTCTCATGTCAATCATAGTAGCTTTCATAACTGATGGAAAGGAGCCTATACAACCAAGTCTTATGGGGATCCGGAAATGTGCATTCTTTGTCATTTTAAGAACAATGCTGTGGTTTCTAACTCTAGAAGAATAGATTTAGATGAACTACATGATTTTACGATTTGGATCTTTTGAAGAGTTACATCAAGCTTCCAGTTTAACTAAGGGGCATTTCCTTCTTCCGCCATGATTGTATGTTTTTAGGTTTCCTTTATCTTTTCTTTTGAAGAGTCATGCATAGCCTTTGAGCTATAAATTCCTTTGTGCATAGATTTCACGCTATCTTTGTTGATTGTTCTTGGGGCATCAGATGTTCATTACTTTATGCAAAGCTAATTTGTGCAGACATTTTCTCCAAAGCTTGCATCTTCCCAACTCTAGGAGTTTCCAAGGATATATTCTCATGTTTGGAAACATTATAGTTCAAAGCTTAGCGGCCTCCAAGAATTACCCGCCAAGATAAATTCCCAATTTCAGGTGATGCTCAATATAGATGTGTGGTTCTATTGTTGTTTGTTTGATCATATATAAAATCTCAGCTTCTTCACTTTAGGTAGCTTCTATTTTGTTGTGCAATATTCATGTCAATCTAACCCGGAAGGAGCAAGTCCTTATCGATGTGTTGTTTTCTTCAAGTTATGATTTTTTGCACTACCTAAATTTTAGAATAAATTGCGGCCTGAGCTAAATAGTTAGAACAAAGGAAGGAATGTAGCTTATTAAACTACCAACATCTCAAGCCCGACATTGAGAAAACTCTATTACATATGAACCGGTAGTATGTATAGTCGCCAAGAGCCAAGGCTAACAGATATTCTTTTTCATTGACAGCCAAATTTTAGGATGTCTTTTGCCGAAGCTCTGCAATATAAAGATGGAAATACTAATTTAAATTGGAGCTTCATTTATATGGCCCATCATCTCAAGAACATGATAATGCATGCCACCATCTGATCAAAGTCGGGCCATGGGTCGCCTCTCTCGTCCGCCATCGAAAACCTTATGGTGGGAGTCTTGATGAATGCATCATCATGAAGACCCGATTGCACAGAAACTATGACATGTATTTATTTCAACCAACCTCAGTTTCACAAAAATTGCATTCGTGTTGATCGTTTTTATATGGACATTTGGAAGAAAGATGTTGTAATATTCCTTCAGAGAACATCGCCCTTTTTGCATTGTGATGATGAAGAGCCCATGGAGTATTTCGTAGGTTCAACTCGTCTCAAGGTATCGCCTTCAACAGAGGAAGGTATCTATTCTTCTATATTGGCATCTTCCACC